>OZ012737.1:25734526-26319526 GCA_963859935.3 Lathyrus sativus
CTCAAATTTTGTCCTACCTTTACATGGTTTCTAGTGCCGCTTTATTTCGAATGAATAAAATAGCACAATTGACAAGAGACTGTGTGTAAGGAGTTATGAGTGTGAGAGGTCGAGAGTTCGAATCCTACCTTCTTCACTTTTTGTTTTTTTCTTTATGTTTATTTCTAACTTTTCTATTTTTCATTAAAAAAAAATAACAAAAATAGTTTTTTTTATTTAATTATTATTTTTGTATTTCATTTAAATTATTTTTTAAAAAATATTATTTTTTCACTTTTTTTTCCATATTATTCGTAAAAACGTCCAAAAATCATAAAATTAAAAATATTAGAAAAGATTTTATTTTTTTTATAATATTTTTAATGTTTAGTAAATAAATAGGGTTTTAAGTTTGTTTTAATTTGTTTGTTTCAAGTTTGTTTTAATTTTATTTAGTTTTGACTAATTATTTAAGTTGGGCTTTAAAGTAGGCATTAGGTTAGAGTTAACCCTAATTTATTACATATATAAGCATGAGTTGGATTTGAGAAAAGGGAAAGGAAACAAAAGAGAAAAACGGCGGCCGTTCTCACAACTTATCAGAAGAGGAGAGATATTTGAAAAAAAAACCATCAGCGTTCATCATCAACGAACTCCACGTAGAAAAGCCGCTTCAAACCTGGGAAAGGTGAGCAACTCTTATTTCTAACGGATGTTTTCTTTTGATGTTTTTTTTTTGCGGGAAAAGAAGAAGGGATCGTGGCCATGCAAAGAAGAAGAAAAAAGCTTGTAACCGTAACCCTCCCCCAATTTATCTCCTCTTATTATTTTTTGTTGTTTTCTATTTTTCTTTCCTTTCATTTATCATTTGTTTGTCTCATTTTTTTAATTAACTTGAAATAATATTATAAGGTAGTAACTAGTTCTACAATTATTCTTTTTAATTAAAATTAAAAACTCTCTGTTTTTTATAATTAATATTAAAACTTCTCTTTTTGTTATAATTAAAAATTAAAACTCTTTTTGTTATAATTAATATTAAGATTTCTTTTATGTTACAATTAAAAAAATTTAAATTCTTTTTAATTAAAAAACTTAACTCTTTTTCAAATAAATAAAAAACTTGATTTTCTAATTAAAAATTCAATTCTAACTCTTTCTTTAAAAAATTAGTTTTTTTATAAAATTAAAATTCACTCTTTTTTTCAAAAATTAAAATTAACTTCCTTCTTTTTTAAAATAAAACTTCCAACACCTCATTTCTTTTTAAATTAAAATTTATCTTTCATGTAATTAAAATTCTAATTGTTTATTTAAGTTAAAATTTCTAACACTCTTTTTTAAATTAAGATCCTAGCACTTTAATTTCTTTTTCATATCATAAATTGCTAACTTTTTATTAAAACTCTAACTGTTTAACTCAAACTTTTTCTTAATAAATTTCTAACATTTCTAACATTGTTTATTTTTAAATTTCTAACATTTCACACTTTCATTCCAATCTTCTAATTAAAAAATACTAAAATAAAAATGCTTAATATTCCCGTTTAATTTTCATCTTTTGTCCTTGGGTATCAATCCAGTACTTTTCGCATTTTATTTTCTTTGGGTTGTAATTATGCGAGGCCATCGTCGCAGTTATTATTCTTGTTTATTTCCATGGATGTAATTTATGCGAGGCCATGGTCGCGATTTATTTTTTATTTCGCATTTTTTTGGGGGATTTGTAATTTACGCGAGTGATCGTCGCGACACTTTCTTTACCGTTTTCTTTACTTTCCGCACTTTAATTCTACCATATAATAATTTGTTATATTTTGCATGATTTGCCGTTAGAATCCCTTCCGAAGGATTAGGTCTAGCTATTTGACCGCCGAGTCAATAACCCTAACCTTTGACCATTTCAAAACCCTAATAACCTAGGTGTCCCACCGTGGACGAAAACGCCCTTTACCCTAGCTTTAGGTCAAGGAGTCGCTGTACTCTGTTCAGGGTTTCCTGCCGTGGAACCCCTAATTTCAACCCTAATTTAATTAAAAATTTCAACATAGAAATAGGAGTTTTAAGACTCCACGTAAGCGTGTCCTTAAGATACGTTTACTCCCCTTGAAACCTTCACCATAGTCAAGAAGTTTCTAACATCCCTTTCGAGGGGAACTACAATTGCTCTGATTCCATTCCCGTCAGGATATGTAGGCACAAGATGCGACGTCTTGCCGAGTAAACTTAGGACTAACCCTTAGGTCTTTTAGGTCACTCTATCCCTTAGCTCAGTATATATTTCAAACAGATAATAAAAATAAAAAGGCATACAATAAAGAAAAGGGTCCTGTAGACTACAGAAGTTTAGGGTGCTAGTACCTTCCCTAAGCTTAATCAACCCCTTACCTAGGTCTCTCCCTGCATTGTGTTTACAATGCAAAAATAGGTTTTTCCTCTTTTGACTTTTTCCTTCGGATAAATCAAAGAGCGGTTGTGAATTAAGAATTGTGATTCAAATTAATTAATAATTTGAAATCCTATTTCCACCGCAACAGCATACAAATAGCTAAAAGTGCTAAAAAAAGACAAAGTGCAGAGGTGTCAAAGTCGTGTGAATAGCGTAAATTGGTGCGAAGGATGGAAACATGCACGATTAATTTTAGACGAATTGATTTATTTCTCAGGGACATTAATTTTTGGAAAAAAAGGTTGAATTAGTTTATTAGTAAAAAGGATTTTAGGTCACAAATTAATTCAAATAATTAGTAAATAAAGCTTAGTTACTATCAACATGTTTTAACATTTATATAAAAAAAGTTGGTTATTAATAAAGTGCGAGTTGTTCAAATTGTTGAAAAAAGTTTATTATTGAATAAAAGGTCCTACTTTTATTATCATTAAATAAATTTTATAAAATAAATAGAAGTTAAATTAAATTATGCAAAAAAAAGAAAAGAAAAAGGATTTGGTTAAGAATGTGAGCCAATTATAACTTTATTTAAAAGTTAGGAAGTTATAGTGAAATTGTTAAATAAATAAAAGAGTAGTGAAAATAAGTTAATTAAAGGTAAGTTGATTAGATAGAAAAAAGAGTTAATTAAAAATTTATTAGTTCAATCAATTAAAACTGGTTTGAATAAGTGATTTAAACTTTAGTTGATTAATTAAATTAGCATAAACTAATTAATTAGAAAAAGTTAATTTGAAAGGTCATTAGTTAATTTTAAAAAAGGTTGATTAAGGTTAATAATTAAAAAAACTGATTAGTTGGTTAATTAAGGTGGTTAAGTTGGATTAATGGAGAGTTAAGAGATTTAATGGGAGGAGGCGCGTGATACGGTGTGCGCGGGTGTAGCAGGCTATCGTGTGGTTGCGTTGTGGATCGCATGATGGAAATAAAACGGAGATTGGGTGGTTTGGATGGTGAGGCTTCACCGTGCTGCTGTTTGCGTGCATCTGTAGGATTACATGATATAAAAAATAAAATGCTGAAAATTCTAAAACCCTAAATCCCAATCTTTCCATTTCTTCCGCCGCTGCTCTTTCCTCTCCCATCTTCTTTTCACATTTCCGCCATTGATCATCTTCGTTCCTCTTCCTCTTTGTTTTTTCTTCCCCTTTTTCGATTTCTTTTTCCTTTTTACTTCCTGGATTCCCTCCATCTTTCTCTTGTTCTATCTTCTTCATTCCGGTTCCTACACGAGTCAAACAACAAAAAACAAACCAATTTAAAGTGTTAACAAAAATCTCACATCTTGCATGGGCTTATTTGCAGGTTTTGAGAGCGATTTCCGGCGAAGGTTATTTTTGGCGAAGGTGATTTCTGGCTTGTGAAAATGACGAGTGTTGCAAACGGCGTGGAAGTTGAGGGTGATCTTCAACGGTGAGCGAAGCGTCGAAGGTTTCACAGATAAGTCTTCTCCATCTCTTCTCTTAGGGTTCGATTTGGTATTTCTGGACATTTTTCTCTACTACTGTGAACTGGTGTATATTAAAAATGGAGGCTCCCTCTTCTGTATTCTGCGGGTGTCCTTATGTTTATGAATGCGATGGCTTTATATAGGCGAGAGGGGATGATTCCTATTAAAGTGCAGATTTGTTGTCTGTTCGATTTTGGAAAACGAAAATAAAGGTTGTTCATGATATGGTTAATATATTACCATCCTGATTGGAGCATGTTTGGTTGTGGTTTTAATGAGTTTCCTTTTCGACAGGGGACATGTTGGTGGCTGCTTTGGAAAGAAACATAAACCCTACTTTATGTGTTTGATCTTGCCCGATACTTGCTGCTGTTGTCATGACTGTGTCTCAAAAACGTTATGTTCGAAAAAGACGCTTTCTTGACATTAACCGGTGAGAGTAAGTTCTAAGAGGACTTCTAAGTGAGGAAGGCCTTAATGATGTCATCTCCTTCTGTAGGCTCCTAATGTCAACATCAACTTGCTCTCTAGTTTTCTGCTTCTTCTATAGTGAAATAACTTCTTCTCCCTTTCTGTCAACAGGTTTGGAAGGAAACTGTGGTGTTGTCGATTCAATGCCCAGTTCCAAAAATCAAACAATGTTGGGTTTACAACTGCTGCGAATCTCTGTTCAGGCGTGATGCTTGCTGCCGTAATATCGTGATGTTATTGTAGCTGAACTGATGCATAATTGCTTTCTAGGTACTGAAAATTTAGACATTTCTCTTCTTCTTGAAAAAGCAAATGCAGGTTGCCGAAATTTGAACACCGCATACAACCGGTTGTCTTATGCTGTCGAGAAATGTTTTCGTATCTGGTATCTGGTGATGATGAAGTTAAAGTCTGAACCAGAGGGGCTTGAACTCATTGTTGTTGCCTTCGATTTTATTGGTGAAACAT
Source organism: Lathyrus sativus (assembly GCA_963859935.3). Taxonomy (NCBI): domain Eukaryota; kingdom Viridiplantae; phylum Streptophyta; class Magnoliopsida; order Fabales; family Fabaceae; genus Lathyrus; species Lathyrus sativus. The sequence goes on from OZ012737.1 coordinate 25,739,347, forward strand.
GATGCTCTGAATTATGTTGAAAGCTGTCCGAAAATAATTATTTTTGTCCGGAATTTTGTTCCTTCGATACTTGGTAGGGAGCTGGTGACAACTCCAGTTGTCTCCCTTCCGGCTGCTCGAATTTCCACCCAAAGATGAGCTTAAACTTAGGGCTGAACTTCAATCTATCCTTCTTAATTCTTTAATCTTCGCTTTATTTCTTTGACGGTATTCTGACTACCGGTTTTGCAGGTGAAGATATTGCAGGATTGAGAAAGACTCAACGGTTGCTCAAGGAAAGCTCAACGCCAGGGAATCAACTTGTTGGTGGATGCGAAGAAAATCGAGGCGAGGCTTATATGCAAGGAAAGAATAGAAATCCAGAAAGTAAAAGATACTGCCATGTCCAATGACCAATGTCGTTAAATAAAGTCTATAGTAGTGTGTAACACGGTGGGAGAACTGACTTTAAACAATGTTGCGGATAGCAAGAGTCGCCACCGACTTTTATTTTATCCATAAGGAAAGGTTATAAAAGAACAGGAAAGACCTTAGAGAATATTTTGGGTCCGGGGGGTAGGTTATGAAAAGGGAAGGTGTTAGCACCCTTTTCATCCATGGTTATCCATGGGCTCTTAGGTACTTAAGCTCACTTTTGAATTGTTTTGAAAGTGTAGTGTGTGAATAGCAAAAAATTTCAGAATAGTTTAATAATAATCCGTGTATGGATGTGAAAAAAAACTTGTTTGAAAATTTTGTTGGAAATTGGTTTAAGTGTGAAAAAGTTTTGAAGTGAGCAAGTATCTAGGAGTAGCCTACCCTAATGTTTTAAGGTCTTTCTTATTCTTTATCCTTTCCTTAGTAAGACTATCCCTACTATAATGGAGTAGGTAGTCCTTACTTTGGATGTTAAGGGACATGTGAGGGACAATTGGATTTTTGAAGGCCATTGTGGGGTGTAATAAGTAAACTGGAGGGACTATCATCATTTTTCGAAAGGGACTTGATTCGTAAAGGCAACCATAAGGGACTTTGATGATTTTTTTATTTGAGGGACTTGCTTTATACACCCCACTTAACCATTATTCGTAGGCAACTTGAGGGATATCCTTAGGAAGTGAGACGGCGATTAAAATCGACTTACGTGTGTGACGTGTTTATTTTAATTATCTTTATTTAGAAGTGATCTAAATTTATTTTAATATTACATACATGTTGTTACACTCCCTAATTACTAACCATAATAATAATTAAATAATTAAACAACTTTACATCCAAGAAACAATTACAAAATAATAAGCAAAATAATTAAATAGCAAAGATAAATAAAATATAAATAAGCAATAATAAATAATAAAGGGGGTTAATTCTAAGTTTACTCGGCAAGACATCGCATCTTGTGCCTACGTATCCTTACGGGAGTGGAATCAGAGTAATCGTAGTTCCCCTCAATAGGGAGGTTAGAAACTTCTTGACTGTTGTTGCGGTGGAAATAGGATCACAAACTATTAATGAGTTTGAATCGCAATTCAATTCACAACCGCTCTTTGATTTATCCGAAGGAAAAGGTCAAAAAGGGAAAACCTATTTTGCATCGTAAACACAATGCGGGGAAAGATCTAGGGTTCGGGGGTTGGTTAAATTTAGGGAAGGTATTAGCACCCTAAACTTCCGTAGTACTCTACGGGAACCTTTTGTTCAAATGTTTACTATCTTGCTTTATTTATTTGCTTAAGGTATATGTACAAAGGGATTAAAAGTGAGAAAATAAACCTAAGGGGTTAATTCTAAGTTTACTCGGCAAGACATCGCATCTTGTGCCTACGTATCCTTACGGGAGTGGAATCAGAGTAATCGTAGTTCCCCTCAAAAGGGAGGTTAGAGACTTCTTGACTATGGTCAAGGTCTCAAGGGGAATAAACGCATCTTAAGGACACGCTTACGTGGAGTGTAGAAACTCCAAATCTCTACGTTGAATTGTTAAGTTGTAATTAGGGTTAAATTAGGTTAGGTTAGGGATTCCGCGGCGGGAAACCCTAAAATGGGCACGGCGGCTCTTTGACCTAGTGCTAGGGGTAAAATGGTAACTTTGTCTGCGGCGAGACATTTGTGAAAATTTAGGGTTTGTGAGGTTGTAAGGGTTGAAGGTGAGGACTATTGACACGGCGGTCAAACGGCTAGACCTAATTCCTTCGGAGGAGTGAAATTAATTATAAAGATGCGATGAAATTGAATATACATACAACGGCAGAAAATAAAGTGCGGAAAGATAAATGCGACAATTGTCTCGCAAAATTACATCCCATAAGCAGTTACAATTATAATAGCTAAATATAAAACCGAAAATAAGTTTCAAATTGAACATAATAGCTGCAAGAAACAAAACAAACAAAAATGTCAGTATGTGGGGTTAGACGAAAACGAAATCAAAATTGAACGAGAAACAAACCGTATGAATTTTGGAGGACTTTTATGGTCTTTTTAACCAAGGATTTAAATTTGTGAAAAGAGAGATTAATTTTAATTAAAAGAGTTTTGAGTTTTAAAAAAATTTATTAATAAAAAAGTGAAAGTTTGGTTAATTATTCTAAAAAAGGAGTTTTAGTGATAATATTTTGAAAAAAAGATTTAATCATTAAAAAAAACGATTGGTTTAATTTAAAAATCTTAATGTTAGTTAAAAACACGTTTTACTTTAAAGTTATAAAAAAGTTTTATTATTTGAAAAAACATTTGATTATTTTATTTAAAAAGAGTTTTAATTAATTTGAAAAAAGGTTTTTGGTTATAAAAAAGAAAGGGTCTTCTTGATTTTTTTTAAAAAAAGATAAACAAAATAAAATAACAAATGGAAAAACAATAATAAAAAAAAAGAGGGTTGGGCCGGTCATCACTCTTCTTCTCTCTGCTCTCTGAGTTTGCGTGTGTTCCTCTCCTTCTTGTTTGCCTCTCACGGATGTTATCTTCTTCTTCTTTTGCATGGCCGCCGATTTGTCTTCTTCATCTCTTTTTCCTGAAAAACATGAAAAGCAACACAAAAATTGTAATTATATTTTTTGATCCTTACGGAATGATGATGGCCGATGATGCTTTGTCCTGAGGCTAGAGGATTTTTGACGGAGTTTGCTTGGATTTTACGAAAAAAGTTCTCCTTCTTGTTATGATTTTCGTCCCTTTTATACTTGATTTTTAAATCTTTTTTTTTAATCTCAGATTTAATTTGAATATCTCAATCTTTTTCAATCTCTGATTTGATTTGAATGAATTTTTATGATGATTTCAGATTTGATTCAATGATGGTGATGTTGATATTTAGATCTGATTTTCTTATGATGATGATTGATCTGATTGATTTGATTTAACTCTATCTGGAATTCATTAAGATTGGATTAGATTAAAAAAGTGTTGAGATTTAAATTTAAAAAGTTAGCAAAGAAGATTAGAGTTTCAAGTTAAATAAAAATTAGAGTTTTAAAAAAAAATGAGTTAGAATAAAAAAAAAATATTTGAATGTTGGTTTTAAAAAATGTTAGAATTATTTTAAAAACTGTTAGAATTTAATTTTAAAAGGAATTTAAAATTAAAAAAAAAAAAGAAAAAGAAAAGGGCGTTAGAATTTAATTTTAAAAAGAATTTAGAATTTTAATTTGAAAAATAAAGGTGTCAAAAAAAGATTTAGATTTAATTTTAAAAAAAGTTAAAAAAAAAAAATTAATTTTAAAAAGAAGTTAGAGAAAAAAAAGATTTAATTTTTAAAAAGAAGTTAGAGAAAAAAAAAATTTAATTTTTAAAAAGAAGTTAGAGAAAAAAAATTTAATTTTAAAAAGAAGTTAGAAAAAAAGATTTGATTTTTTTAAAAAGAAGTTAGAAAAAAAGATTTAATTTTTAAAAAGAGTTAGACAAAAAGATTTAATTTTAAAAAAGTAGTTAGAAAAAAGATTTAACTTTATAAAAGTTAGAAAAAAGATTTAATTTTAAAAAGAAGTTAGAAAAAAATATTTAACTTTAAAAAAGTTAGAAAAAAGATTTGATTTTTTTTAAAAAAATAGAAAAAAAGATTTAACTTTAAAAAGGTTAGAAAAAAGATTTAACTTTAAAAGGTAGAAAAAAAGGATTTAACTTTTAAAATAGTTAGAAAAAAGATTTGATTTTTTTTAAAAAAAATAGAAAAAAAGATTTAACTTTAAAAAAGTTAGAAAAAAAGATTTAGCTTTAAAAAAGTTAGAAAAAAAGTTTTAATTTTAAAAAGTTAGAAAAAGATTTAACTTTAAAGAGTTAGAAAAAAAGATTTAATTTTAAAAAAAAGTATTAGATTTTTATTTAAAAAAAAGTATTAGAATTTGATTAAAAAAAAAGTGTTAGAAATTAATTTAAAAAGGTTATAAAAAATTTACTCTTTAAAGAAAAGAAAAGAAAAGTTAAATTTTAATCTAAATCCTAAAAGTTAGTAAGAAGAGCTTAAAATGATTTAAATAAATAAACTAAATAGAAAAAAAAAGTTAATAAAAAACATTAGTAAAGTTATAAAAAAAATTTAATTAAATTATTATTAGTTAAAAAAACAAGATCTAAAAAAAAAAAGGTTAATTTATTAAGTTAATAAGAATTTAAAATAAAAATAAAAAAGAAAGGGTAAAATTTGGGGTATTACAGTTGCCCCTATTTAAATAGCTACACCAGATGATTTGAGTGACGGAGACTCAAGGAATCATGGTGGAGGGATTTAAATATAGATAACCGAAAATTTTGCCCTTATATGCGGCGATATGCAATGCTATGGACAAAGCGAGAACAGATTAATGCAGATGATGCCGTGAATATGATGTGATGCGTATGCTGGAATGATGAATGCGAAAATGCTGACGAATACGACGACACAGATGCTACGAGAAGAACACACTGGGGAAAACGACGCGCTGAGACACAGTACATCACTGGGGAATTCTAAAAATGATAGTCAACTGGTGCGAATGACCAATTGTCACTTTTAGAAAAGGAACGAGATCCTCGAATGGAGATGGTACCTATGAGACGGCCTCCACTGGGGAATCTAAAAATAAAACTGGATCACATACGATTGTAAGATCGATTACAGAATGCTGGAGCATTGAGCAAGGAATAACATCCAAGCTTCTGTAAACTACCCCTCGTGACAGGATCAAACGGACTTTTCGGAACTCCGTAGCAAATATACAGGGTAAAGACCGACTGTATGCCAAAATAAATGGACTTTGAGTGGGAAATGCCCTGATAAGCTTCTCGAGGGAGAACTGTCACTTATCGTTGGAAGGGACTTATGTGCCAAAATGGATAAGCACTCAAATAAAGAGGCTGCTGCTTATCTGATAAATAAATCTTCTCGCATTTAAGGTCGGCGCCTGGAATACGATTCTGATTCTTCTCTTATTGAAGGATAAATAAACTTCTTCATGCTTCAAGATTATGTTCTCCTGAACATGAAAAGGGTAAACTGAACTTCCTCATACTTCAGGATCGTGCTCTCCTGAATATGAAACTGGATGACTGAATATACTCATATTTCAGAATCGTGCTCTCCTGAATATGAAACTGGATGACTGAATTTCTTCATATTTCAGAATCGTGCTCTCCTGAATATGAAACTGAATATACTCATACTTCAGAATCGTGCTCTCCTGAATATGAAACTCGATGACTGAATATACTCATATTTCAGAATCGTGCTCTCCTGAATATGATACTGGATGACTGAATATACTCATATTTCAGAATCGTGCTCTCCTGAATATGATTTGGTTGTAAATGAATTTTTCCATACTTCAGAATCGTGCTCTCCTGAATATGAAACTGGATAATCGAACTTCCTCATAACTCAGAATCGTGCTCTCCTGAATATGATTCGGCTCCTGAAATTTCTTCATTCTTCAGAATCGTGCTCTCCTGAAAAACGGCCAACTGAACTTCCTCATAACTCAGAATCGTGCTCTCCTGAATATGATTCCGCTCCTTCTTTTACTAAAGGATAAATGAACTTCTTCATAACTCAGAATCGTGCTCTCCTGAATATGATTTCGCTCAAACCTTCCCGTAACTCAAGATCGTGCTCTCCTGAATACGATTTGGTTCAAAACTCAAGACGGCAGGTAAATGGAAGCCCAACTGCTCCATGGAGATGGCCATCTGCTGCGAGTCATAACGAGGATATGATCGACTTCTTAGGTGAGAAATGTCGTGTGTTGATGCTGTAAGATGTAAAGTGTAAAGGGTTGTAACATGTTGGATTGTAAAGTGTTTTACTGATAGATTTTCCAGGCGTGAACTGGCATGTATCTGTAGTTGATTGCGGTTGAAAGATAGTGCAAAATAAATGCACGTCCGGGTACAGTGATAAACTTCTCGGGCGAGAACAGTCGAACATCTGTCATGGTATGGTGAAAATCTTTAGATGGTGCAAAATAAATGCACGTCTGGTTGGGCTTGACGACCGACAAGACTGAGATTCAATCTAGGATCGAGCTAGAAAGAAGACTGGTAATCAAGACTCCATCGAGGGAAACGATCTCGAAGGGTAAATATCTTATCCTGGTAAGGAAAGATAGCTGAAGTAACCGTCATCCACGAGGATCGAGCTCCGTGGGGAAACTGGAAACAAGTAAGTATTTTATGCTTAGGGCTGACAATCTATTTGGAGAGAATGGACGAACCCAGTTACTCGGCGGTAACAACCAAATGATGGTGAAACACAATGAACCTGTGAATGCTACTGCATATGTTAATGCATATGTTAATGTGAATGTATGTTAATGTTTATGTATGCAAGATGTTATGAAATGAGTATGTAATGAGTATGTAATGAATATGCAATGAATATGTAATGAATATGTGATGAAATAGGCACGTGATGCTTATGCCCTTGCGTAGGCTGACGAAACAGATTAGAGACGGGACGAGAGATGAAATAAACATCTCGACGGAGATACCCTGCGTTCTCTGCAACCAATACGTCAATCATGGGTAAGAAGGATCAATGGTAGAACCAAGTCTGGTTTTAAAGTTCTGAATTCTCTGGGGAGAAGGTAATTCGCTTGGGTGCACAGTATCACGTCTTCACATGGGGAGAAGAAAACCTGAGGGACACTTTCGAGTTAACCAAGAAAAAGTTGTCAGCTTATAGTCTCTCTGGGGACTATCACTGGGAGCATGTCGGTGAAATCTTTGATGTCTTAGGCACCACCGGCTCCATCCAAAGTATTGTCAGCTTAAAGTCTCGCTGGGGACTAAATCAGAGCAATGGTTTAGGAACCTGTTGCAACACTGAGGCTTACTGGGGTATGAAGGCCGCTGTGAGTAAAATCCATCGGGTGCATGAAAAAATTGTGAAATCCCATGGTTTTGATCTTGCAGGACCTTATAGTAGCCGCCATTTGTTTCTTCAAAAACATGGTGCCCCAGGATACTTGCGTTGCGAGGTAGGGTCATCTCAAGAGGATTCTATAGAGAACACGGAGTCTGGTTGCCCCATTGTTCTCAAACTCTTTGAGAGATTCGTCAGGTCTCGACGTAACTGGCACAAATTAATCGTGTTACGACGAAATCTTTGGGAAATAGCTCTTTAAGAATGTCAGACTCGCGTTGGTAAGCGAACTGGGAAACTGCCTGCCCCTGTTTAGCAGGATCATCAAGTTCCACGGGTTATGTCCATATGTAAATCTCTAAGATATCAAGCAAAGTCATCATGCCTGAAATGCCTATCCTGAGCTTGTCAATGTACACATATATTTGTCTTGAATTTTTGTTTTGAAAAAAAGATATCGCAACAACTTGTGACCGAAATCACTAGTCCGGATATAAGTTTTAATTATAATGCCAACATGAATTTTTTCTGAGCATAGCTCGTAGGAGTCAGGAAACGTGATCTTGTCAAGTATGCTTTCAACCGAAGTCCCACTTCAATTAGGTCTTTTAAAGGTTGTATCGTGGCTCGGTTCACGGTTTGAGAAACAAAAGATAAAGGCTCAAAGTTATATTTGTACCCACCCATTCTTCGTGATGTTCTCCAATCCTAATTCAGTTAATCGGATACGAACGCTCATATCTCAAGCGGATTTGCTATGGTCGAGAACTTATCAAGGCTTTGGACATGGCAGTCACTCACCTATTTCTTTTGGCGTTTCTATCACACGACCTTGTTCTTTAATAGGGATTATAAAAAACTACTGGTTTGGTGTTCTTATTCCCTAACTTTTGCCTGGACAACGTCTTTTGATCTGACTTTGGAGTCCAGCGGGATGCCCCAGTTTTGCCTAAGTCTCCTTCATAGGTTTTGACTTAGCAGGCTCTTATTTTTTTGAATATTCTTTTATGCACAAGTCGTGTAAATCTTTTGAAAGGCTCGTGACTGCCCCACTCCTTAGGTAACCGAGGGATAGTCATTGTATTGGACTTCTTAAGATGCTAAGGATAAATTCTCGAAGGTTTGCTCTTCCTTTTTAAGAGTATAAACGCTCGATCGGTTTAACTGAAACCTACCCTGCCCCAGGTTAGGATGAAGGTTCTTAAAAAGAAAGAAAAACTCCTACTTCAAGGCTCAAAGGGTTGACTAGGGATTAACATCCTTATATCTCCAGTGTTTGGGATTTGAAACAATGCCTTACATCATCAGCGGGTTTCAATCGAAAGCATACGACAAGAAATCTGACGTTTTGGGTTCGTTATCCTCCCCCCAATTCTCCATCAGAACAAGAGATCGGGTAAAGTTGGCATTATAATTTATGAAAACGTTTTTGAATGAGTGAAGCGAATGGATTTATTCAAGACAAACATATGTGTTGCATCAAAGATAAACAAGTTCGTGCATGCTAAATATGCTTAATCAAAGAGAAATGCATATAAATAAACAAATGAACTGTCGGAAAAATCCTTCTAAATGTTTATGAAATCTTGCATTCAAGAGTAACAGTTTCCTTTGGCGGAGCCTCAATGGAAAGGACGTCTGGTTCATGATCACTGTGAGTCGTCATGGCTTACCCCAGTTATGCTGGTCACATCTTCAACAGTTTTCAGTCGTTGCTTCAAAATAAATTTCCCAGATCCTTTGTTGATCCCGGTCATATCACCTTGAGGGTTACTGAAATGAAGCGGGCTAGGCCTTTGAATAATGACTGGATTCGGCTGATAGGCGTAGCATGCTTTGCAGAATTTGCACTTGACGAGTGAGGAACCCCGAAAGGAGTCTCGATCTTCAGCTGAGCATCGCCAAAAGACAACTTCTTCGTTTCTAGCAAATTTCTGACAACTTTCTTAAGAGCATAGCAATTCTCTAGATCATGGCCGGGCGCACCCTCATGAAATAAACAATGAGCGGTAGCGTTGTGACTTGCAGGTAATGGATTAGGTGGAGGACCCAAAGCACGGGTGGTAATCAGACCTTGTTGTACCAAGTGGGGGTATAACTCAGTAAAAGTCATCGGGATCGGCGGACAAGGTTTATACGTTCTTCTGTTTGGCATATTCTGGCGAGGAGCAGGAGTATTGGGTGCCTGTAGGTAGTTGACAGGAGGCGGATAAACAGGAGGTTGTTGCATAGGTTGATACATGGGAACCTGTTGATTGAAAGAAGGTGTAATAGCTGCCACATAGGGTTGTTGAGCATATTGGACCGGGTACCCTTGAGGTTGAGCATAACCTTGCAGATGCCGATAAAAGCGTTCCCTTGGTTTACCAGAGGATATAGCATTAGTCTCACTCTCCTTCTTTTTCTGGGAGCTATAAGGAGGTTTCTTCGGCTGATCCTTAGAAGCGCCATGATTATTTGTCATTTTACCACTCTTCATACCCAATTCAATCTTGACACCCACAGCAACGATGCCGGAGAAATTTGAAGTCACACTACCCACCATTCTCTCGTAAAATTCTGGACGGACTGTGTCGACAAACCAATCAGCTAACTCTTTCTCGGTCAAAGGAGGTTCTACCTGCGAAGCAGTCTCTCTCCACCTTTGAGCATACTCTTTGAATGACTCAGAATTCTTTTGTGACATACTCAGCAACTGTCTTCTGTCAGGAGCCAGATCCATATTGTACTTGTAGTGTTTGATGAAAGCGTCAGATAAATCTTGAAAGCTCCTAACGCGGGATTGGTCCAAAGTTAAGTACCACTTGGAAGAAGCACCCTTCAAACTGTCTTGGAAGCAATGAATCATCAGTTTATCATTCTCAACATGGGCAGCCATTTTGCGATAATACATGATCAAATGACTCTTAGGACAGGTGGCACTTTCATAACGATCAAAGTTCGGAGTTTTGAACTTCGAGGGAATAACCAAACCTGAGACCAAACAGACATCCCTTGCAGCGGTCCCAAAAATTTGATCACCCTCTACCTTTTTCAATCTCTGGACGATAGTGTTTACTTCCTCACGAAGCTTATCATGTTTCTCATAACCCTCAACATTCTCATCAAGATTATCAAAAGCTGTCTCATTGAAGTACGGTTGCGCACGAGTGTGTACAACAGGTGGTGCAAAGATAGGAGCCCCCCTAGAAACTTCAGAAAACAAGGGCACGGCTTGCTGAACAGGTTGATTAATCGGAACAGTGGCTTGAGGAGGCACAAAACCGGGAGCAAGACCATAAGGTGGGTCCCTTGCTACGGTCACACTTGGTGGAGGGTCCACAGTAACGCCGGTAATCTCAGAAACAACAGTGGGCTGGGTATCCATCTTAGCATTCATGACATGTAACAATTCCATCATTCGCCCCATACCCCCTCGAAGGTCTTCAAGTTCATTGCTAAGGCGATCAATCTCTTTTGCCTGATCCTCCATTCTTTTCCGAGTTTGAGCTCTGGTGTTGTATTGGTGCCGAGAACTCAGGGTGACGAAACTGGAAGGTGAGAGAACCGAGTGTGAGAAATCGGGAGACACATGCAATGCAAAAGTATGATGCTAAAATGTGAATGTAAATGAAGATTTCATGGAATTCAAAACATTTACTAATGTCGTGGGGTACCAAGGAAATCTTTTTCTTGTTTTTTTCATTTTATATTTTTTATTTATTTATGGTATCCCGCGATATCCATAAATGATGTTTGAACTCCATGAAATACAATGCGATGAGATGCTTTATGGATGCAATGCATGAAAACACACAAAGTCCTAGGTTAAAAGCTTGCATGAGGTTCAAAGGCAAATACCCTCCCCTGAAGTTAGATGGTTCATCCTGTCCTACAAAAGTAACCAGGTTCTAAGGGATCTCAATATCATTGATCCTTCACAAGGGTGGTTGTTCAGAAGGCAACTTACTTGCCAACCAAAACCCTCCAAGTTTAAGATCTCAATGAGCGTAGTATCGAGTGTCAACCAACTTTAGTCTGCACCAAAGCCGGTTACCTCACTACTTTCTAAAGGCCAAGATGAGTTAACTAGGGTTCTAAAAGTCAGTTAGTGCGTTGACAACATATGGCAGCCTCAATATTATCCTCAACTTGACTTAAGGAATATAAGCACCAACCAAGAAGTCGCACTAACCATGGCCACCAGATCAACCGTATCGATATACGTCGTACAGTTTCCTTGGTCTATTGCCATTTACCTAAGGTACACTAGATCCGGGTTAGGACCTATCTCACAGCACAAGGAACAGTCCCACAATCAAAGCACAAATATATACATGCAAATGAATAATAACACAGATAGTAATAAATATGAACGAGTTAGGGATAACCCTCAAAAGTTATTCCCCAGTGAAGTCGCCATTTTCTGTTGCGGTGGAAATAGGATCACAAACTATTAATGAGTTTGAATCGCAATTCAATTCACAACCGCTCTTTGATTTATCCGAAGGAAAAGGTCAAAAAGGGAAAACCTATTTTGCATCGTAAACACAATGCGGGGAAAGATCTAGGGTTCGGGGGTTGGTTAAATTTAGGGAAGGTATTAGCACCCTAAACTTCCGTAGTACTCTACGGGAACCTTTTGTTCAAATGTTTACTATCTTGCTTTATTTATTTGCTTAAGGTATATGTACAAAGGGATTAAAAGTGAGAAAATAAACCTAAGGGGTTAATTCTAAGTTTACTCGGCAAGACATCGCATCTTGTGCCTACGTATCCTTACGGGAGTGGAATCAGAGTAATCGTAGTTCCCCTCAAAAGGGAGGTTAGAGACTTCTTGACTATGGTCAAGGTCTCAAGGGGAATAAACGCATCTTAAGGACACGCTTACGTGGAGTGTAGAAACTCCAAATCTCTACGTTGAATTGTTAAGTTGTAATTAGGGTTAAATTAGGTTAGGTTAGGGATTCCGCGGCGGGAAACCCTAAAATGGGCACGGCGGCTCTTTGACCTAGTGCTAGGGGTAAAATGGTAACTTTGTCTGCGGCGAGACATTTGTGAAAATTTAGGGTTTGTGAGGTTGTAAGGGTTGAAGGTGAGGACTATTGACACGGCGGTCAAACGGCTAGACCTAATTCCTTCGGAGGAGTGAAATTAATTATAAAGATGCGATGAAATTGAATATACATACAACGGCAGAAAATAAAGTGCGGAAAGATAAATGCGACAATTGTCTCGCAAAATTACATCCCATAAGCAGTTACAATTATAATAGCTAAATATAAAACCGAAAATAAGTTTCAAATTGAACATAATAGCTGCAAGAAACAAAACAAACAAAAATGTCAGTATGTGGGGTTAGACGAAAACGAAATCAAAATTGAACGAGAAACAAACCGTATGAATTTTGGAGGACTTTTATGGTCTTTTTAACCAAGGATTTAAATTTGTGAAAAGAGAGATTAATTTTAATTAAAAGAGTTTTGAGTTTTAAAAAAATTTATTAATAAAAAAGTGAAAGTTTGGTTAATTATTCTAAAAAAGGAGTTTTAGTGATAATATTTTGAAAAAAAGATTTAATCATTAAAAAAAACGATTGGTTTAATTTAAAAATCTTAATGTTAGTTAAAAACACGTTTTACTTTAAAGTTATAAAAAAGTTTTATTATTTGAAAAAACATTTGATTATTTTATTTAAAAAGAGTTTTAATTAATTTGAAAAAAGGTTTTTGGTTATAAAAAAGAAAGGGTCTTCTTGATTTTTTTTAAAAAAAGATAAACAAAATAAAATAACAAATGGAAAAACAATAATAAAAAAAAAGAGGGTTGGGCCGGTCATCACTCTTCTTCTCTCTGCTCTCTGAGTTTGCGTGTGTTCCTCTCCTTCTTGTTTGCCTCTCACGGATGTTATCTTCTTCTTCTTTTGCATGGCCGCCGATTTGTCTTCTTCATCTCTTTTTCCTGAAAAACATGAAAAGCAACACAAAAATTGTAATTATATTTTTTGATCCTTACGGAATGATGATGGCCGATGATGCTTTGTCCTGAGGCTAGAGGATTTTTGACGGAGTTTGCTTGGATTTTACGAAAAAAGTTCTCCTTCTTGTTATGATTTTCGTCCCTTTTATACTTGATTTTTAAATCTTTTTTTTTAATCTCAGATTTAATTTGAATATCTCAATCTTTTTCAATCTCTGATTTGATTTGAATGAATTTTTATGATGATTTCAGATTTGATTCAATGATGGTGATGTTGATATTTAGATCTGATTTTCTTATGATGATGATTGATCTGATTGATTTGATTTAACTCTATCTGGAATTCATTAAGATTGGATTAGATTAAAAAAGTGTTGAGATTTAAATTTAAAAAGTTAGCAAAGAAGATTAGAGTTTCAAGTTAAATAAAAATTAGAGTTTTAAAAAAAAATGAGTTAGAATAAAAAAAAAATATTTGAATGTTGGTTTTAAAAAATGTTAGAATTATTTTAAAAACTGTTAGAATTTAATTTTAAAAGGAATTTAAAATTAAAAAAAAAAAAGAAAAAGAAAAGGGCGTTAGAATTTAATTTTAAAAAGAATTTAGAATTTTAATTTGAAAAATAAAGGTGTCAAAAAAAGATTTAGATTTAATTTTAAAAAAAGTTAAAAAAAAAAAATTAATTTTAAAAAGAAGTTAGAGAAAAAAAAGATTTAATTTTTAAAAAGAAGTTAGAGAAAAAAAAAATTTAATTTTTAAAAAGAAGTTAGAGAAAAAAAATTTAATTTTAAAAAGAAGTTAGAAAAAAAGATTTGATTTTTTTAAAAAGAAGTTAGAAAAAAAGATTTAATTTTTAAAAAGAGTTAGACAAAAAGATTTAATTTTAAAAAAGTAGTTAGAAAAAAGATTTAACTTTATAAAAGTTAGAAAAAAGATTTAATTTTAAAAAGAAGTTAGAAAAAAATATTTAACTTTAAAAAAGTTAGAAAAAAGATTTGATTTTTTTTAAAAAAATAGAAAAAAAGATTTAACTTTAAAAAGGTTAGAAAAAAGATTTAACTTTAAAAGGTAGAAAAAAAGGATTTAACTTTTAAAATAGTTAGAAAAAAGATTTGATTTTTTTTAAAAAAAATAGAAAAAAAGATTTAACTTTAAAAAAGTTAGAAAAAAAGATTTAGCTTTAAAAAAGTTAGAAAAAAAGTTTTAATTTTAAAAAGTTAGAAAAAGATTTAACTTTAAAGAGTTAGAAAAAAAGATTTAATTTTAAAAAAAAGTATTAGATTTTTATTTAAAAAAAAGTATTAGAATTTGATTAAAAAAAAAGTGTTAGAAATTAATTTAAAAAGGTTATAAAAAATTTACTCTTTAAAGAAAAGAAAAGAAAAGTTAAATTTTAATCTAAATCCTAAAAGTTAGTAAGAAGAGCTTAAAATGATTTAAATAAATAAACTAAATAGAAAAAAAAAGTTAATAAAAAACATTAGTAAAGTTATAAAAAAAATTTAATTAAATTATTATTAGTTAAAAAAACAAGATCTAAAAAAAAAAAGGTTAATTTATTAAGTTAATAAGAATTTAAAATAAAAATAAAAAAGAAAGGGTAAAATTTGGGGTATTACAACTGTGGTCAAGGTCTCAAGGGGAATAAACGCATCTTAAGGACACGCTTACGTGGAGTGTAGAAACTCCAAATCTCTACGTTGAAATGTTAAGTTGTAATTAGGGTTAAATTAGGGATTCCACGGCGGGAAACCCTAAAATGAGCGCGGCGGCTCTTTGACCTAATGCTAAGGGTAAAATTGTAATTTTGCCTGCGGCGAGGCATTTGTGAAAATTAGGGTTTGTAGTTTGTAGTTTTGAGGATTTGAAATTGAATGTGTGAAGTTTTACGGACTATTGGCGCGGCGGCCAAACAGTTAGACCTAACCTTCGGATGTGTGCAATGTGACAGAAATAATAGTAAACGCGTGAGATAATTGAATCATGCAAACAGAGAGATAATGTCATAATTTAAACCATGCAAGCAGAAATTTAAAGGCAGAATTTAAAGAGCGATTGTTAAGATTCGCGAGGTTACACGTGAGGAGCAGTTACAATAATATGAAAATTTGAATAAAAATACAACCGAATAAAAGACGACATAATAAGCTGCAAAACGAACAGACAGGGTTAGTCATGAAAATGTTTAAAATAGCAGAAAAATTGTGATATTGCCCAAAAATAATATAAATTTGATTTTCAAAAATAATTTGATTGTTTAACAATATTTTTATTATTAAGAAAGTATGTATTTTTTTGTTTTTTAATTACTATAAAAAAGGAAGAAATTTTTATTATGTTCAAAAGAATAACAAATCAAAAAAGAGATATTGAATATAACAAACATAAATTAATAAATAAACACAAAATAACAAAATAAAAAATAAAAAAGATAAAACAATATAATGGTTGGGCCGGTTGTCAACCCGGACCCAACCCCAGGCCGTTAGCATTTCGAATCCCAATTAGGGTTCTAATGGCCCCTTTCATCTCACGAGCGGCGCTTGCATCTTCCTTTCATTCTTGTTCCGTCTTCCCCGTCAGACATTTACCGTTGGTTTCCTCATCTCCCCATTTCTGAAAAACACAAACCAAATGAACGCATGAGATTTCAAAACAAATATCACTTACCCTCTCGTTAGGGTTTTGGGTGACTTCGATGGCGATTCTTTCACGGCGCCCCGATGGTTTTGTTCGTCCAATTTCCTTTGTTGATGGGAGAGTCTGAGGCGATGATGGTGATGACGATAGTATTCTGAGCCTCGAAGTTGGTTCGTTCACCGATTTAAGTGAACGGCGCCGGCGACCGTACTTCCACAGGGTTTAGTTCGCGTGATGAATGTCGATGGTCTTTGTCGCCGTTTCTTACAAAGACGATGATGAGGACTTCGTTTCCTCTGAGTCTCGGCCGTTCCTTCTTGTTCGCGCCGCCTAGGGTTTTGCTTTGCGATTTGTCCGTTTTCTCTCTCAGCGGTCCCTCTGTTTTCTCTCTCAGCGCGTTAGGGTTCCAACACGGTGAGATTGTTCCTTTTATAATTTCTTTTTTGGGCTTTTTGGATATTTGAGTTGCTCTTCCATTATTGCCTTCGATTTGATTTGATTTTATGGAACTTTTGTAAACCAACATTGTTTCGATCTGATATGATTTTCTTCCCTTTTTTGGATTCGATTGAGATACAACTTTTATTTGATTGTTTTAGATATCCATTTTGAACTGATTTGGATTGCTTACTCTTTTGCAGATGTGGACTTTATTTCGATGCCCCTTTGATCTTGAACTGGTCTTTTTCTGATATCCATTGTTGCTTTGGTGGATTTATTTTCTTGACATTGACCCTCTTGGCTCGTTTGACCTGTTCTAACATCCAATTTCTGGTGCAGCTGAGTTAGGTTCTCTGTTGCTTAGATGTGTTTGCTATTGACACTCGGTTGCAATTCATGTCACTTTCTGTTGTTTTTTCTGATAGAATTATTGTTGTTTATTTGATGCCTTTTTCGAACATGGAGTTTAATGAATTTTCTGTGATGAACTTGTGCAGTTTTGATGCTCAGTTTTGGTGTAAAAGTGATGCCTACTCGATTCTACTTCTGAACCGAAACTTGGTTCCTCTTTCTCTAAACTGAACTCACTTCTCTTTTTTCCTGAACTGATCTGTGGCTATGAGTTTGGGTAATGGATTTTCAGGAACGGTTCGGTTTTGGACTTAGTTTTCCTGCTATGACTGGTATATTTCAGCTGTGGTATCTAGTCTGTCATCGAATTTGCCTATCTGCACTTTGTCAAAATGGCATTCGATTTTTCCGTGATGCTTTCGAACTTGTTTGATGCAATTTTCTTTTGATGCAGTCTGTGAATCGAACCGATCTTGTTGTTTGAGCTTATTCTCTTGTTTTCTGGATTGAATTGGTTTTTACCGCTACAACCTGACTTTGTCAATGAATTTCAGGTGACGGATTTGTTGGATATTCGTATTTGATTGCAAATTTGGTTCGATATCCATGGATTTCTGTTTTGTCTAATATACTGACTTGGATTTTGGATATCCACTGGATAAATTCTGAGATATTTACTTGATAGTACAATCCATTGGCTTAAACAAGCATTTCGGCAAAACCTTTTATCGGCCCCAAACTTCATTTTACTCTTCATCTTTCTCGGCTGTCCCTCGAAATAAGAACAAACACTACCGGTCTGACGCCGATGGCGCGGATTGGGAACGGGAGTAGGATGCAGCTTCGGTTGTGCCACTCCCGGCACTCGATGATGACGATGTTCTGAGAGTGTCAAATTCATCTTTCTAACATCTTCCTACTCTGTTCTGTTTTGTTTCTCTTATTTTTTTGCAGGTGATCGGGAACTTCGAGGAACACTCAAGGGAAGGATACCATGAAGAAGCCTTAGGAGTTTTTAGGATTTAGGATTTTTTAGAGTAGATGTAACATTTGTAAATGTAATCTCACAGCAATTCAAATGTGAAATGATTCACTTCCTTTTGTAAAATGATATTCTTATGAAATAAAAATTCCATGATCATTCAACTTTGAATCTATTTATATTTATTTCTAGTTATAAATTATAAACATTTGTGAATAAATCCACAAATATTTAAATTCATTATTCTAGTCATAAACCATAAATACTCACGAATGATATTCTTGCTCATGTACTTGTCTCGTTGGTAGTCCTAATCTCATCACCTGACTTCATTCATTTGGATTCTAGCCAACAATATTCTCCTCATTTTCTAACCAAACGCGAATGTGCGCCGTAATCACAACAGATTTAGTATCAATGATGATATTGCCCGTAATTGAATTCCACTGACCAAATGATATAAGCAACAATCCAATAATACCCAATTAAACTGCGCCTTATTAACAGCAACGGAAATGCTCTGGAAATAAACCATGAGCGATAAAATGGACCTTAAATCCAGTTATGCCCGACAAATTTCGATACCGAACACATCGAATTGGCACCTTGATATAATCAAAACAGGTGATAAATAAATGCCTCAGAAATAGTGTCTCAAGTGTCTCACAGCTCAGTAACAGCCCGTCTTCAAAGAATTAGCGGGATCCACGTAACAATGACCAAAATACCCCTGGGACCAAATCTGAAGTCTTGGAAGTCCATTTAGCCTGATTAAAGTCAAAACCCTAGTTTTGGATGCACTGCTTAGGAGGTGCATTGTCTGAGGGAATTGTCAACTCTTCTGACCAATTGTGAACTTTGTGAACCTTGTGAACCTTCTTGGAACACAAAGTCTTGTATTGTGAGGGCAAATTTTGGGGTGCAACAGCTGCCCCTGTTCAATTTTCTGAAACCTGAGGGGTTAGATTGGTATATTTGCCAGTCGTAACCTGGAAGGTTGAAGGGGATTGAACACAAAAGCCCAAAAATTTGCACTCACCAGTGCATGGAGTGATATTGATGGTTGGTTGAACATGATTGAGTGGGCTTAAAGATGCCACTAGGGGAAAGTTCTTCAGTAGTATAATGAGAACTGTCAGGAGTCTGGAGTAATACTGATGTGACAGCATGTCTTCATGAGGATAGAGCAATCAATAATGATAACCCTAAAGCAGTCTTGAAGTGATAAATCTGACCTCAGGAGGATAGAGCAATCAATAGCTCTAAAGCAGTCTTGAAGTAATAATGGCTTCAGGAGGATAGAGCAATCAATAGCTCTAAAGCAGTCTTGAAATAATAATGTGATATGTCTTCAGGAGGATAGAGCAATCAATAGCTCTAAAGCAGTCTTGAAGTAATGATTTCAGGAGGATAGAGCAATGGATAGCTCTAAAGCAGTCTTGAAATAATAATGGCTTCAGGAGGATAGAGCAATGAATAGCTCTAAAGCAGTCTTGAAGTAGTAATATGACCTCATGAGGATAGAGCAATGAATAGCTCTAAAGCAGTCTTGAAGTAATAGGATGATTTCAGGAGGATAGAGCAATCAGCAGCTCTAAAGCAGTCTTGAAATAATAATGTGATATGTCTTCAGGAGGATAGAGCAATCAATAGCTCTAAAGCAGTCTTGAAGTAATGATTTCAGGAGGATAGAGCAATGGATAGCTCTAAAGCAGTCTTGAAATAATAATGTAATTTCAGGAGGATAGAGCAATGGATAACTCTAAAGCAGTCTTGAAATAATTAGATGGCCTCAGGAGGATAGAGCAATGAATAGCTCTAAAGCAGTCTTGAAGTAGTAATATGACCTCATGAGGATAGAGCAATGAATAGCTCTAAAGCAGTCTTGAAGTAATAGGATGATTTCAGGAGGATAGAGCAATCAGTAGCTCTAAAGCAGTCTTGAAGTCATGAGAGGCTATCAGGAGGATAAAATAACCCTGAGGTTACAATAAAGCAGTCCCAAAGTAATAAGAAGCTCATCAGGAGGATAAAGTAACCCTGAGGTTACAATAAAGCAGTCCCAAAGATCATAAGATTGTTTGTTGGATAATTAACCTGAAAACAAGGTAGCATTCTGTATAACAACATTAGTTTATGCTTTATGTATGCATGTATGACATGATGCACTTAGGTAATGTACTATAGACATATATGTTATGGTATGATGTAAATGATGTATGTATGCTATGACACTGCTGGAAGTGTCTGGATATCCTTGTATAACAACTGCTGGCCAAGGAAAATAAATCCCGATTCGTTGTTGAAGAATATATAACCCTCCGTCTGCTGGGGATAACAAGGTATAGATAACCTCCCGTTGTTGGGGATAACAAGGTATAGATAACTTCCCGTTGTTGGGGATAGTAGGGTATGTATAACATCCCGTCTTCGTTCATCGTGCCCTTATTGGAAAGTAATTTCCCGTATATCCGTATGAGGATAAAAGAGATGGATATAAATTCCAGGGGAGATTAGACTTTGTGAAAATGGATTAGTCCTACTGATGGTTTGTAACTGTCTTGTAAAGATGAACCGGCGAAGCTTCGTTGAAATCCTTCCCTCGTTCGTCCTTAGTAAATACTATTACTGCATTTTCATGCATTTCTGGTAAACATCAATCATATTAAAAGCATACATGCGTTTCTGGTAAACATCAATCATATTCAAAGGCATACATACATTCAAACACAACCAATGGACGTTTCGCTTATGTAAATAGGGTAAAAGTGAATCTGGATTCAAAAGATGGAATTTATTTATATCAAAAGTGACCCATACACGGGTAAGTTTGTACAAGGAGACATAAACCCTAGTAAGAGAATTTTGTCATGAAGTTTTACAAAAAGAATCAGCTATGTGGGAAATAATCCTATTGAGTTTCAATTCTACTATTGCCACTCAAGTATCTCATCTTCTTGCTGTTGAGACGGAAACGATTGGATTGAGCTTTATCTGTTTGAGCTTGAGTAAGTAGTACAACTGGTTGCAGTTTCATGAGTGATCCAAACGAGACATAGTCATACGCTTTAATCCCTAACTTTTGCCTGGATTGCCCTTTCAGGTTTTCAATCCACCGGGATACCCTTTTTTGCCCAAGCCGCCTTTTCAGGTTTTCGACTTGCCGGGTGTACATCTTTTTATATATATATCCCTAATTTTTGCCCAAACCCTTTTGGTTTGCCGGGATGCCCTTATTTTTGCCTAGGCCTGTCAACCTAGCGGGTCTCTTTTTATGCGTAGTATTTTTTAACTATGTCTGCGTTTACAGGTTGTGGGAAGTCTTCACCATCCATTGTAGTCAGTATCATGGCACCTCCTGAGAACACTGTCTTGACTACAAATGGTCCCTCATATGTTGGAGTCCACTTGCCCCTAGGATCACCCTGTGGTAATATGATACGCTTGATTACCAAGTCACCAGCCTGATATACCTTTGGCTTAACCTTCTTGTTAAAAGCTTTGATCATCCGTTTCTGGTACATCTGGCCATGACAAACTGCTGCTAACCTTTTCTCATCAATCAAATTTATCTGGTCAAGTCGAGTCTGAATCCACTCATCTTCATCCAAGCCTGCATCCTTCATAATTCTCAAGGAGGGGATCTGAACTTCAATAGGCAGAACTGCTTCCATACCATAGACTAAGGAGAATGGGGCTGCCCCTGTTGAAGTACGTATTGTAGTACGATAACCATGCAGAGCAAATGGTAACATCTCGTGCCAATCCTTGTAAGTAATAGTCATCTTCTGTACAATCTTCTTAATGTTCTTATTAGCAGCTTCAACTGCCCCATTCATCTTTGGACGATACGGAGAAGAGTTGTGATGCTTAATCTTGAACTGCGTACAGAGATCAGTAATCATAGTGTTGTTCAGATTAGAGCCATTGTCAGTGATAATCCTTTCAGGGATACCATACCTACATATGAGATTATTCTTAATGAACCGAGCCACAACATTCTTAGTCACAGATGCAAATGAAGCTGCCTCTACCCACTTCGTGAAGTAATCAATATCAACCAGGATGAAACGATGCCCATTAGAAGCAGTAGGCTTGATCTCACCAATCATATCAATGCCCCACATGGCAAAGGGCCAAGGAGCAGTCAACACATTCAATGGAGATGGAGGTACATGTACTTTATCAGCATAGATTTGACATTTGTGACATGTTCTGGAGTGTTGATAGCAATCAGCTTCCATGGTAGACCAATAGTAACCTGCTCTCAAAATCTTCTTTGCCATGGTATGACCACTAGAATGAGTGCCAAAGGTCCCATCATGCATCTCTTCCATAATTTCTGTAGCTTCCTTCTTATCCACACAACGAAGCATAGTTGAATCATGATTACGCTTATACAGAATGCCATTACTCAGAAAGAACTTAGCAGAAAACCTTCTCAGGAACTTCCTATCTTTGACAGATGCCCCTTCAGGGAACTCCTGAGCTTCAAGATAGTTTTTCACTTCATAGAACCAAGGCTTCTCCTCTGCCCCTTCAGTGTCAATCTCATTGCAGTATGCAGGCTTCTCAAATCTATCAATGGTAATCTTGGGAGCTTCATCATCCCAGCTGATCTCAAACATAGATGCCATGGTGGCCAATGCGTCTGCCAACTGATTCTCTCTTCGTGGAATATGTCCAAAAGTAATCTCTTTGAAATGTGGGATCAAAGACAACACATGTTCTCTGTAAGGAATGAGATTATCATGCTTTGTATCCCAATCTCCTTTAATCTGACTTACTACCAGAGCTGAATCTCCATACACCTCAAGGAACTGAATCTTCATATCAATAGCAACTTGCATACCCATGATACATGCCTCATACTCAGCCATGTTATTGGTACAATAGAAACAAAGTCTGGCAGTAATCGGGGTATGACAACCTTCAGGGGAACTAATCACAACACCAACACCATTACCATGTGCATTGGAGGCACCCTCAAAAACCATAGTCCATCGGGATCCTTGTTCAGGTCCGTCATATTGTCCAGGTTCTTTGGTAACAGACATAATGTCTTCATCAGGGAACTCAAAATTCATTGACTGGTAATCATCTACTGCTTGATGAGCCAAATGATCAGCAACAACACTCCCCTTAATGGCCTTCTGAGTGGTATACTGTATATCATATTCCGTCAAGATCATTTGCCATCTTGCAATTCTTCCGGAGAGAGCAGGTTTCTCAAATATGTACTTGATTGGATCCATCTTCGAAATCAACAAGGTAGTATGGGTCAACATATACTGTCTTAGTCGGCGAGCAGCCCATGCCAAAGCGCAGCAAGTTTTCTCGAGCAGTGAGTATCTTGTTTCACAGTCGGTAAACTTTTTGCTAAGGTCGTATATTGCCTGCTCTTTTCGACCAGACTCGTCATGTTGCCCCAATACACACCCCCATTGAGTTGTCTAATACTGTTAAATACATAATCAAGGGTCTTCCATCAACTGGTGGCATTAAAATTGGAGGTTCTAGCAAATATCTCTTGATTTCATCAAAGGCAGTCTGGCACTCATCATTCCATTCCATCACCTGATCTTTCCTCAACAACTTGAAGATTGGCTCACAGATGGTAGTTAATTGGGAAATAAATCTTGCAATGTAGTTCAATCGTCCCAAGAAACCTCTAACCTCCTTCTCAGTACGGGGAGCTGGCATCTCTCGTATAGCTTTCACTTTTGCAGGATCCACTTCAATACCTTTTCCACTGACAATGAAACCCAAGAGCTTTCCAGATCTAACTCCAAAAGTACACTTGTTTGGATTTAATCTCAACCTGTATTTCTTCAACCTCTCAAACAACTTGTGCAGATGATCAAGATGTTGTTCTTCATTCTGAGACCTGGCTATCATATCATCCACATATACCTCTATCTCATGATGAATCATATCATGAAACAAAGCCACCATAGCACGCTGATATGTTGCCCCTGCATTCTTCAAACCAAATGGCATTACCTTATAGCAAAAGGTGCCCCACTGTGTCACAAATGTAGTCTTCTCCATATCTTCAGGTGCCATCTTGATTTGATTGTAACCAGAGAAACCATCCATAAAAGAGAATACCTTATGCTGAGCAGTGTTGTCTACCAGAATATCAATATGAGGAAGTGGAAAGTCATCTTTAGGGCTAGCCTTGTTCAGATCTCTGTAGTCTACACACATACGTACCTTACCATCTTTCTTAGGAACTGGTACCACATTTGCAACCCACTGAGGATAAGAAGTTACGGCCAAGAACCCTGCATTGAACTGTTTCATTACCTCTGCTTTGATCTTTTCTGACATTTCAGGACGCATACGACGAACCTTCTGCTTCTTTGGACGACAATCTTCTTTCACTGGCAAACGGTGAACCACAATGTCTGTATCCAACCCTGGCATATCTTCATAAGACCAAGCAAAGATCTCCACATAGTCACGTAGCATCTGAATCAACCTGCTCTTGACACTGTCCTCTAAATCAGCCCCTATCTGGACCTCTTTTCTGTTTTCTTCAGTTCCCAGATTCACAACTTCGACTGGCTCTTCATGTGGCTGTATAGCTTTCTCTTCTTGTTGTAATAACCTAGCAAGCCCTACAGGTATTTCACAATCGTCCTCGTTTCCGTCTTCAGTTTGATAGATCGGATTCTCGAAATTGTAATTGGCAATAGTAGAACTGTTATCAACTGGATCCAGAGTGGATGAGGATCTGCATTTTAGTGACGTGGGTGTGTGTAAGAACACATAGCTGATAAAGCAAAAATAAAAGAAAAAGAAAGACAAGGAACACAATATTTACGAAAACGAAACGTCCACTGATTTTATTGAATGAAGTATGCAAATGAAATGACAACCCGTAACAAGCACACCATTGTGCCCCGGGTAAGGCACATGGCTTGAAAGTTTTAATTGTTCCAGAAATTATAAACATAACACAGTAATAGTATTTACTCCTGACTAAAGGAGATAGGGATAACATCTTCAGCTGTCCAATTATTGAGTCCAGCACCCACAGTAGGAAAAATCCATGCCTCCAAGTTGTAGTCTTCATCTTGATCTCCCACAGCATTGATAACCCCTTGATTGGTGATACGAACAGCACGGGCACGACAGACAGCCTTCTGGGACTCTGCAGTGAAACCCAAACCAAACTTGTCAGACTTGTATGGAATATCAGGAAGCTGACCCCAAATAGTACAACCACCTTCTTCCACCACAGCTTTTGCATCATTGAGGGAGGCCATTGCCATTGTTGGAGGGTTTCTGATGACCACAGGAACCTTCTTCACAGCAGGAGGAGTCACACAATCCTTAACAGCCCAGGGAACCACTTCAAATGACTGACATGGAGTTTCAATGTATTCACCTTCTACTTCCAGATACTTGAAAGTGTTTACATGGCTGACAAAGTATTCTTCCTCTCCAAAGACAGTAACAACTTTTCCATTCACCAGATATCTCAACTTTTGATGTAATGTGGAGGTCACAGCACCTGCCCCATGGATCCAGGGACGACCAAGCAGACATGAGTACGAAGGACGAATATCCATCACATAGAATGTAGCAGTGAACACCTGAGAGCCAACCTTGATTGGAAGATCAATTTCCCCATGCACTACTCTTCTAGAACTATCAAAAGCCTTTACCACAATATTACTGGGCTTCAATACCGTATCTTCAGGACTCAACTTGTTCAGGACTTCCTTAGGCAACACATTCAGAGAGGAACCATTGTCTATCAGCACATGAGACAGGGTAGTGCCCCTGCATTCAATTGAAATATGCAAGGCCCTGTTATGATCCCTCTTGGCAGGGGTCAAGTCAGCATCAGAAAATCCTAACCCGTTGTCATAGGTCAGGTGAGCAACACAATTCTCAAACTGGTCCACAGAAATTGCACTGGGTACATGAGCCATCTTTAGAAACTTGATCAATGACTTGGCATGAGCCTCAGAACATAATAACAGGGAGAGCATAGAAATCTTTGAGGGAGTATGCCCCAGCTGATCAACAATATCATAATCACTCTTGCGAATGATTTTCAATACTTCTTCCATCTGCTTAGAGAGGTCATCAGCAGCTGGCACATCAGTAGATACAGGCTCAATAACAGGACCCTTGCCCCGAGCATCAGTGGTGGAAGTAACAGCAGGAGTAACTGCACTCTTAGAAGCAACTGGAGGAGAGAAAACTCTTCCACTACGAGTGATCTTGCTAGATCCAGCAATATTATCAATGTCAACAGGCATATCAGGTAAAGGCTCCTGCTTGACACCATGGATGTAAACATCAGACCCATAGTGCCAAGGCACAGCTTTGTCAGATGTATAAGGAATAGGACCAGGAGTGGTAATGATCAGAGGAGCTACTCTGGCTTCAGCAACAACTTTCACAGGACCTTCAGCAATAATCTTGATTGGGCCCTGATGAGTGATTTTAATGGGACCCTTTGAAGTGATTCTTAGTGGTACTTTGTCAACCATGTCAACCTCTTCAATCTTCTTACCCTGAGTCAGATGATCCACCATACTTTCTACAGATGCTGGTCTTCTTTCAAACACTATAGTATATTTATCCATGAGACGTTGAATCCCATCTCTCAAAATGAAGCAACTATCCGGCTTATAGGTACAATATAGACAATCTTCATGACAACCTGGAAAGATCCCAGCTTGTACTAACCTCTTTTTGATAACAGACAATGGTGTGCTCAACTCCATAACTGAATAGACATGCAGATCTTCATCAATATCTTCATCAATGGCGTTGACAGTCTTCTCGTGATTTGGCATTGGAGCTGTAATCACATTTGGAGTACCTGGTGGATCAAACTCAATTTCTCTAGCATCAATCATATCCTGAATTTTGTTCTTCAAGACCCAGCAGTTATTAGTATCATGTCCTGGACAGTTTGAATGATATGCACATCGTGCATTGGGATTGTACTTGGGAGAGGTAACATTGGGATTCTGAGGGGCCTCCCTCAGGGTAATAAGTTCAGCTTTCAACAAGTGTTGCAATGCCTGAGCCATTGACATGTTGACCTTCGTGAACTGTCTTCTAGCCCTCTGTTGGTTGCCTTGAGGCTGCTCTGTTGTTGCAGGAGTTGGATTTGAAATATGAACTGCACTAACAGACTGATGCCTTCTGTTACGATCAGGCTGACCATACACAGCATTAGATTCTCTCTTCCCAGTGGGAGGCTTCTTTGCAACACCTGATGAAGAAGTGCCCACTTGGATCTTACCACTCTTGATACCATTCTCTACTCGCTCTCCTGTCATGATCAACTCAGTGAAGCCAGATGATGAGCTTCCAATGAGATGACTGTAAAACGGACCATTCAGCGTACACATGAACATATCAACCAACTCCCTATCAGTCAAAGGGGGTTGAACTCTTCCAGCTAAGTCTCTCCACTTCTGAGCATACTCCTTAAAGCTTTCTTTGGCACCCATAGACATGCTTTGAAGCTGCATGCGAGTGGGGGCTAAGTCAGCATTGTATTGATACTGCTTGTAGAAAGCTTCAGCAAGGTCATTCCAATCTCTAATGTTGACACTCTCCAACTGATAATACCACTCTAGCTGAGCCCCAGATAAACTCTCTTGAAAGAAATGGATCCACAACTTTTTATCAGCAGTGTGGGGTTGCATTCTTCTGACATAAGACCTCAGATGCAATTTGGGACAAGAGACCCCATCATAGACAACAAATGTAGGAACTTTGAACCCAATGGGTATGACCACCCCAGATATCAAGCTCGAATCCTCAAAATCCAGCCCAGATGATTTCTGTAATTCCATAGCATCCATTCTATCCACCAGCATCTTGAATTTGTCTTCGTTAGGCTCATGGTAGTAGTTAGCCTCAGAATCAGAGTCCCCCATAGTGTTGTGGAGACTGCCTCTCTCCTGCTCAGATTCTTCAGATTCATAGTCTTCAACATGTTCCTTGGTCTTGACAGGACCTTTGAACCTTCTTCCCATGTTGAGCAACCCAGCAGACCTTCTAGCCTTCTTAGTCTTCTTGGCCAGCAGTGTCTTCAATTCATCCTGCCCCTTGGATAGGTTCAGGATCAGCTCTTGGAACTGTGCATTCTGTGCCTGAAGATCCTTAACTGATTGTTCAAGAGCCATTGCTGAAATAAACAGCGAGAAGATGAGAAACCTGTGCACAATTATAACCCTGTGATGCAATGATATGGGAATGCATATGCAATGTTTTCAAGGACCGCAGGATTTAAATTTGCTTAAACAAACAAGAAAGTAACTTTTTATTAGTAATAACTTGTTTTGCCTTTTAGGCTTACAAAAAATGAAAACGAAATAAGTACAAAAGATGGGGTTTTAAGTCTCCCATGGACGTTTCCTCTTTGTGTTGAGGTATGAGTTGAGGTTTCGTTCCTCATGAAGTAGCTTTGTTAGCTCTAGGATCCTTGCTTGGCTTGCTTTGTAATGAGCCTCGAAAGTATCCCTTTGCTCTTTCAGTTGGATCCATGATCTCTGCAAGTCTTCCATATCAGTAGGCATGTCTGGGTGAAGGATGGTATAAGCTGTGTCTCCTTCAGCAACAGGTTCCATGGTAACTGGTAGGACGGCAGGATATGGCATCATGAGTGTCTGAGCACGAGATCGTACCCATCTGAGATAAGCCTCCATAGGAATAGTGTACTTAGGCTCCAGTGTCTTGCTGTCAATCCTGTTTACCTTTCCCCAAGCTCGTATGAATCTCTGGTGGTAACCCTGAAGATCGTTGTCGTAGTCAAACACAATGCCCTGAATCAACATGTCATGTGGACCATCGCTCCGGGCGTAACCAAACTGTCGTAAAGCTAGAGATGGGTTGTAGGTGATGCCTCCTCTTGTGCCTAGAAGTGGCACATTAGGAAACTCCCCACAACGGTCAATGATGGTGACATTCTCCATAGATCTGGAGCACCAATGGATGTCTGAGTGAGAAAGTGACATGATCCTCTTGGACCATCTGAACCCTTGCTCATTCTTCATTACTGAGCGAGGAAGGTGAGAAATAAACCACCTAGAAAGTAAAGGTATGCAGCACATCAAAGTTCCTCTTGCCCTTGTAGTACGGGTGTGAAGAGCATGTAGGATGTCTCCAAGTAAGGTAGGCACTGGATTGTGACTCAGGAATATGTTGATGGCATGAACGTCTATGAACTGATCAGGATTGGGGAACAACACTAAGCCATAAATCAATAAGGCTAAGATCTCCTCAACAGCATCGTAGCTCATAGCCTTCAAGAACATTTGAGCTTTATCCACTAATACCTTGGCAAGAATACCTTTAACTCCACTTCTCGTCTCTAGAACAATGTCAGACTTCTTCAGATGTAGAGCTGCAGCAATAACTTCTGGTTTAAGCTCCTTCTCTAAGCCTGTGAATGGCTTCTGATCAAGAACAGGTATACCCAGAAGTTTAGAGAACTCCTCCATGGTTGGAACCAGCTGATAATCAGGAAATGTAAAGCAATGGTGCTTAGGGTCAAAGAACTGAAACAGCACACTCATCATGTCTTCACTGAACCCTGAAGTAACTAGATCCAATAAGTGACCATGTCTCTTGTTGAACTGGGAATGATCAGGCACTAGGGAAACCAACTCCTTGAGCTTAGCAGGTATCCCTACAAAGTTGATCCTGATGGTGTTTCTACGAGCAGAAGCCATGACCTGCAACAAAGAACAAAGATAAATCCTTTGGTCCTTGAAATGGTTAGGGAAAATGATATGCTTATGATGCATGATGATGTCATGATGTCATGCTCAATCACAAACATGTGGCACACACAAACAAGTCACACCATAGCCCTAGGTTTAAAGGCTTGCATGAGGTTCAAAGGCAAGTACCCTCCCCTGAAGTTAGATGGTTCATCCTGTCCTACAAAAGTAACCAGGTTCTAAGGGATCTCAATATCATTGATCCTTCACAAGGGTGGTTGTTCAGAAGGCAACTTACTTGCCAACCAAAACCCTCCAAGTTTAAGATCTCAATGAGCGTAGTATCGAGTGTCAACCAACTTCAGTCTGCACCAAAGCCGGTTACCTCACTACTTTCTAAAGGCCAAGATGAGTTAACTAGGGTTCTAAAAGTCAGTTAGTGCATTGACAACATATGGCAGCCTCAATATTATCCTCAACTTGACTTAAGGAATATAAGCACCAACCAAGAAGTCGCACTAACTATGGCCACCAGGTCAACCGTATCGATATACGTCGTACAGTTTCCTTGGTCTATTGCCATTTACCTAAGGTACACTAGATCCGGGTTAGGACCTTTCACACATAAGAGCACCCCAACAATATAATAATAAAGCAAACAAGGCAAACAATTTAAAGTGATCTTAATTCCTAAGGGTACCCCTCTTAAATAGATCCCCAGCAGAGTCGCCAGTTCTGTAACACGGTGGGAGAACTGACTTTAAACAATGTTGCGGATAGCAAGAGTCGCCACCGACTTTTATTTTATCCATAAGGAAAGGTTATAAA
The DNA here is from genome assembly GCA_963859935.3 of Lathyrus sativus. Classification (NCBI taxonomy): domain Eukaryota; kingdom Viridiplantae; phylum Streptophyta; class Magnoliopsida; order Fabales; family Fabaceae; genus Lathyrus; species Lathyrus sativus. The sequence continues at coordinate 25,769,568 of OZ012737.1, forward strand.
AGAACAGGAAAGACCTTAGAGAATATTTTGGGTCCGGGGGGTAGGTTATGAAAAGGGAAGGTGTTAGCACCCTTTTCATCCATGGTTATCCATGGGCTCTTAGGTACTTAAGCTCACTTTTGAATTGTTTTGAAAGTGTAGTGTGTGAATAGCAAAAAATTTCAGAATAGTTTAATAATAATCCGTGTATGGATGTGAAAAAAAACTTGTTTGAAAATTTTGTTGGAAATTGGTTTAAGTGTGAAAAAGTTTTGAAGTGAGCAAGTATCTAGGAGTAGCCTACCCTAATGTTTTAAGGTCTTTCTTATTCTTTATCCTTTCCCTAGTAAGACTATCCCTACTATAATGGAGTAGGTAGTCCTTACTTTGGATGTTAAGGGACATGTGAGGGACAATTGGATTTTTGAAGGCCATTGTGGGGTGTAATAAGTAAACTGGAGGGACTATCATCATTTTTCGAAAGGGACTTGATTCGTAAAGGCAACCATAAGGGACTTTGATGATTTTTTTATTTGAGGGACTTGCTTTATACACCCCACTTAACCATTATTCGTAGGCAACTTGAGGGATATCCTTAGGAAGTGAGACGGCGATTAAAATCGACTTACGTGTGTGACGTGTTTATTTTAATTATCTTTATTTAGAAGTGATCTAAATTTATTTTAATATTACATACATGTTGTTACACTCCCTAATTACTAACCATAATAATAATTAAATAATTAAACAACTTTACATCCAAGAAACAATTACAAAATAATAAGCAAAATAATTAAATAGCAAAGATAAATAAAATATAAATAAGCAATAATAAATAATAAAGGGGGTTAATTCTAAGTTTACTCGGCAAGACATCGCATCTTGTGCCTACGTATCCTTACGGGAGTGGAATCAGAGTAATCGTAGTTCCCCTCAATAGGGAGGTTAGAAACTTCTTGACTGTGGTCAAGGTCTCAAGGGGAATAAACGCATCTTAAGGACACGCTTACGTGGAGTGTAGAAACTCCAAATCTCTACGTTGAAATGTTAAGTTGTAATTAGGGTTAAATTAGGGATTCCACGGCGGGAAACCCTAAAATGAGCGCGGCGGCTCTTTGACCTAATGCTAAGGGTAAAATTGTAATTTTGCCTGCGGCGAGGCATTTGTGAAAATTAGGGTTTGTAGTTTGTAGTTTTGAGGATTTGAAATTGAATGTGTGAAGTTTTACGGACTATTGGCGCGGCGGCCAAACAGTTAGACCTAACCTTCGGATGTGTGCAATGTGACAGAAATAATAGTAAACGCGTGAGATAATTGAATCATGCAAACAGAGAGATAATGTCATAATTTAAACCATGCAAGCAGAAATTTAAAGGCAGAATTTAAAGAGCGATTGTTAAGATTCGCGAGGTTACACGTGAGGAGCAGTTACAATAATATGAAAATTTGAATAAAAATACAACCGAATAAAAGACGACATAATAAGCTGCAAAACGAACAGACAGGGTTAGTCATGAAAATGTTTAAAATAGCAGAAAAATTGTGATATTGCCCAAAAATAATATAAATTTGATTTTCAAAAATAATTTGATTGTTTAACAATATTTTTATTATTAAGAAAGTATGTATTTTTTTGTTTTTTAATTACTATAAAAAAGGAAGAAATTTTTATTATGTTCAAAAGAATAACAAATCAAAAAAGAGATATTGAATATAACAAACATAAATTAATAAATAAACACAAAATAACAAAATAAAAAATAAAAAAGATAAAACAATATAATGGTTGGGCCGATTGTCAACCCGGACCCAACCCCAGGCCGTTAGCATTTCGAATCCCAATTAGGGTTCTAATGGCCCCTTTCATCTCACGAGCGGCGCTTGCATCTTCCTTTCATTCTTGTTCCGTCTTCCCCGTCAGACATTTACCGTTGGTTTCCTCATCTCCCCATTTCTGAAAAACACAAACCAAATGAACGCATGAGATTTCAAAACAAATATCACTTACCCTCTCGTTAGGGTTTTGGGTGACTTCGATGGCGATTCTTTCACGGCGGCCCCGATGGTTTTGTTCGTCCAATTTCCTTTGTTGATGGGAGAGTCTGAGGCGATGATGGTGATGACGATAGTATTCTGAGCCTCGAAGTTGGTTCGTTCACCGATTTAAGTGAACGGCGCCGGCGACCGTACTTCCACAGGGTTTAGTTTGTGTGATGAATGTCGATGGTCTTTGTCGCCGTTTCTTACAAAGACGATGATGAGGACTTCGTTTCCTCTGAGTCTCGGCCGTTCCTTCTTGTTCGCGCCGCCTAGGGTTTTGCTTTGCGATTTGTCCGTTTTTTCTCTCAGCGGTCCCTCTGTTTTCTCTCTCAGCGCGTTAGGGTTCCAACACGGTGAGATTGTTCCTTTTATAATTTCTTTTTTGGGCTTTTTGGATATTTGAGTTGCTCTTCCATTATTGCCTTCGATTTGATTTGATTTTATGGAACTTTTGTAAACCAACATTGTTTCGATCTGATATGATTTTCTTCCCTTTTTTGGATTCGATTGAGATACAACTTTTATTTGATTGTTTTAGATATCCATTTTGAACTGATTTGGATTGCTTACTCTTTTGCAGATGTGGACTTTATTTCGATGCCCCTTTGATCTTGAACTGGTCTTTTTCTGATATCCATTGTTGCTTTGGTGGATTTATTTTCTTGACATTGACCCTCTTGGCTCGTTTGACCTGTTCTAACATCCAATTTCTGGTGCAGCTGAGTTAGGTTCTCTGTTGCTTAGATGTGTTTGCTATTGACACTCGGTTGCAATTCATGTCACTTTCTGTTGTTTTTTCTGATAGAATTATTGTTGTTTATTTGATGCCTTTTTCGAACATGGAGTTTAATGAATTTTCTGTGATGAACTTGTGCAGTTTTGATGCTCAGTTTTGGTGTAAAAGTGATGCCTACTCGATTCTACTTCTGAACCGAAACTTGGTTCCTCTTTCTCTAAACTGAACTCACTTCTCTTTTTTCCTGAACTGATCTGTGGCTATGAGTTTGGGTAATGGATTTTCAGGAACGGTTCGGTTTTGGACTTAATTTTCCTGCTATGACTGGTATATTTCAGCTGTGGTATCTAGTCTGTCATCGAATTTGCCTATCTGCACTTTGTCAAAATGGCATTCGATTTTTCCGTGATGCTTTCGAACTTGTTTGATGCAATTTTCTTTTGATGCAGTCTGTGAATCGAACCGATCTTGTTGTTTGAGCTTATTCTCTTGTTTTCTGGATTGAATTGGTTTTTACCGCTACAACCTGACTTTGTCAATGAATTTCAGGTGACGGATTTGTTGGATATTCGTATTTGATTGCAAATTTGGTTCGATATCCATGGATTTCTGTTTTGTCTAATATACTGACTTGGATTTTGGATATCCACTGGATAAATTCTGAGATATTTACTTGATAGTACAATCCATTGGCTTAAACAAGCATTTCGGCAAAACCTTTTATCGGCCCCAAACTTCATTTTACTCTTCATCTTTCTCGGCTGTCCCTCGAAATAAGAACAAACACTACCGGTCTGACGCCGATGGCGCGGATTGGGAACGGGAGTAGGATGCAGCTTCGGTTGTGCCACTCCCGGCACTCGATGATGACGATGTTCTGAGAGTGTCAAATTCATCTTTCTAACATCTTCCTACTCTGTTCTGTTTTGTTTCTCTTATTTTTTTGCAGGTGATCGGGAACTTCGAGGAACACTCAAGGGAAGGATACCATGAAGAAGCCTTAGGAGTTTTTAGGATTTAGGATTTTTTAGAGTAGATGTAACATTTGTAAATGTAATCTCACAGCAATTCAAATGTGAAATGATTCACTTCCTTTTGTAAAATGATATTCTTATGAAATAAAAATTCCATGATCATTCAAATTTGAATCTATTTATATTTATTTCTAGTTATAAATTATAAACATTTGTGAATAAATCCACAAATATTTAAATTCATTATTCTAGTCATAAACCATAAATACTCACGAATGATATTCTTGCTCATGTACTTGTCTCGTTGGTAGTCCTAATCTCATCACCTGACTTCATTCATTTGGATTCTAGCCAACAATATTCTCCTCATTTTCTAACCAAACGCGAATGTGCGCCGTAATCACAACAGATTTAGTATCAATGATGATATTGCCCGTAATTGAATTCCACTGACCAAATGATATAAGCAACAATCCAATAATACCCAATTAAACTGCGCCTTATTAACAGCAACGGAAATGCTCTGGAAATAAACCATGAGCGATAAAATGGACCTTAAATCCAGTTATGCCCGACAAATTTCAATACCGAACACATCGAATTGGCACCTTGATATAATCAAAACAGGTGATAAATAAATGCCTCAGAAATAGTGTCTCAAGTGTCTCACAGCTCAGTAACAGCCCGTCTTCAAAGAATTAGCGGGATCCACGTAACAATGACCAAAATACCCCTGGGACCAAATCTGAAGTCTTGGAAGTCCATTTAGCCTGATTAAAGTCAAAACCCTAGTTTTGGATGCACTGCTTAGGAGGTGCATTGTCTGAGGGAATTGTCAACTCTTCTGACCAATTGTGAACTTTGTGAACCTTGTGAACCTTCTTGGAACACAAAGTCTTGTATTGTGAGGGCAAATTTTGGGGTGCAACATAGTGCTTATCCCATCAATTGTAAATACATAAATCTGACTTTGTACCTCCTATAACCTCATGTTGTACCAAGATTCCAATTGTTCAATATAAGAATTCAAGCTTTGCACCAACTTAATTTTATTGAAGTATGTTGCCGTGAACAATTAATTTCCTTTATTCCTTTGATCATTTGCATTACATCACCTTGAATTGAGTCCATGTCCCTTGCAAAACCTGCTCAATTGGTTTGAGTTCTCCTCTTCATTAGATATTGGATATGGAGATGAGATGATACATTACCCGTGGCAATATAACTTCAAATTCTAACATCTTGTTCTTCTTTTGAGAAGAACCTTGAAGTCTTCATGTGATTCCTTATAATAATAAAACTTGGTCGTGAACTCCAACTTGGCTTTATTAGAATTCTTATCTTAAATTGATGATAAATTTAATGAATCTTTGACTTGAAAGCTCAACTTGGAATTTGAGTTTTAGGAATAAGATTTGGATGTAGATCACATGAAAATGTATTTAAAATGATGAATCCTTCACGTGAATTACCTCTTGTCAAAGTCATGTATTTGCAATGATGAAATTTGTCAAAAACACCGCTTAAATAAACCTTGAACCTTAAGCGGACTAATTCAAATTTGAAATTCTCTAAGCTCAGTGATGTAGAAGTTCTTGTATTATAAAAGGTAGTGATAGTAATTATTCTATATTACGCCATTATAAACAAATTGGCAGTGCACTCCAACAGTGGGTTTGATTAGAATTCTTAAGCGGGATTTACCTTAGCTTCAATAAAAAATCTTGTGATGATAAACCATGTCTTAGGGTTGAGGCGTTTGGACGACGGTCATCATGGTCATGCTGTTAAGCCCAACTTTTGACATGTCTTTAAGGAACACCTACGACGGTATCCAAAATAAATCTTTAAATTCAACGCTTCATACCAACTGAAAGAAATCCTAGCTGACACCTCAATGGAAAACCTTGAATTAGAGAGGTTGCGCCTTGAAATGCTTGATGGATAGGAATTTACTGGAGAGTACTGCACTCACATAAGCTGGTTAGTGGCAATAAGCACGAATATGAAAGTAAAAAAAGAAAGAAAGAAACAAGAAAAAGAATGCACAAAGGGGTGGAGTCTTAAGGTCAAAATGTAGGGTGTGACAGATGCCCTATTTAAGTTACTTATATCCAGAGATATGGAGATTGAAATCTTTGTCTCGACGTGATAGGAGGGACTTAAATACAAACATTGCACGGATTTTTGGTCCTAAGAAGCCACCAAATGCATATGATATGAGATGATATGAAATGCAAGACAGAGGGTCCTGTGAGGAAATGATGTCAGAGGGGGAAACCAGATACAACACACGGAAAGAACAGGCTCAACAAAGTGATACTCCACGGGGAAAGATTATCAATTAACAATCACAAAGCATTTATAAACATGTTATAAAGAACTTGCGAGAAAATCCACCTGGAGGACCTACCGGATAGGTCAAATGTAGTGATTTCAAGAGATCAGCTGGACAAGTCTACTGTCGAGACCTGTAAACTCAATTAGAGAATAATTCTTGCCAAAGTGTCTACTGTAAAACTTCTATTGAATCTGCTGCCGATATTCTATGTTGAAGTCGTCGGAGATATACTTCCGTCGAAGTCTTCTGGAAATCTTTTGCCGAGATTAGCCAGGAAATAAATGAAATACCTACTTTCGAGATCTTCTGGAAATCTAATGCCGAGATTAGCCAGGAAAAGAGATATCTTTGAATAAATGTTCACAAGGGAAGATGACCTACTACCAATCCTAGTATCCTAAGGAAAGGCATCTGTCCCAAAATGATACGGCATATTACCTACTATCAAACATATAATAGCCTAAGCAAAGGTAATAACCAAAATAAACCTCCCCACCGCTTCAAGATTTGTGTTCCATGCACGGGTGTCAGTTTCTTCCTGTAATGATGTATACTCGCGAGAGCATCTTCACAGGGAAATTGGAATACCACTGGAGTTTAAAGACTTCAACGGTAAATTAAATGTACTGGAGATTGTGAAGCTTCACCGGGGATCTTCAGAAGAGATGTAAGCCGGTTGATTTGGAAATATGTCTTCCCGAATAAAGAGAGATCAAATGTAATAAACTTCACCAAACCTATCGAAAGAGATGCCATTTGATGGAATTAAACTTGTGTAGCAGATTCGCTGGGGAAAAACATTCTTGAGGAGTACTTCTTGTTGTAGCTGTAAAAAGTATGGATCCTTGAAGTGTAAATTTTCAAATAAAGAGAAATATTTGTAAAGTCTTCGACAAACTTCTCTGACGGATTTCCGAGGAGATGCCATTTGATGAGTTTATAATCTTGATAAAGTTCACTGAGGATGGATAAACTATCTTGAGGAGACTGCCATTTTTTGTTTTAATAAAAATCCTTATTAAAACGAGTTGCTCAAATAAAGAGGTCGTTTGTGTCTGGATATAGATTGTTTAGAAGATGTTGTAATATTGCTGGAGAAGCATCTTGTCTTCATAGTAATCTTCAAAAAGATTCTTCTTGGGGAGCAAGGTGCAAAATAAATGTACGCTCAATCCAGATTCAAAAGGTCGGAGATATCCACAATGTGATTGTCAGGGACCGAAGTTCAATTCAGGAAATAACTGAAGAGAAACTGTTAAGCAAGACTCGACCATCGAGGTATGAGCTCAAATGGGAATGTACTAAAACAACCTTCTTCCACGAGGATCTAACTCTGTGGGGAAATAGAAATATTGTGCTCTTTTTGCCTAGGGTTGACGACTCTACTTGGAAGGAGAAGACAAACCCAGTCACTTGGGGATAACCACGACCAAAGTGACAGAACAAACAAACATAAAGATAAAAAATGCATATGCCATGCTATCTATCTATATGCTATGCGTATGCCTATGCTGACAAAAACAAAAGAACAGAGGAAACTTGAGGTGAAATAAACATCTCGAAGCAAACATCCGACCAATCTTCAAATATAGAAGTATCATTGTGGATAGGCGGAGAATCAAATATGGGATCACAATCCTGTTTCAGGGCTTCAAAAACTTCTTTGGGGAATAGAAAACATTCCACTCAAGGAAATAACATCTTGATCTTACTTGAAGGATTGTCCTATTGAAGACGAGAATAAAGATCTACTGGGAGCGGATCCATCTCATAATCGAAGAAACTTCATGGATATAAATATATCCACTTCACTGGAGAAATTCCCACTGGAGTTGTAGATGGAGATACCCGAGTTGAGGTTTCACGGGGGATAAAATAAATTCCATTTCGATGGGGAATCCTGGGTCATCATAGTTATTGAGCATGTCGTAGAAACTTCACGGGGATGAAATAAACATCCGCTTTGCTGGAGAAGATTGACGTTGTAGAAGATCCACTGAGGAGTAGAATAACGTCCATTTCACCGAGACGGTGAAGTTTAAGAAGATTCGTTGAGGATTAAAATATTATCCACTTCATTAGAGAAGTGAAGTTAAACAAATCACCGAGAACTCTCAGGTCACCAATTGGAGATTTCTTGTATCGAGAAGAATCGTCGGAGAATTGTAACGACCACCTGAAGTAAACCTTACTGGGGTCATGAAGAATGCTTTAAAACAAAGTAACCTTGTCTTGATGAACTACGTAGTAGTCGCCATTTTGAAGAAAAAAACTTGTGAATGGGTAACATAAATTCAAACCTAAAAAGTCATAAGAGGATTTTACAGAAAACTGGCGTCTAAATGCCCCACTGTTTTCAAACTCTTAGAGAGATTCGCCGAATCTCAGCGTAACTGGCCCAGATTGACGGTATCATGACCGAGTCTTCGAAAATAGCTCTTTAGGTGTGGTCAAACTTGTACAAAACAAACCACTTGATAATAACTTGCCCCTGGTTAGCAGATTCTTCAAGTTCAGAGGATCGAACTTATCGTCGATGCTCATATGTAAACTATCTAAGATATCAAGCAAAGTTAGCAAGTCAGAAATGTTAGTTTTGAAACTATTAATGCAACATATATGTTTGTCTTGAAGTTTTAAAAAAAAGAGATATCACTATAACTTATGACCAAAATCACTAGTTAGGATATAATTTAATTTTATAAAGCCAATGCCGAATTCGAGCAAAGCTCGAAGAAGTCAGGAAATGTTATTTCATCGTGTATGCTTTCAAAGTAAACCTTTCTTCAATTAGGACTTTTTATGTTATATTGGTTTAGTTTACGATTTTTAAAACAAATGAGTAAGGGTCAAAGCTTATTTGTACCCAACCATTTTTGAAATATGTTCACTCTCTTTTGAAAGTTTAAGTGTTCAGTCAAGCTGGCTGAAAACTGTCCTGCCTTAGGTTAAAAATGAATCTTGAAAGGGGTTAAAGAGGATTTAACTTCCTTATATCTCTGGCGTTTGGGATGTTTGAAATAATGCCTTACATCATTAGTATGGTTTTATTCATAAGCATACGACAAGAGGCCTTGCGTTTTACTTCGTCATCCTCCCTCCAATTATTCATCCAAGTGAGAAAAATTGGGTAGATTCGACATTATAAAATTATGAAAAACAGTTTACGAGTGAATACAAATGGATTTCTTCAAGACAAACATTTTATTGCATTAATTATTCAAAGTAACAAGTTCTTACATGTCAATTATGCTTTTAATCAGAGAAATAAAAGTACATATAAGCAAACAAAATAGACAGTCAGACAAGCCTTTCTAAAAGATTTTTCAAAGTTCACATGCATTAGCATAATGGTATTCCATTCAAGACTGGGCTTCCTCCTTTGAAGGTAAGCACTTCATTACTTATCATTTCTTGAACTTTTTCTTGGAAAACTTTGCATTCTTCAATCGAATACCCCATTACTCCATCATGAAATTCACAGCTGGTGTTCAAGTTGAACCACGGTGGGCGAGACTTCATGATCCTAGTCCTTCTGGGTGTCATTACTGAGTTTCGGATGAAATAAGACCATAGTTGACTGTAAGTCAACGGGATAGGATCAAACTGGTGAGTTTCTTCTTTCAGAATACTCAGGTATTTTCTGATTCTGAAACTGTCTTCGAACCCGTCGATTTTGATGTTGATCTGGAGAAGTCAACCTTCGCTTATGAGGTAGTCGTCGCTTGTGCTGAGCAGGCGCTACATACTGATGTTGAGGATCAGATACTGGAACTGGATCCGGAAGGATTTGAGAGGAATCCCAAATTACGTTAATATCAACAATCCCTTCGTCTAGGGAATCACTAACTGAATCTTCTTCATTAGCTTGGCTATTTGAGTCATCTCAGATTCTTCCATATTTGAGTGCGTTCTCAATGTTTACTCCGATTTCAGCAATTTTGGAGAACTCTAATGGCATAACACCTACCATCCTATCATAATAAGCATCTGGCAGCGTTCTTAGAAACATATTACTTAACTCTCTCTCTTGAAGTGGTGGATGAACTTGGGCAGCCAACTCTTTCCATCGTTGGGCATACTCCCTGAAAGATTTGTTGTCATTCTTATTCATGCTCATCATTTGATCACTGTATAGAGCCACGTCCAAATTATAATTGTATTTCTTTATAAAAGCATAAGCTAAATCTTTCCAAGACTGAATGTAGTTCCTTTATAGCTTCATATACCATATCAAGGATGCCCCACATAAACTTTCTTGAAAGCAGTGAATCATCAATTTGTCGTTGTCAATATAAGCAGTCATCTTCCGAAAAAACATCATCAAATGGTATCTTGGACAACTAACACCCTTGTATACTTCGAATACAGGCATTTTGTACTTCGGAGGAATAATCACGCCTGGAACTAAACACAGGTCATGAACATTAAGTCCAGATACATTAGCTTCTTTCATCATCTTTAATTGTTCTTCAAGATCACAAAATCCTTTCTCAATTGATTAAATTCTAGGATCACCCACTTCAGTATGAACATTTAGAGGATTTGATATATGCTGTGGAAACTGAGAAACTCCTTTATTATCTTGAACAATGATGTTATCTTGCATCAGTTGAGATTGCGTAGGAACATCCACTTGTTGAACATTGTCGTCAGAGGAAGATCAAATAATGGATTGGTCACAATTCTAAAGCCAGTCATAGAATTCATATCTTTTGTTCTCTTTTACTATCCTTCAGCAATTACTTCGAGCTTGGTCAAATGGTCAAGATATCAGTTGATAAGACAAAGACAAAAAGATGGATGAGCCACAACGGAGAAGAGACACAGGCACATGCAAATGCTAAATGCAGAATGCTATGCAGATGGAAGGGGATTTCATGGAACTCAAGTATTTATAAACGTTACAAAATACCAGAGAAAATTCAGTTATTACTTTTTGATATCGATTACAAATAAATATTCTTATAAGAGTCTTGACATAATAGCTAAATAAAAGCTAAATAAAGTCCTAAGGAAGTCTTGTGTTGCTTCTTGATTTGCTCTTCTAGCTGGAATTTTTTAATATAGGTTTTGTCAAGGATTTACGTCTAAAGAGTAATCTGATACGAGGAAAATAAATCCTCCATCTTTTTCTTTTCTTGCGGAAAATAAGGAAGAAATTTGTTGTTCACTTGAATCTTCAATATTGATGAAAGTCTTTTGAACTTCTATTGATCTTCAAGGATAATGGAATCCTTTTGTATTTGTATTTTGAGTATTCTTGATTCTTCAATCAGTGTTGTTGCACCCTAAAATATGCCCAACCTTTTCTAACCTAGGTTTATGTTTCAATTGCATAGTCATTTGCATTGGCATCATGTACATAGTGCATTCATCTGCATTGCATAGCATAGGCAAGATATCTTAATCAGGGGATCAAGTGCCATTCTTGTTTCAAGAGGCATATTCAAGGGGTTTCATTCATATTCAAGACTGCTCAGGTCATCATAGAAGAATTTGAACTTTAAAGAGTTGACAGGTTGATCAGTGAGTTCTCTCCTATCTTGAGAATGTTTGGGGGTCACCAGAGGGTGTATGAGCTATGAGCCAAGAGCATAGAGTGTGTATGGATGTTATGAAGAGTCTAGATAATCAGGGCTTTATTTTCGGGGAATTGTGCGCTCCTCGGTGTTTTCAGCTTACATGGTGGTTTTTGGGATATTCTGATGCCAGAGGTTTATTGTTTGCGTCGATCTGGGCTCGCGCTCTCTCTTTTATGTTGGTTATTTGCCTCTGTTCGCATTTTTAGGGTTTAATAGATTTTTTTTATATTTTTAATAGGTTTTTTAGATTTTTCAGAATTTAAATAGATTTTTTAGCATTTTTTAATAGTTTAAATCTTTTTTGTAGAGCTTTATAGAATTTTTAATAGGTTTAATAGTTTTTTAATCATTTTTAGAATATAATAGCTTTTAAATGTTTTAGAATAATATAGAGAGAATATAGTTTTTTCTTTTATTAATAATAGATTTTTCTTTTAAATAATAGTATAGATTTTATTAGAAATTAAATAGAGATTTAATAGGATTTTAATAGTTTTTTAAGTAGAAATTAGTAGAGTTTAGAAATTAATTTGATTTAATAGAGTTAGCTAGATTTTAATCATTGTAGATTTAATTAGGGTTAATTAGGTTAATTAGGATTTAATCTTTTGTTTAGATTTTAATTGAATTTGTTAGAATTAATTAGGATAGATTAATTTTGGTTAGAGTTAATTGTAGTTTAACCATTAGTTAATTAGGTTTAATTTCTGATTAGTGTTCAATTAAGGTTAACCATTTTTAATTCAGTTTTTGAGTCTTTTTGGTCTTTTTTCGTGTGGGCCCAGAAAAGGGTTTTTGGAGGCCCAGTGAGTCCATCAACCGTTTTTGGCCATATTCAGTCCATTTTTTTCCCATTTTTGTCCTGCAGGTGCCACTTGTCGAGTATAAAGCAAGCCACGCGTGCTTCTATGACAGAACCACCTCACCCATCCGTTCACTCACACCCTGACACTCTCTCCCTTTCTACCACGCGTCCCACTCAGCCCCTCTCCCGTGACACTTGTCACCGTACCACCTCCTCACCGGAAACTCCCCTGACCGGCATGCAAGTCCGGTGACCATCCTAACAGCTCCTCGCCGGCCACCCTAACGCCTTCCGGCCACCGCAACCATCGCCTGAACCACCAGAAAACCCAGAATCATCCTATCTCCTTCGTTCTCCCCCTTCCTCCTCCGTCCACCTTCATCAATAACCCACCGGAAAACTTAAACTCCGCCGGAAACCTCATAGACCTTCATCGTCCTGCCCATATTTGTCCACCAATCTTCAGAGAAATCTCAAGATTTTCCCAGAACACATCCAAACATTCATCGTCCTTCAAAGAATTTTCCAGAAAATCTTTGAACATTCATCGTTCTTCACAAGGAAATTCCAGAATCCTTCAACCTGCATCAATATTTTCTCCAGAACTTCATACAATCATCATCAGTCTCCAGATCTCCTTCAACGTTCCCAGCGATTCATCTCATCTCCAGAGAATCCCCAGCGCATCTTCATCGTTGTTTATAGGTCTTCATCAGCTCCCAACAACTTCAAGATCTGTAAAGATCTTTGAAGATCTTCGTCTACGGTGTTTCTTCTCCAGAACGTCTTCAAAGTCTTCAATACGCCTCAAGAACTTCGTCGTTAACCTCGTCTTCAAGAAGCTTTCTCCAGAAAATCTTGTCATCTTCGTTGCTTCATCCAGGTTCGGATTCTCTTCTTCTCATAGTCGTATGTTCAGTTGAATTAGGGATTGTTTTGGGATGTGAAGGTTGGTTTTGTTTCAGATAGAGTTTAAGTTAGGTTGAATGGATTCGAATTTGGCAATGGTGTTGTGTTCAAGATTCGTGAGAGTGATTCTTGAGAGGTTTCAGAGAGGGTGTGAGGAAGATGAGAGAGCGGCGTATTAGGGTTAGATGATGAACAGTGATCTGAAGTTTGGGGAAGGAGATAGGTTTTGCTCATTGGTAACTTGTATTAGGGTTTGGGTTGGGTCCAAGGCCCAAGTGCGAATTGCTGAAGGACCACCCCGGTTTACTCGTCCCCCTCCCCCTGAGTGTGAGAGCTGAGTGATTATTGGGTTGGGATTTTCCCTGAGTTGCTAGGCGCACCCCCCTGTGCGTAAGCCCAGGGGATAAGCAACTTGAGAATTGCTTTTGCTGCACCCCCTTTTTTATTTTCTTTTCATTTTTCTTTGTTTGCTCATATTAGAAATTAATTCATTAAAAATAGTAGGATAATCCATTTAATTCCATTCTTTTTTCTGTAGATTTGTAATTCAATTTAGGATTTTATTAAACAAAAACATTAGTTTAATCATGCATTTTCATTTTAATTGCATTTTTTTACATGTTTATTGATTTTGAAGTGTATTTTGTGGATATGTCTGCCTTGTTGATTTTCGTTCTCTCATCTGGTATTGAATTTTGTTTTAGTTTTTAGTATGTTATACTAGACTAATGCATGTTCCCCATAGGATTTTAGTGGATTTTTTAGAGGTTGATTGATATTGTTTTAGGGTTAGAGAATAGAGACCTCACAACTTGTTGGTAACCCTTGACCATTCATATATTAGGGATTGTTTAGTAGCCTTAGAAGTTGACTTAGGCTTTGAGATTTGATCTTGGGATCATAGAGCCATGTAGGTTTCCCCTAGATTTTTGGTAGATTTTTATAGGGTGTTCTGTTATTTTTGTTTGAGCCTGAGAATAGGAGAAGTCTTGATAGGCTTCTGACTTTGAAGTTCAACTGTGGTTGAACTTCAGAGTTAGTTTCCTTTGGGTTGAGGGCCTGTGGTTTCTTCTTGAAGATGGAGGCTGGATGAAGTCTTGGTGGAGCTTGCAAGGATGCATGGATTGAGGTCCTAGTCTAGGAGCTTGTTCTCTGTTTGTGAGGTTTGAGATCCTGAAGTTTGAGGGAAATTTATGGTACTTTCCTGAGGAAGGCACTATGGATGCCTTTCATTCTTTCTTCTCACCTCTTTCTCAAGTATCCAATGATGTTGGAGCCTTCATGTGAGTTTAGTTTCTCCTGAGGAGGAATATAAACCGATCACAGTTGTTGAGCCACATGGGATATGATTCCTAAGTGGAAGCCTCCTAGTACTTTCCCGAGGAAGGCACTATGGGCCTGTTCACTTAGTTCCCTTAGTTCATCTAGGATTTCTTAAGTATCCAATGATGTTGGAGCCTTCATGTGAGTTTAGTTTCTCCTGAGGAGGAATATAAACTGATCACAGTTGTTGAGCCACATGGGATATGATTCCTAAGTGGAAGCCTCCTGGTACTTTCCTGAGGAAGGCACTATGAGTCTGTTCACTTAGTTCCCTTAGTTCAGGTAGGATTTCTCAAGTATCCAAGGATGTCGGAGCCTTCATGTGAGTTTAGTTTCTCCTGAGGAGGAATGTAAACTGTTCACAGTTGTTGAGCCGCATAGGATATGATTCCTGAGTGGTAACCTCCTAGTACTTTCCTGAGGAAGGCACTATGGGTTTGTATGCTTAGCTCCCTTTCTTTGGTAAGCTTGTTTTGAAGCTTGAAGACTGGTTTGATTTCTCTTGTGTAGGGTTTTGCTTAGAGATTTGATTAGGGTTTTGCATAGGGTTTTGCTTAGAGATTTGATTAGGATTTTGCATAGGGCTTTGCTTAGAGTGTTGCTTAGGGTTTTGTTTAGGGGTCCTGCTCAGGGTTTTGGTTTAAGTTTTGGATAGGGGCTTGTCAGGCTGGTTCGCCTTCTCTTTGTGTTGTTTGACTTGTGTGGTGTTGTGCTGCATTAGACTTAGGGGTTCATCTAGATATTTCTGAGGTAGGTGCATCTTAGAAGTAGGCTTTGTGTGCATGAGAAGTCGAGGTGGTCCTCCTTCTGCTTGTTTGTTATTGAATGGCTTTGCTTGCTGGTATTTGGTAGAGCTGAGCTCCCTTACCTCTATGGTTTGCGGCCTTTGCGCCTTGTTTGTTTGGTTGTTGCATTCATGCATATTTCCAGTATTTCTTTACTTTGCAGTTGATTGTTGTTTAGTCCTGTTGCCATGATCCCTTAGGAGCTCTAACTTCTCCGCTGCGGAGGAGTTATGATAGACATTAGGATGGTCAACCAGGCATGATAACAATAGGTAGATTCCCCTTTCCAACCATAGTTTTAGGGTGTCTCTTTCCTTTCAATAGAAAAACACTTGAGTAGCTTGTGTCGTAGTTAGCCGAACTACAGCTGCTCTGATTTCTCGTACCAGACGAGAATACGTAGACACAGGATGCGATGTCCTGGCGAGCAACCTTCCCCCCGTTTAGACGTAGGTAGTCGAACTACGTTGACTCTGACTTTCCCATTGCACTAGGGAGTACGTAGGCCCAGAACACTGTATGTTCTGTCGAGTCCTGTCCTTTTCTTTTCTTTTCAGACTGACCATTAGCGTAGATAGATAAACACACCCTTTTCCTTATAAACACCAAGCGTGGATCCCATCGAGTACGATGGACGTGAGGGGTGCTAATACCTTCCCCTTGCGTAACCGACTCCCGAATCCAGGTTTTGGTTGCGATGACCATTCCTTTCCCTGTTTTGCGGTAGGTTTACCTCGAGCGTTTCCTTTCCCTCCTGTGGGATAAATAACGCACGGTGGCGACTCTTCTGTATTGCCGGCGCCGATTTTCGCAGTAGCGACAGCTGGCGACTCTGCTGGGGACTGATGTAGCATCTAGGGACTGTTCCCATCCCTTATGCTGGGACCGTTTCCCATCCCCTACGCGAGTCAATCCTAGCGCTTGGGTGTTTATCTGTTGGGTATTGTGCATATGTGTTTTATCTTTCCGCACTTTACTTTCCCGCACCTTTACCTTTCCGCATTTACTTTCAGCACTATATTATTATGATTATTGCTGTGGGAGAGGGAGGTTACTATGAGTGAGAAGCCGGACCTGGGCTTGAGTATGCACCTAGACATAGTTGCGGAGAGTAGTAGACAGACCTGTCTGCTGAGCAGGCACAGTTCCCTACGAAATCTGCGCTCAGACGAGGTTCTCGCAGAGGTGCTCCTTTCCGGTCCTGAGGATCTGAGGGGAGTCCAGACGTGAGGATTGTCGACTCTGGGGACCTGATAACACAAAATCATATAGATATTTTCATGCATAATTCAACTAAAGTCTAACCGTTTTCGATCCGATTTCGGGTTATTTCCATGTATTTGTCTGATGTTTTTGCAGGTATTCAACGATCACGTCTAAACAAGGCAACATGAAGAAAAGAAGCAATCCCAGATGAAATATGGACGAAAAAGGAGTGAAAACACAATGAAAAGCGCAACAGACAGTTTTTGCTGATGTGACGACCGTCACACCTTGTGACGACCGTCATGCAGGCAAAAACGCCCCACTCAGATTACACGTCAAAAGAGCAGTTCCAATTCCCATTAAATGGTCCACTACTCCCTAAATTATCTGCCTCAAGGTCCATCATCCTCAGAGGTAACCGTTGGAATTCCACCTCTATAAAAAGGGAAGCAGGGGACTTCAAAAAGGGAGCTGCATTCATACCACGAAGTGCTGCCAAATTTACTTTCCAGCAAATTTACTTTCAGTTATTATTTGTATCCATTTCTCCAGTTTTATTTGTATCCCTTTCCTTTGTTTCCCTTTCCATTTTTACTCATTCCCATTTCCGCTCTTCTGTAACTGTTACTGCACTGTACAATCGAATTGGAACTAAAGACAGAATCCTGCCAACATCTGTGGAGGATCTGTCCAAAGGCCAATTGGCATTATTTACAGGTTTTCATTTTGATCGACTTCTATTTTATCATAATGCAATTTATTATTTATTATTATTATTATTATTTATGTTTTGCTTTTCTAAATTCCATGTCTAGCTAAACTTAGGTAATCGATATGTAGTAATAATTCGAATGGGACTTGATAACTCTTGTTTGAAAACTTTCTTTTCACAAAAATAACTTATGGTCTACGTGTTTAAAATTGATTTACAAAATAAACTTCGTCGCGAAAGCGAGAACTTATTTTAAAGTAGTTTTGCCACGAAAGTGGGAAATTAATTAAGATACGAACCAACAAGCGAAAGCTGCGGTAAGGTCAGATAGTAAACACTATGCATTTGTTTTAATAACAGCGAAAGCACTTTAAAACGAATTAGAACTTAGAGATTTCCAAAAAGTAATTTTAACCCCGAACGGAACACGAAAGTGTACGTTAGGCCCTTAGGATTATGATTAGCGTCAATAACCATTGTGAGACGAGAGTCTTCAAATCTCCATTTTCTGCTTAAATAAACTGTGAAAACTATTTCATACACCAGTCACTTATCAAGTCCCTGAAGAACATAATTACTACGTATCGATTTAATTAATTAAAAATCCAAACAGTAATCTTAGTTCCCCTTTTAGTGACAACCTTATTCCCTTAAAACATATTCTACCTAGCTAAACATAGTAACTCCCGAGAACACTAGTTTGATTACGAGTCCCTGTGGGATCGATATCTTTTATTACTACGCGATAGACTGTGCACTTGCAGTTAGTTGTATTAGACATAGAAAGTCACGATCAAGTTTTTGGCGCCGTTGCCGGGGACCCGTTTAGTCAATAGTGTAACCTTCTGTTACGCCGTATAGACTAGGTAAACAATTTTCATTTTTCCTTTACTAGTGCTGTCGATTGTATGCCAAGTGATCGCCCACAAAGCGATATCTTAAAACCTTCAGTCGCAGAACTAGAACGCTTCTTACATCTAAGAAGCCGAATCATTGAGTACCAACTCAAACATAACATTCCTGATCCTCTCACTCCCATTCCCAAATCCGAAGAAGAACCGACGATGGCTGAAGGACCTCCGAACAAACCGCTGAAGGCATACGCTACACCATCTCAAATGGAGCCTAGAAGTAGCATTGCTGCCCCAGCTATTACCCGAAATGATTTTGAGCTGAAACCATCATTGTTGTTGGCTGTACAACAAAACCAATTCTCAGGAAACGCAACTGAGGAGCCGAACGAACATCTAACGAAGTTTGTACAATACGCAGACACAGTGAAAGCAAATGGAGTAACTCTAGACGCGATAAGACTTCGTCTTTTCCCATTCTCTCTTAGAGACAGAGCGTGAACATGGTTCCAATCGTTACCATCCAACTCCGTTACGACGTGGGAGCAATTGAAGAACGTCTTCTTAGCGAGATATTTTCCACCAAGCAAAACTGCTATGCTTAGAGCTCAAATCAACGGATTTCGACAGAAAGATACTGAATCTCTGTACGAAGCATGGGAATGATTCAAAGATATGATGAGAACATGTCCTCACCACGGTCTAGAAGACTGGGTGACAATCCATACTTTCTATAATGGGCTTCTATACAATACTAGATTAACCATAGACGCTGCCGCGGGCGGTGCACTTATGGATAAGCCATACGATGAAGCCTATCAATTGATAGAACACATGTCACAAAACCATTGCCAATGGGGAGGTGAACGCACTCCAAATGAGAAAACCTCAGCGAAAGGTGGGATGTACGAAATCAGCAGCCTTGAAAAGTTCAATGCTAAAGTAGATGCTCTAGCACAGAAGATTGATAGTCTGACCGTTAACCCCACTGCAACTGTCGCTGCAGTAACTCCAACTTGCGAGTTATGCGGAAGCACCACTCATAATGCACCCGAATGCCCATTGCTAGCCGGAATCCCGCCAGACCAGGTAAATTATGCTCAAGGAAATCCCTACGCAAATACATACAACCCAGGTTGGCGAAATCATCCAAACTTTTCTTACAAAAGCGAAAATGCATTGCAAATGCCTACTGCTCCGCAAGGATATCAAAAACCAGCTGCTCAGAATGCACCTAGGAAATCAAACCTCGAAATGATGATGGAAAAGTTCATAGCTACTCAAGCTCAAACGAACAAAGAATTCCTGAATCAAAACATACACACTAGCGAGCAAATTAAACAGTTGACAGGAAAAGTAGACGCTTTAGCCACCCACAACAAAATGTTAGAAACTCAGATATCACAAGTGGCTCAACAGCAAGCATCTGCTGCCGCACCTGCTGGCACATTTCCTGGACAACCCGAACAGAATCCCAAAGGCCAAGCAAATGCTGTGTGTTGCACCCCAAAATTTGCCCAACCTTTTCCAGCCTAGGTTTATGTTTCAATTGCATAATCATTTGCATTGTCATCATGTACATAGTGTATCCATATACATTGCATATCATAGGAAAGCTACCTTTATCAGGGGATCAAGTGCTATTCTTATTTCAAAAGGTATATCCAAGGGTTTCATTCATATTCAAGACTACTCAGATCATCAGAGGAAATGTGAGCTATGAGCCAAGAGCATGAGGTGTGTATGGATGTTATGAAGAGTCTAGAGGATCATTTTTGAGGAGAACCAAGTCATTGGAATGATTGCAAGAGCCTCAGTTGAAGTCAGTCAACTAGGGTCAACACTGGGTCAATTCTAGGTCAAAGAGGTGTTCTGAAGGGCATCAAGGATCATTTGAAGAATGTGGGATTCATTATTTGCTATATGGATATGGATATGATGTTGTGATAAAGAAAAATCAAGAGGAGTCAAGGAGAACTGGAGTTACTAAATTAGGGTTTCAGTGTAAAATCCCCTAATTTAGGTCAAACTTCAAAGCAGTGTAACTCAAGATGCAAGCTTCATATGAGTTCTTGGTCCACATGAAACTTGTAGAGTATCTTCATAGATTTAATTTGAGGGGTGGAAGTCATCAATATGATTTGTAGAACTCAAGTTATGGCTCTTGCAAGTTACAAGTCATCTGAGGGCACTGAAATTTGTCTGTGAAAATTGTCTGTCTTCCAAGCAACTTTTTACCTTCAAGGGTATTTCAAATGGATTTCTGGCCAACATAAGAATTGTTCCTTATTGTCTTATCTTTCTAGAATGGTATGGTATGCCTTCATATGATTTGTGGAACTCTACTTATGGTCTTGGCAAGCAAAGGGTATTTTGGTCATTTGAGGATTACAGGTCATTCTTGGCCTATGCCTAAAACTCATACAAGGGAGCTTCAAATGAAAAACTTCCCAACATCAAAGTTGCTCAAAATGTCATTTTAAGTCTAGAAAAGAAGTCATGGAAGATTGGAAATGCATAGAATGAGACTTGACCAAGGTTGGTGGAAAATGACCTAAAAAAGGCATATAAGTTGAAAAAGTTGAAATAAAAAATTGGTTTGAGAGATCTACAAATCCAATATGGGTCATCCAATATACCAAATTGATTCCCAACAACATTTTAAAGACTTTGGTTCATCCACAATTTTGATTTGAGGGTTAAAAAATGGACTTGCTTTGTAATTCCATTACTTGCATAATAAGGTACATGTGAGAAACTCAACATGAGGCAAAGGAAT
The DNA here is from genome assembly GCA_963859935.3 of Lathyrus sativus. Classification (NCBI taxonomy): domain Eukaryota; kingdom Viridiplantae; phylum Streptophyta; class Magnoliopsida; order Fabales; family Fabaceae; genus Lathyrus; species Lathyrus sativus. The sequence goes on from OZ012737.1 coordinate 25,790,594, forward strand.
CCCTTGTTTTTCACCCATATCACTCCAATTTGTCATGTCATGAGATTTTCAAAAGTGTTTAAGGGGCTGAAAGTTAGATTGAAGGGATATATCATGAGATGGGGATTATGTCATGGCATGAGAAATTCTTGAAGTTTCTAGAATCATCTTGGATTGAGCTAGAAGTCTCTAGATCTTTCCATGCTCTCCTATATATTGGATTGAGATCATTAAGAGTAAAGGTTGGTGATAGTTGATGTTGAATCCATTTTCAAATCATATTGAATTTTTTTCTCTTCACCATTTTTTTCATTTTTCCCACATTTTTCTACACTTGAAAACTCAAATTTTCAATTCCATTTTTCTCCCACTTTTGGTTCATTCCACCATTGCAAATACATTCCTTATCATTCTTACAATTGATTCAACACTTTTTTGGCCATAATTGATGCATGAACCAAGCTACACAACTCCATTAAAGTGAGCTCCAAGTGAAAAATTGATTTTTTGTTTTCCATCAATTCACTCCTTTCTTTCCATCCAAACACCTTCCTCATCAATTATAGGACGTGTCCACATCATTTTCTCAAAGAATTGGTGATCGGGTGAAGCTCCATAAGCCATTTTTCGGAGGTATAAAGAATTCGACATAACTCATGATTTATGAGTCTTTCTTGCATTATTGTTGTTGCATTACATTGCTCTCATCTCCTACATGGATTCTAGTACAAAAAAGATGGGTTTTATGACAATTTTTGGTTCTTGAGTTTTTCTTGAGGTGCCACGTTTTGGGAGTTAGAGAGAGTTTCAAGAAAATCTAAGGCCATATTTGGATTCCTTGATTTTTTTCCTTCAAGTTTGACCAAAATTTTGTGCGAAACGGATAATTATTGATGGAGTTATGGTGCTTCAAAGTAGCAAAAAACTCATGTTCATGGGGCTGCGGGTTACTATTCACAAAGTTGAAAAATTTGATTTGGAGAAGAAGGTGTTAACACCGTCGGATGCATTTCCAAGTCAAGGTTTCTTCCATTCATCCAACGCCTCTCACTGCGCCACGTAATCGGCCACATAAGCCTCATGCCACTTTTATTTATTCATGTTATTTTCTTTTATTTTCCTATTGCCATGTTTCTTTTAATTTTTCTGTTTTATATGCTGACTTCAAATAATCATAAAAAATAGGAAAATTAGTCTTTTTGATCCCCATTTTTTTGTGTTGAATCTTTAAGATGTCTAGGATTTAATAAAACTAGAATTATAATTTTACCATTTTTTGACAATTTCTTTGGATTTTTTACATTTGGGTCGTCATAAAAAGGCCAATGTTGGTGCTATCATTTTGTTGAATTTCTTTGACCTATCAAAACACAATTTAAATGTCAATCCTTTTGCAGGGATCTCATACACACGTTGAGGTATTGTGATATATTTTTGTGGGAATTTTATTGTACCATTTTAATTGGTTTTGGATGCTTTCTTTAACATGCTCCACTTTAATCTTTCCTTTGGTATACATGAGATATCTTGCAATGTTTTCATCTTTGGATATTTTTGTGGTATCTCTCACCCCTGGTTTGTGGCTTGATGTAGGGAATTGGAGATTTTTATTTCAATTTTTTAGCACCTTTTGCTATTTTTCTTATGTTTTGTATTCGAACTTGTAATTTGGACTTCCGAACGGACTTAATTTTTGTTAAGGCTCCAACGGCCGCTTTGTGTTTGCGTGATGAACGCCGTGGCTTATATTTATTATTGTAGATAGGTTAGAGGTATTGGAAGACCCTTAGGTGGCTGTTATTTGTATGTGTAGCTTGCCCGATTATCGACTTGTTTGCATGATAGCACGTTGCGATTCTGAATAGTGGATTACGCATTTCATTCGGAGTTTTCACTCGATTCTTTGCATATGATCACTTGATATTTTCTTATTCCATCCATGAATGGGCTTGAGGTTGAGATGAACCTCCCTCCCTCCTTTGAATTGCATTTACCATTGCTATATTCATGTTCACTTGTATGCGGTTATTACTTGTATTTCCGTTTCTTCCTTTCGTTTTCCTTTCCCGTAGGACTTCCATTCTTCCTTGTTTAAGGGAGGATGTGATAGACATTAGGAGCTAACCCATGTATGATAACATTAGGGTAGATTTTATTCCCTTTTCAACCCTAGGATTTGTAGAGTGTCATCTCTTCTTCCTTCAAACAACAGAAAAACATTAATAAAGGTTATGACAGAAATCAATTCATTTCTTCCGTCAAAAGATTTGAACAAACACAAACCTTTTTGCAATAAGAAAACCCTTGTTTAAGGTGAGATTTTTCATAAAAAACACTTGAATAGCTTGTGTCGGGCGTAGCCCGAACTACGTTTGCTCTGATCTTCCATGTTGTGTGGAAGTACGTAGGCATAGGATGCGATATCCTAGCGAGCAACCTTCACCCACCTTTCCCCGTAGTTAGGCGAACTACGTTGACTCTGATTTCTCGTTCCAGACGGGAATACGTAGGCATAAAGTGCGATGCTTTGCCGAGTCAAATTTTCTTTTCTTTTCAGACCTCATCCTTTAGTTTAGATAGAAATGTAATCCGTACAAACCAAGCAAGCGTGGATCCCATCGAGTACGATGGACGTGAGGGGTGCCTAACACCTTCCCCTTGCGTAACCGACTCCCGAACCCAGGTTTTGGTTGCGATGACCATACCTTTTCCCTTTTTCACGAGGTTTACTTCGAGCATTCCCTTTCCCTCCGTTGGGATAAATAACGCACGGTGGCGACTCTTCTGTTCAGCCGGCGCCGATTTTCGCAGTAGCGACAGTTGGAGACTCTGCTGGGGATCCAACGTCCCCTGGATGCTAAGGACTGCGATAGTTCTTATGCATTTGGGATCCAACGTCCCTTAAGAGAGTCAATCCTAGCGCTTGTTTGCCCGTCGAGGAATTTGTATGGATTTACGTTTCTGTATTTACCTTTCAGCATTATATTATCATTATTATTGTTGTATTGTGGGGTTGAGATGGGTGTTCCATGGTGGAGAGATAAGCCGGACCTGGGCTTGAGTGCACCTAGACTTAGAGTAGAGACTAGTGGGCGCGCACGTGCTTTGCATGTCCTAGTGTCCCGCGAAATCTACGCTCAGACGAGGTTCTTCTGGTTGGCCTCCTGTCCTGCCCTTTGGGTGGCTCGGGTTGCTGGTTAGTTGGATTGTCGACTCTGGGGACCGATCATTTGGAATTTGGCTAAGTGAGGCCTCTTTAGGATTTGATGATGCCACTCCTTCTGGGAATCGTATCGTCACTCCTGAAAGTCTGTGACGCCGACGACCGCATAGGATGCCATACCTTTGTCAGTTACTAGGACATCCACCTGTGAGAGGGTTTGGGGTGATGCAGGTAACTAGACCTTCAGATACCGGTTATTTCTTGATCAGAGATCCTGGGTATTTATGGATATTTGTGAGGTCTATCAGAGACCAATCAGGGTTATGGTGTGAGGTCTATCAGAGACCAATCAGGGTTATGGTTTGAGGTCTGTCAGAGACCAGTTGGAGTTATATTATGGGTCTATCAGAGACCAGTGTGGAGCTTTGTATTGGGTCTATCCGAGACCATGATTTGAGACCTTCGATATGATTCAGGCTTCTCGGCTACAGCACTTGGTCCCTGTTGCATGTTGCTTGCATTGCATTGTTTGCATGATCATTATCATTGCATCCCATTAACGTGTGTCTGTGCTGCAGGTGCATTTGCATATCCCCGAGTTCTAGTGTCTGGACTTCTGAGTATTGATTATGGCGGGTTTGAGGATGACAGTTGCCTACAAGCTACCTATTCCTGATATTACTCCACTCCTGGGTCTGATTTCTCTGGCAGGTGAGGATGTCCGTAGAAGCTTCAGGCAGAGTTACGGACGGCTGTTGAGTTTGGTTCGCAGGTCCACTGATGATGAGTTGAATGGGCTGTACACGCTGATGCAATTCTATGACCCAGCTTTGAGATGTTTCACTTTCGCTGACTTTATCTTGGGACCCACCATGGAGGAGTATGTAGAGTTTACTGAGCTGCCGGTGCAGAACGCAGTTCCCTTTATTCACTCTGCCGCTGAACCTAAGTTGGAGGATCTAGCCAAAGCCTTGCATATGGATGCTTCTGAGTTGTTGATGACTTCTTGGCGAGGAGTTCCGGGTTTTTCTCTCCAGTTTCTGGTTGGTAAGGCTCAAGAGTACGCCAAGAATGGGTGTTGGGTGGTCTTTAACGCTATTTTGGCTCTATGCATTTACGGGATAGTGTTGTTTCCTAACTTCCCAAACTTCGTGGACATGGATGCGTTTCATCTGTTTGCTGCTGGTAACCCAGTACCTACACTGATCGGGGACTTTTACCATTCGATGCACTACAGGAATGAGAACAGGAGAGGCAAGAATGTATCTTGTTGCGTGCCTCTGCTGTCCATGTGGTTTAAGAACCATCTTCCACTGAAGAGACTTTTTGTGGATAGTGCAACCACATCTGACTGGCCAGAGCGTATGATGAGGCTAACTTCTGCAGACATTAAGTGGTTTGATCGAGATCTATTGGGGTCCGAGCTTATTTGCAGTTGTGCTGGGTATCCTAATGTTCCGTTGATAGGGAGAAAAGGGTGCATCAACCACAACCCATCTTTGTTCGTCCGTCAGTTTGGATATGCGCTGAAGAACCCGCCTCAGGAGGAAGAAGTACAGGAATCTCTGTACTTCACCGGTGATTTGAGTGGAGAGATACTGGCTAAGCTTCGGCATGCCTGGACGCGTATCAACCGAAAAGGGAAACCGCTGTTGGGGAAGAGTGATTGCCAGGCGTATGCACCCTACAAAGTTTGGATTCAGGAGAGAGCCAGACAGATATTGATGCCATTTCCAGCTGCACCAGTCCTAGTTCCTATTCCGGTAGAAGAGCCAACCACTGTTTCCAGGGAGGTCTATGAGCAAGTGGTGAAGGAAAAGGAAGCTCTGTTGGTGGTTAATGAAGATCTAGAAAGAGAATTGGCCCGGGTTCGAAGTGAGAAGAACGAAGCTGTGTACTCCCTTCAGCAACAAACTGAGATGGTAACCTTGTTGAAGACTAAGTTGGTTAAAGAAAAGGAGAAGCGGGAACGCCTGGGACAAGACTTTAAGAGCTCTCATGACATGATGGAAGCTAAGAAGAAGTCGTTGGACATCGCTCACCGAGAGATCGCTTCATTCAATAAGACTTGGAATGCCACCCTTACTAACAACAAGGAACGGGAGGACAAGTTGAAGCAACAGATCGCCGATCTTCAGAACCAATTGAAGGCCACTAGGAGGCAGCACGAAGAAGAAGTCATGACTAGATATGCTCTCCAAGATGCACTGAAGCAAGTTGAGGCCCGCAGAAAGGAAGCTCGATCCCAGAAGAGGAAGCTAGATGAGTGCTTTGGTGAAGGCGCATGGGAAGAGTCCACCGATGGCTTGCGGCGAGTTCTTAAGCAGAGGAGTCTACTCATAGAGGGATTGCTTGTCCAGCCTGATCATCCTAAGACAAAGAAGCTGTTAGGGGATTATAGGGATTATGGGCATACCTGATTTGTTCATGCTTTATTGTATGCTGACCATCACCCGGCTTGTGGGTTGAGGTCATACTTTTGTTCGTCTTGTGATACATTGGTGTTATACTTTAGCCTTTGAAGGCCTGTTCAATACATGAGTTGTTTTCCCTTCTGTGATTGAATTTCAACTTCTTGCAACTGCTTGTCACCGCACTGTCACGGCACTACCCTGTATCAAATGTATCAGCACTAGAACGGGGAGAGTAATATTCTCCAATGCACAGACACATTGCATTTTGCATACATACTCATATTTGCATTACAGGTTTACGATCCAGGTATCTTATCTCCCGCATTTTTCAGGTATTTTCAGGATTGCAGAACAGCGGGTCCACCGTTATTCTACAAGAACCAACCAGAAGAAGATCATGGACGCCATGCAGAGTGAAATGCAAGAGATGCGTGACAGGATGGCCCTGTTCATGCAAACCATGGAGACTATCGCCAAGGGACAGGAATAGTTGCAGAGTCTGGTGCAGCCGTTGGTTGCTCGTGCCGAGAACAACGGTACCCCGCATGGTGAAAACGTGGCTGACTCTCCCAGGGTTGAAAATCATCAAAGTGCTGATCACATTCCAGTCGCTGGGCTGAACAACGGAGAAGCTGGTCCTGCTGGTGGGAACGGAAATACTGGTAACACTAACGGAGATACTGCAGGGGTGTTCGTAGGGAACGTCAACCAAGGTTTCAACGTGGGTGCGGAGAACGTCGGGCTGAATGGCGGCAATGGTAAGCAAGGCTTTCAGGGTATGAATGTGGGATATGGCAATGTGGCTGGCGTCAAAACTGGATACGGAGACCATGGTTATGGTAACACAGGTTATGGAATGGGTATGAACAACGGCCAGGATATGGGCAACCTGAGGGGTGACCCCAGGTACTTCCAAGCAGGTCTGGGTCGTAACGCTCGTAATGCTGCATACGAAGAGATACCTCGTTGGGAGGACCATCAGGAAGACGTTTTCTCCGGTCATAATGAAGGCTACGGGAGGCCTACAGGGGACAGCCTCCGCATGAGATTGTTGGAAGAAAAGGTGAATGGTCTGGCTAATCAGAACGCTGTGGGACTGGATATGTCTAACATGGGGTTGGTACCAGGGTTGAGGGTACCTCTGAAGTTCAAGGCGCCATCTTTTGATAAGTATAGAGGCGACACGTGCCCGAGGGTGCATGTCCGCTCATTTTACAGAAGAATGTCCGCGTATTCGGACGACGAAAAGATGCTTATGCACTTTTTCCAAGACAGCTTGTCAGGGCCGTCATTGGAGTGGTACATGAGCCTGGAGCCAACACAGATCAGAACTTGGAAAGAATTGGCGGAAGCTTTCGTGAAGCATTATCAATACAACAGCGATCTCGCTCCTAATAGAGTTCAATTGCAAAGCATGTCTCAGAAGCCCAAGGAAAGCTTCAAAGAGTACGCCCAGAGATGGCGTGATTTGGCTGCTAGAGTACAACCCCCTATGGTCGAGCGGGAAATGATGGACTTGTTCGTAGGGACATTTTCAGGGATGTACTATGACCGTTTGCTCAACTTCTCGATGAGTACCTTCTCCGAGCTGATCCTGATGGGGGAGCGTATAGAGAACGGATAAAAATTGGTAAGATTCAACCGGGAGAATCTGTTTCATCTGGAAGCAACAAGAAAGCCTTCGGTGGTAAAAGGCAAGATGATGCTAATGCGGTGTATAACGTTCAGCGGAGAAATAGGAATCAGAATCGGCGTTCACAGCCGCAAGTTGCAAGTGTGACCATTCCGGGACCACCTCAGCAACAGAGACAACAACAGCAGCAGGCTCAGCAACAGCCTAATCAGAATCAGCGGAGGTTTCAGGCTCCAAGACCAAGGAGGGTATTTGAGGTACCGCCGATATCTTACGCAGAGCTCCTTCAGAATCTTTTGAAGTTACAGCTAGTTGAAAAGAGAACCTTGGCGCCGCCGACTGGCACGCCACCAGTAGGGTACGACATCAACGAGCATTGTGATTTTCACTCTGGTGCACCCGGGCACAATATCGAGAACTGTTTAGCTTTCAAGCACAAGGTGCAAGATCTGCTTGACAGCACAGCCATCAATTTTGGGAAGGAAGGTCCCAATATTACTCAACAACCAATGCCAAACCATGAATAGGCTGGAGTATGGTGGACAAAGAGGAGTTCTATAGTTCGGGTGGGCCGTTAAAAGTAAATCAGAACAGTGGCAGGCTGCCTCTAATAATTGATTGTGAAGATAGCTGGTTCAGCAGCAGGACAGACGTGAAAGCCCGGTTCTCGGAAGCTGGCATTTTTCTTTGTTTTATCTTGTCATTTCTTTACGTTTGTAGTTTCTTTCCTGTTTAAAATGAAATCTTGTTTGTAAAACTTGTTGTTTTCATTTCAATTGATGATAATGAAATAAATATGCATGTTTTGATTAAATCCATTCGTGTTCACTAATTGCTTTTACAAATATCCAACGCCTGGTTAAGAGGAATCCGGGGAGGATGACGAAAATGAACGACATGCAAAATTCCGATTGTATGCTTTTGAAATAAAACCTGTTGACGATGTATAGGCATTGTTTCAAATCCCTAAACACCGGAGTTATAAGGAAGATAATCCCTTGTCAACCCCTTTGAGCCTTGTAGTAGGAGTTTCTTTCTGTGCATGAAAAACCCTCAATCTTAACCTGGGGCAGGGTAGGTGTTAGCTAATTTGACCGAGCGTTCAAGTTGTAAAAGGAGTGTCCGTTCGAGGATCAATCACACCTCTAGAGGTTGTGCCTAAAAAACCACAATGGTTAAATCAAGAGTGAGGCCGTCACATCATTCCCCAAAGAGTCAGACCACCAGCGTCACACGACTTGTTCGAAAGTAAAAAAGAGAAAAGAATCAAAAGCCCGCTAAGTCAAGAAAAGAAAACAATTGACTTAGGCAAAAATGAGGGCATCCCGCTGGACTTAAAAAATCAAAAGAAACTCAAAAGGAGTCAGTCCAGGCAAAAGTTAGGGATAAGGAAAAAAGATGAAAGGAGGACAAAAAGAAAAATCCTCAAATCAAATGCGAGTCGTGTGACCCTAAATGTCAAAGACGAAAAGTGAGTGGCTGTCACTCCCAACAATCATGGGTTCTCGAACTATCAATCCTATCTTTCAGCCTCTGAGAGGTGAGCGCTAAGGTCGAATTAGCTGAACATAGGATCGGAGAACATTAAGGAGAATGGGTGGGTTAAAATAAACTTTGAGCCTTTATCTTTTCCTTCAAAACCGTGAACCTGACCATGTTACAACCTTCATAAGTCCTAATTGAAGCAGGTTGTTTCGAAAGCATACTTCGGTAAAGGTCGCGTCGATTCTGACTCCTGAAAGGGTTCCTCTTACCATGTTGGTACTGATGTTGATAAATGTTTTGTGCAGTGTATGCTATAAACTATTTTTCCCTTTTCCCAGTGAACAGATTGGATGTCAAAACTATCATATGTGTTGCATTAATATGTCTTTTACGCAGAACAACTTGTTTTACTTGCGAGTAAGCGCTTGACAGCAGGAAAGTTTTCTGCAATGGAAAGTATGGTCAGGATAGAATACAGAGCGCCCGAATGTTCCGAGAGCAGGGGCAAGCTATTATCGTGATTCCCAGTCAGGTCAGCCATGCAAAGTCAGCTACTCTGGGGCAATCAGGTCGAGATTCAGTAAATCTCTCGTAGTTGGAGGTACTGTTCCGGACCAGCTACTCGGGGGCAAAGTCATTGCAATCAGGGGCATTGACTTCCATTGAGTTCGGAATCAGTTAGTCTGAGGACAAGTCCCGAAGCTTCAGTTGATTAAGGGGCAGTATGCTTGAGAGGTAACTAACCAGAAGTGAGTCTTCTCGAGATCCAATCAGGGGCAGTCATGCAGAATGTGGAGATTTGAAAGCAGATACTTCAGGTGGATAATTAGATCAGGATAAGTCGCTAGAACGCTCGTTCAGGGGCAAGTCACCGCAGAGAATGTTGGGTTGATCAGGGCCAATGGAGATGGAATCTTTTTGCCGTATAGATGCCGGGGCAAGTAATCTCGAGGTCGTCTCATAGCAAGCGGTTCAGAGCAAGTATTCCCAGGAGTTAGATAGGGGCAAGTTGAGTGCACTGGGGTAAGTTATTCAAAAGCTCGCAAAGTTCCCCGCCAGAGTCCATGGCAGGGTGGTACCCTCTCCAGAGGATGAATGTTGTGCCCTTCCCCAGTGAAGTCTCCCCAGGCAAAATTGAATGTTGTCTCCCCATGAGAGCGGAGATTGTGTCAAAGGAACAGGTCGATGTATCTTCAGCAGTTCAGAATCAGCTCATCGAGCAGAGCAGAGTCTTCCCCAGCGAAGGTCAAGACAAATGTGATTAACTTCCCAGAGAAGTTTTGTGCAGTGCAAATCAGAATGTGTAGTTCAATCCCCAGCTCAGTGATAGCGGGATGATTTCCCCAGCTCAGTGATAGCAGGAGAGGCTCCCCACAGAGTGTGGTCAGGTGGTTGGAGCCGCTGAAAGGAGTTTCCCCGAGCAGGATTGTCCTCTCTTTTCCCAGCAAGCCGCTCTTCCTCGTCAGGAGGACCTTTCTCAGCAGGATTGTGGAGTTTTGAGCTCGTGAGCTACTTTCTCAGCAGGATGGTTATCCCCAGCGGAGTTAGTTCATCTTTCCAACATTTATTTTGTTGAAAGCGTATCGGTGGTATTCCGGTCATCCCTAGCGGATCCAGCTTGTCTTCAGCATTTATTTTGCTGAAGCAATTCTGTGCATAAGCATGCATCATACTTTGCATTTTACCTAAATATGTAGCATTTCCATGCAGTATGGGAGCATTACGTCATTATCAAACATGCATTTTGAAACATAAGCCAGGTGGTTACTGTCGCTTGCGCGAAAATAAGGTGCCGACATGACAGAAGAGTCGCCACCTTTCGTTATTTATCCCTCAGAGCGGGAAAGGAAACGATCGGAAAAACCTGACGAATAAGGGTAAGACAAGGTCATCGCAACCATTGTCTGGATTCGGGAGTCGGTTACGCAAGGGGAAGGTATTAGCACCCCTCACGTCCGTCGTACTCGACGGGATCCTCGCTTATGTGTTTACTTGGACGGGTTGGTTATAATCTATCTACCTATCAAGGCTGGATGAAAAAGAAAAGAAAAATGACTCGGCAAAGCGTCGCGCTTTATGCCTACATATTCCCGTCTAGAACGAGAAATCAGAGTCAACGTAGTTCGGCCAACTACGGGGGAAAGGTGGGGAAGGTTGCTCGCTAGGATATCGCATCCTGTGCCTACGTACTTCCACACGGCATGGAAGATCAGAGCAAACGTAGTTCGGGAAACTACGGGTTATCTCCTAAAAGAAGTGTTCTTATTGTGTTTGCGATTTCAACCGCACTAGAGACTATGACCTGAGAGTGAATGCGTCGCATGTCACCCAAAGGGTACCATACTAACATCCAGACTATGGAAAAGAAACTCTCCCACAATCCTTTCTCAGATAGCTTAAGGCTCGTAACGTACGAAAGAAATCATTCATGATTACTGTATCTTAAACTGTTTCGAGATGAGAAGAGAACAGACCCAACTAGGAGGGAGACTATCAAGTCCTACTGTTATCATGCCATGGATTCATCCTATGGTTGAGGTTTGAACAGGGAACTCCTAGATGTTGTCATGCATAGGTTTCAACCTAAAAGTCTATCATCAAATCCTCATCAGAGGAAATGAGAGTCCTAAGGGATCATATCAATGATACACCAAAACAGACAAAGCATCAGCTTTAACAGTAAAATGCATGCAATGAAAGTGAGGGAGGCAATGTGTGTGGGGCTTCAGCCTCCACAAGCTCGTCTCGACCTCAAGCCAGTCATGAAATAACAGTAATCATACTGAGAATAAACAACATGTCATCAAGCAAGAACAGTAAACTGTAATCATACAGACAAAAGAAATGAAATGCTATCAAGCAAAATAAACACATGGGCAAGGGAGCTGGGCTCTACCGAATACCCGCAAGCAAAGCCAAGCAATAACAATACAATCAGATGCACTCATGCTCTTAGACTGAACTTATTCTAAATGTGCTTAATCTAATGCAACAGGCAAATCAGACAAAACACACAATACATCAAAGAAAACAGAAGAAAGCCTCAGCTCCTCCAGCAGCAACCCAATCTTCAGACTTCAGAGATCACTTGCTTTCCAGGTATCAACCCTACAACATGAGTATCAACTCATCTTCTCTCTTGAGCTCCAGCTCCTTTGATCAGCTCCACCTTCAGGCTTCACTATCTTCAGGGATCTTCAGGCATACACTTGATCTTCACAAAGTCTTCAGACTTCAACAATCTCCAAGGAATCATCCTTTTCAAAGCTTCAGCTTCTATCTTCAATGGCTCCAATGCTCCAGCAAACAAGATTCAGTCAACAAGATGAGGTGACGATGTTACAGTACTCACTGACTTCCAAAGGATGCCATTGAGGACTTAACATCAAAAGAAAAGCTCTCTCAAAGTTCTACCTTATGGGGAAAGGTCACTAATCCCTCCAAAGGAGAGAGGTGAATACCCTTAAGGGACTCTATGTCACAGAGAAGAAAGGAGGTGAACAAGACACTCCTTGTTTATTGAACAAAATATTCTATCTAGGGCTCTGCCTATGCACCTATGAACCTATAAACAAAACAAAAGCTATGCTAAACTCCTCTGCAAAGGTCTTCAAAGCTTCCATGATGATCCACTAGGTCTTCAATTCAATCTTCAAAGCTCACACACTCAAAAGAGTAGGAAAGAAAACACAACAATACAACTTATGCCTCCAAGCAACACACATACTATCCATACATTCAGAAATCAATGAAAAATACTAAAACACCATACAATATCCTAGCAAAATTCTAGGGTATTCTATACATACTTACCCTTAACCCATGTATTCCCCATACACTAATTTGGCCTATAAACCCCAAAACAAATTTGTTCAAGTCTACCTATACAACCTAAAACCCTAATGAGAGCACCTAAGTGTCTAACCATCAAACTACATCAAATTTTAATCTACAAATCAAGAATTAAATCCTACATGAAACTAGGGTTCAACATCTAACTATGCCAAAAAGAATGGCTCAAAAACCCTAAGGGAAAGTCCTAAAATAAATTGGACAAAATCAAGTATCAATTAAAACACATTGAAAATGCTATTTAAAAGAAAAATCTATTAAAAATATGAAAAGAAAATAAAATGGACATTTTATTTATCTATATTTTTCTAGACAGGTTTATTAACATATGAAAAAAACAAGAATTAAAAAATGTTAAATTTTGGATTTTATATGAATTTTATAAAAGCAAGAAAATTAAATGGAATTAAAATGAAAAAGAAATCAATTAAAGGGGGAGGGGGTGTGAGTAGCAGGGGCGCCCCAGTTCAATGTGCAATGGGCCAGAATATGGGGGGTGGGGATAGTGAAAGTCTGCTGAGCCCAGTTTTCCTCATTAAACAAAACGACGGCGTTTCAGTTTTTTTTTTTTAATTTTCCCTCCGTTTTTCTCTTTTAATCGTGACCACACGATGGAGTCTTTAGTCAAACATTTGACCCCCATCCAATGGCCATAGTTCATCGTCCCAAATGGATTAGGGTTTTGCAGCAACACGAGTTCTCACGCAGGAAACTTCCAGTCCTTCTTTCTCTCTCAATTCTCCATGGTTTGCCACGATCCAAAGACTGAAATTACTCTACTCAACACCAGGAATCCAACCATGTTCATAGTTTCTCTCGAATCATCTTGACATGCGCAAACAGAAGGGATGAAGTTCTTGGTTCCACGATTTTCACTGATATTGATCATGAGGATTCTCAACTTTAATGGTATAATTCTCTTCTACATGCTATGCTTATCATAATGAGCCATCAATCGTACACTAAAACCTATTATCCAGCTTGCTATCAATCATAACAGATTCTTGTACCTGCCATGAAACCCCATGAAATGCTCCCTAATCCTCAGAAAATGGTCTTCTACCCTAGCTTAACAGTTCTACACCTATAACTATGGCAGAATGCGCATAAACTATGAGATTCGAGCAAGATCACCAACCTGTTACACTTTAATGGAGGCTATGGTTTCCTTGCAATTCAGTGCCTGAAACCTTCCTTGTTTGATCCTTAGAGGCCAATATGGATTCTGTATGCAGCAGGATGAATGATCAAGGCTTGAAACTCGTGCTTGATATCAAAATGCAATTCTTGCAATTTCCTCAAAATAGCTTCAAACTGCCATGGATCTTCTTCTATCTCAGCATGTATTCAATCACAATGATCAGAAGAATAGGTTTGTGGTGGAGAAATGAATGGAGATTGAAGAGAATGAAGGTTTGAGATCAAATTGCCAATGGAAGAATCTTGTTTTTCACACTCTAATCTCACCTCTCATCAACAATGATCACCAACCTTTTACCCTCCCTGATTCACTCTTCTTATAATGATCAATAGAAACTCCTAGATCTTTCTAGAATGAGCTAGAAAGTGTTAGAATCTCATATGATGGTAAGTTGAAAATCTCATGCATCATGCCTTAAACCTTGCAAATTGGTGCCAAAATCTCCTTATGTGAGATATTGAGAAGGAATGTACAAAAACAAGTCTCTTCCTTGCCTTGTGCTATGATCTCCAAAGGTGCCTTAATATGCAAGTTTCAATTTTCCAAAGCATGTCCCATTTTAAAGCTTCAAATCAAAATTCTATCTAAACCAATGTTCTCAAAATGATGTTTCCAATCAAAATGATATATTGGATGACCTATTTTGGATTTCTAGATCCTCCAAACCAATTTCCAATTTCAACTCTTTAAACTTATAAGCCATTTTTAGTTCATTTTTGACCAATCATGCAAATCCATGCTATGAGCTTTTCCAACAATTCATGACCTTCTTTATAGACTTAAAATCACATTTTGAACAACTTTCATGTTTTGAGTTTTTCCATTTGAGGCTTGGAAATAGGAGATGTGGCCTTTGCTTAAGAATGACCTATAACTGACAAATGACCAAAATACCCCTGTCTTGTTCAAACCATAAGTTGAGTTCCATAAATCCTATCAAGGACTTCTACCACTCAAATTAAAGCTAAGAAGATGCCCTCCAACATCCATGTTGACCAAGAGATCATAGGAATCATCCTACTAGGGAAAAAGTTGTCTGCAAGTTGGGTGACTTTCAAGGACCCAGATTCACATACCTCTGCTGACCTGTAATTTGTCAAAACCATAACTTGAGCTATGCAACTCCTATCAAGGACTTCCACCACTCAAATTAAAGCTAAGAACAAGCTCTACAACATTCATGTTGGGGGGAAGATGAGATATCAATCACATCTAGAGCTAAAACTGCCTGGAAGATAGGGATCAAATTAGGGTTTTTCCACTGACAATCCTTAGAAACCCTAACTCAAAATTTCTCAAACTCCTCAATCATGATGAGTTGGTCTAGGAATCACCTTTATAATATCTCTATGCATCATTCCATGATCTCATGGCCCTTGGATTAGGCCTCAACCTTCTCCAAATTTTCAGTTATCCTAGGGTTGACCCAGCAAAAACCCTAATTCTACCATTCATGATTGAATCTTCTGAACTCTTGCATAATGACTGATGGGCTAAAGACGTGTCTACTTATGCGTCTAGCGGTATCTTACTGCAAGTGCACAGCCTATCGAAGTAATATTTAAGATTATCGATCCACAGGGATTCTATTGTTACTTAGTGCTAGATGAACTTCTAGTTTAGCTAAGGCGAATAGTTGTCACGATTGTTGTTGGTTTTTAAGACTAGTAAAGGCGGAATTAAATTTAAGTTTTTAATAAAATAATACTAAGACGGTCAGTATGTAATTATACTAACTTAGGTGGGTCAATCTAACCTAGGCTTGTAAAGATGTTCCCTTAATCTATTCGGTAGAGATTACCAGTTTAAATACCCTCAACTCACACTCTCGTGGTCTTGTATCAGATCTTATCCCTAAAGCCCTATGCCTGCTCTCGCTAGCCCATAAGTGTTTAGAGGTAATTTTTGGAAACTAAATAATTCTAATTTATCTTAAAGCGCTCTCGCTGTGTTTAATTTAAATGCCTAACTTTAGCTATCTGGTTAAATCTCACACTCTCGTGGTCTTGACCCAACCTAATACCCTTTTCTTACTCTCGTAACGAAAAGGTCTATTTCAATTAAAAAGTATCAGCCAGAATGTTAAATGATTAATTGTTTTAGCCTATGGTTATATTTTACCGGTTAAGTTGGTTATAACTACATACCGCCCTAAGGTATTTAGCTACTCATCGAGGTTGAATCAGACACAGAATTAAATAATAACTTACTCATGGCAGAGAAATAAATAGACATTATAATTAAATTAAAATGCAATAAATTGAAAAACCTGATTAACAAATATCTGAGTAGACTCCTTCTTCCACAGACCGGAAGGCTTGGAGTAGGCGGAAATAAAAATTAAAACGAATGCTGAAGGTCGGAAACAAATAAAAGTATAACAATTCCCTAATGTTGGAAATTGTTACATGGTTGGTTTGGATACAAATAAAACAAGACAGAAAATAAAATAATGCTGGAATAAAAATTCTGGTTCGTAAGGTAATTCGGCAGAGCTTCCGCAGGAAATTTGGATAATGAAGTCTGTCCCTCAGTTCACCTCAGCTGGTACTATTTATAGAGCCTTTGATGGGCTGGAGTCTTGGTCTTCTGCTTCTTGGGCCTTGCTGAAGTGGTTGAGGAAATGTTGGAATGTGGCAGCAAAAATGGGAGAAGTCATCTTTACGTGCTGCCTTGAGGAGAATTACTAGGAGAAGTGGTCTTCAGTGGTGGCTTGACGTAGTCTGAGTCAAAACCAAGTTTTATCCTTGTCACGGGCGTGACAAGGGCTTCACGTTCGTTATTTGAGGATTTTAAGTGTCACGGTCGTGACTACTTCCTCACGGTCGTGATGGCCCAAATTTGGGTGTCACGGTCGTGACACCCTTGTAACGACCGTGGCTGTAACAAATTATGCAGACTTTTTGCAGGCTTCTGCCTTTCTTCATTTTCTTGTGGTTTCTTTCGTTCCTTTCTTCTTAATTCATGATTCGGCCTCACATAACGATGTACCTGCAAAATAGTAAGAAAAACTCGAGAAATCGAGCGTTAAAACGGTGAATGCGCGATAAAACGTCAATGAAATCTAGCGATATAATCGATGCGTTTTCTCGTCATCAAACTTCCCCAAACTTAAACCTTTGCTTGTCCTCAAGCAAATAGTCGGTTGAAAATCGGCGGACAAGATTTTATTCGCGCATACCCATAATAAACCGTACGGTGGATCATTTTGTCGGATAGTCCGGTACTTTGATAGAACACTACCGATACTCTAATGACACAAGCAACAAGCTATGTCGTCGACTTCCCGTCAAGCGAAACAATCGACGATCACATTACGATTTCACCTAGAGTTTTTCGATCTTATTTCGCCCGGTTTCGTTCTAGCACAGTCACATTAAGCCCTTTGCCTTAGCACGCACGTAGTGGAGTAGCCGGTTAGCGATTTTGATCCTTTTTTAGCACGGGGTCTGGTACACGAGTGTGGTAACCCTTCATGTTTTATCCGATTCGGAGGTTGTGGGGGATCGAGCCGTAGCACGCCCTACCGAGTTTAGAACCAGTACCTCTGAACCAACTCGAAACGGATTCCTTCTCATATTTCTCGTTTCTTATCTGCGACCGTGTACTTTGGTGCAATTTCTTTTCATTTTGCATCGAGATACGAAGGATCATTATTGATTAGGCATCAAACGCTTATATTCATCGGCTCCCCACGTGGTTTGTGTTCAGACGGTGCTGACTGCTAGTATAAACTACTGGGGGTTACTTTTGAACTGAAACTAAAGGTGCACTCGCAATGGTGATCGGGATGGAATTTCTTAAGCAGGGGGTCGAAGATGTCAAGATTGTATTGGTCTTGTTTAATCGTTCCCGGATTCGTAATTACGAACCATTCGGTGGTAAGTCGGGTAATGCGAGTAATTAAAGATTTTTCTGGTATAGCTTAATAATGGGGGAAAGCTCGAAATTAAAGAAAATAGCGCACAAATTTGCTCATTTCATTAATTTGTTAAAAGGAATACAACGGAATTGAAAGTACAATGAAATGAAAAAGTGCTGAAATGAAAGGTACCTCTCCCACACTATATCAGACATTGTCCTCAATGTTGTGATATAAATGCGGTACAGATACAGTACAAGGCTAAAATGAAAAACAACATAAAAGTAAACTACTGCTGCTGAGGACCGCGGGCTCGGCCTCTGGTACGAGAGCGGCGTCTGGAGGGAGTCGCGTTGGGATCAGAACCGGTGCTGGAGGTAGCAGTAATGCTGATGCGGAGCGCTTCGAGCTCGCCGAAAAGTTCTCCAAACCGCTCATTAGTGGCCTCCTGGTTGGCAGCAATAGTGCCGAGTAAAGCATCATACTGCGCCTTCTGCCGTCGCTCCAGTGCGGCGTTCATCAGGTTCTGCTGATGAATAGCAAGGAGGACTTCCTCAAGTGTAACTGCGGGGGCAGGGGGCTGTCGGGTAGATGTCTCGGGGATATCCTGGACAGGCTCAGCTGCATCCATAGCGTCCTGCATCTCGTCTACTGGGGCGTCTGCCTGATCATCATGAACCGGGACGTGATCCGCAGCAGCTGGTAAAGCAAAGAGCCAGTTGGCTCGGTTGGATGGGTCGATGCGGGTGCGGGACGACAGAGTGATGTGGTGGAAAATGGTGCCATTGACAACAGGGCTATACCTGCCATCCTCTCGCTGCACGATCAGGAATTCGGCGGCGAGGTGAGGCTGATTAGTGAGCGCGTCACCAAGCCCCAACTGAATGGCAAGGGTGGTGACAATGCCGCCTATGAAGAACGGGGAGGAGCCTCGCTGTGCAATGGCCTGGATGTGATGAAGCATGAACGGGGCAGCGTTGATTGGCTCGTCATGAAGGGCACAGTATAAGAACAGAAGCTCCTTGGAGTTGAGCTTGTGGTTGCTTTCTCTAGCAAAGATTGTGTTGCAGATGACCCGGTGAAAGTAGCGGATAGCCGGGTTGTGGATGTGTGTGGCGTTGAGGCTCTGGAAGATGGATGCACGGGTGTTGGTAAGGTCGTGCCATAGAGTGAATGCTTGTTCACTGAAATTGTCGGGCACGCGACGGTGGGCTTCGGTGCCGTGATCAAAACCTAACAGCTCGGCGATCCTGGTTTGCGGGAGGTTGAACTCCTGACCGTGCAGTCTGAATGTGGCGAAGCCGGTAAGCTGACTCTGAGAACCGGGAGGGGTGATGTAGCTGTAAGAGCTGAGGAACTTCAGCGTCAGAAGTTCGAAAGTAGGCTGAGGCTGACGACAGAGGTCCCACAGACCGACCTTTTGCAGTAGGCTTTGAACGCTGGACAGCATTCCGAGTTCTCGCAGACAGTCAGTGGCAATGTACCGGGTAGGTTGCAGACCGCGGTTCTGGAAGCGGATGAAACGGTCTCTCTGGGTTACTCCAGCTTCGCCTTCTCTAAAAATGATGGAATCCATAACATGCAAGAGTGAAGAGTGAGGGTGGAAGGATTTTGTGAGGTTTTGTGAGAGGAATGGTAGAATGAGGGAGATTGAGGTTCGGGTTAAATACGGGACAGTTTAAATGAAATGGTTGATGGTAATGGTGGATTAATGGGGTAGTGGAGAGGTTACGGCGGTTGTGGAATGAGTGGGTAATGTTTTGGGTAGGTTATGGATAGAGAAGAAGAGGGGACACGATGAGAAACAGTTCTGTTTCTCACGATCTCTGTAATAGAGGTCGTCACGGTCGTGACAGGGGCGTGACGGTCGTGACACGCTAAATGAGCATGTCACGATCGTAAGTTAAGCGTGACGACCGTGAGGGCATGTTGTGCTGAATAATTCCCAGAAAAGAATATTTTCTCACGTTATTTATAAATTGATAATAATTTATTTTATTTAGTAACACTTATATTAACACACACCATATTGTATATCATTTGCAACGCAGTAGTATACGAACCTAAGATTGTATACATGAAATAATGCAGTCATACAGTATATAGAAAAAGTATATAAGTGCTAAAAAATGAAGAAATAATTGAAATAAAAAGTGCATGGCATAAAGTAAAAAATGAAATTACAGAAACGGAAATTATGTTATGAAATTGTTGCGAAAGATAAATTTAACTGGAAACGAAAATAATGAGAAAAAAATAATGAGAAAAAATAATAAACTAAATCACTGATAGCCGTTTCAAAGGCGTTTCTTCAGGTCTTCAATGGCGGAGTCCAAATGATAGAATTGTTCGCAGGCCATGTCAGTCAATCCTATGATGTCCAATCGCATACTCTTAATGTCTTCTTTGAATAGATTAATGTCAGTTTGGTAGGCATTGAGAGTGTGCATGATGTTTTGTAAGTTGTTAGCATAATCTCCTTGATTCGCTCCAGGGGTTTCATGTACTTTGGCAGTTGGGTCAATGTCATGGTAACCAGGAGGTGTCTCGGGATCAGTTTCCACAGCGGTCATTATATCATCTGTTATCCTGTGAGACTGAGGTGTTTCAGGAGTGGCTGGATAATCAGGTGGGTTTAACTCATAAAGCCAGTTATCCTTATTATGAACACTTACTCTAGCATGATTGGGCAATGTGAACAGGGTGACTACTTCGTTCCGGATCAGGTACTCAAAAGGTGGGCGTCCTAAATTCCTTATGATATGTCTATTGAAGCAGAATTTAAGATTCATTAGGCGGATGGTTCCCAGACGGGTGCACCTGTCCAGTTGGTACCTAAGTCCTAAGGCATCAGCAATCATGGTTACAAGACCTCCTACCACTATAGGTAATTCAGGTTCTTCTTGGATACGGGTGAAGGTTTGCATCATGAAAGGTACACCATTAACAGACTGTCCAGTAGTGAAACATGACATAATAAATAATTCATCTTTAGAGACTCCGGTAATGTTTTCTTCTTTTCCAAAGAAGGTATGGGCGAGGAATTTGTGGAAGTAACGGAGAGCGGGATTATGGATCTCATCATTGTTCATGTCATTTGGTTCAGGGTGGTAGTTTCCGGTCAGAGTTCCCCAAAAGAAATCTAGCTCCACATCCATCAATTCTACCTGTGTGGTAGTAAAAGCAAAAGGTCCACTAGGGAATCCTAACAGGTCAGCTAGTTCTTTATGGTTAAAGTCGTATTCTATTCCAAATAGGCGGAAACTAATAAATCCTTTCCTAGACCCAAAACCGCGCTCAGGTAGGTAAAGTAGGGAACTAAGGAACTCAAGGGTGAGCTCACGGTAAGTCGCAAACTTGTGTTGGATCATTGCATTCTCCCATCCGAGTCGGTTGAACAAGTACATGACACTATCATGTATACCTAAGGTTTCCATAGTCCTATCATTTGGGTACAGGGTCAAATCCATTTGCCTCTGTGATAACTCTTCGAACTTCATTCTTTGGTTCCTACCTCTAAATTTGGTTTCCATATAGTTAATTGGTTGGTTAGCCATGGTCAGTGAAAATACGGGGGAAACAAATCAGTGGAAAAGACTTTAGAAAATCTGTAAAAAGTGATTTAAGATAAAAATAAGAAAATGAAATGCTAAAATGTAATGGCGATAAATGTGATGTAAAATAAAACTGACAAAACAATTTAAACAAATAGTAAAAACGATAATTAAAAATGCTCAAAAAGAAAAGAATAGTTAAAATACGTAAATGGGTTGCCTCCCACTAAGCGCTGTTTTTATTGTCAAAAGCCTGACGTAATGCCTTGGTTTAGATTAATCAGGGGAATTGGTGGACAATTCTAAAAGCTTTAGATTATTCGCATAACCTCTATTTTCAACTTTATGATAGTGTTTTAGACGTTGTCCGTTTACTATGAATGGTTCACTATCCTTACCCTTAATTTCTATTGCTCCACTTGGGAACACTTTAGTTATATCAAAGGGTCCTGACCATCTAGACTTTAATTTTCCAGGAAAGAGCCTAAGTCTTGAATTAAAGAGGAGTACAACGTCTCCCACACTAAATTCTTTCCTAGATAGGCGTTTATCATGCCATTTCTTAGTTCTTTCTTTATATATCTTAGCATTTTCATATGCATCTAACCTTAATTCTTCTAATTCGTTAATGTCTAGGATTCGCTTTTCTCCTGCAGCATTATAGTTTATATTGAGAGTTCTGATCGCCCAATAAGCTTTGTGTTCTAGTTCTACTGGGAGGTGACAAGATTTTCCATAAATTAGTTTGAAAGGTGTAGTACCTATGGGTGTCTTGTAAGCGGTCCTATAAGCCCATAAAGCTTCATTAAGTTTAGATGACCAATCTTTCCGAGATATGGCGACAGTCTTTTCTAAGATTTGTTTAATCTCTCTGTTTGAGACTTCGACCTGTCCACTTGTTTGTGGGTGATATGGTGTAGCCACACGGTGTCTCACTCCATACTTAGATAGTAATTTGTCGAAGATTTTTGAAATGAAGTGCGAGCCACCGTCACTTATGACGAGTCGAGGTACGCCAAATCTGGGAAAGATTATGTTTTTGAAAAGCTTTATTACTACTCGTGCATCGTTTGTAGGAGAAGCTATGGCTTCAATCCATTTCGAGACATAGTCAACAGCTACGAGTATGTAATTATTACCGAAAGATAATGGGAATGGTCCCATGAAATCTATTCCCCAGACGTCGAAGATTTCTACTTCCAAAATTCCCTTTTGGGGCATTTCATCTCTTCTTGAAATATTGCCAGTGCGTTGACACCGATCGCAATTTATAACAGCGATGTGAACATCCTTCCATAGATTAGGCCAGTATAAGCCGGCTTGCAATATTTTTGCACAAGTCTTGGAAGTGCTTGCATGTCCACCATAAGGAGATGAATGACATTGAGCAATGACATCTTCTATTTCTTCTTCGGGAATACATCGGCGAAAGATTCCATCTGGTCCTCTTTTGAACAATAATGGTTCATCCCAATAGTACTGTTTCAGGTTATGAAAGAATTTCTTTTTCTGCTGATAGGTTAGATCTGGTGGAAGAGCTCCTGCGGCTAGGTAGTTGACAATGTCAGCGTACCATGGCAGTCCTACAGTTGTCTGTATTGTTTCCACGGGTTCTGGTTCATTTATATCTAACTGCGCTAGGTCGCTTCCTATTTGTGCTATCAGCTGTTCATACGGAAAATCATCGTTAATCGGCACTTGTTCGGGTTTAATACCTTCTATTCTAGATAAATGGTCCGCTACGACGTTTTCAGTACCTTTTTTATCTTTTATTTCTAGATCAAACTCTTGTAAGAGTAAAATCCATCTTAAGAGTCTTGGTTTAGCATCTTTCTTAGTTAATAGATATCGGATAGCAGCATGGTCTATGTAAATGATTATTTTCGCTCCAACTAGGTAAGAGCGGAATTTGTCAAGCGCAAAGACAACTGCTAGCAATTCTTTTTCTGTAGTAGCGTAGTTCATCTGGGCAGAATCCAAGGTTCTACTGGCATAGTAAATCGCATGGAGTTTCTTTTCCTTTCTCTGACCCAGGACGGCGCCTACAGCATAGTCACTCGCATCGCACATGATTTCGAAAGGTAATCTCCAGTTAGGGGGTTGCATGATTGGTGCGGTGATGAGGGCTGTTTTTAGAGTTTCGAATGCTTTAAGACAATCTTCATTGAATATGAACTCAGCGTCTTTCATTAATAAACCAGTAAGAGGTTTAGTAATTTTCGAGAAATCTTTGATGAATCGTCGGTAAAAACCGGCGTGTCCTAAAAAGCTTCGTATTTCTCGAACGGTTTTAGGGGGTTGAAGATCTTTTATTACTTCAATCTTAGCCTTATCAACTTCAATTCCCTTGTCTGATATTACATGACCTAATACTATTCCTTCGTTGACCATAAAATGACATTTCTCCCAGTTAAGCACGAGATTTACTTTTACACATCTCTCTAACACCATTTCTAAGTTCGATAAGCATCCTTCAAAGCTTTGCCCGCATACAGAGAAGTCGTCCATGAACACTTCCATGATGTCGTCTATAAAATCTGTGAAGATTGACATCATACATCTTTGAAAGGTTGCAGGAGCGTTGCACAATCCAAAGGGCATTCGCCTATAAGCGAACGTTCCATAAGGACATGTGAATGTAGTCTTCTCTTGATCATCAGGATGGATAGGGATTTGGAAAAATCCTGAGTACCCGTCAAGATAACAGAAGTAAGAATGCTTGGCTAATCGTTCTAACATTTGATCTATGAAAGGTAATGGAAAATGATCTTTTCGAGTGGCTTTGTTCAGTTTACGATAATCTATGCACACTCTATATCCCGTCACTACTCTTTGCGATATCGATTCGCCTTGTGTGTTTTTCACCACAGTGATACCTCCTTTCTTTGGCACTACATGTATTGGACTAACCCATTCACTATCAGAGATTGGGTATATTATCCCGGCATCTAATAATTTCTTGACTTCTTCCTTTACTACAGTGCTAAGGGTTGGGTTAATTCTTCTTTGAGATTCTCTGGAGGTTCTGCAATCTTCTTCTAGCAGAATGCGATGCATGCAAACTGAAGGACATATTCCTTTGAGATCAGATATGTTATATCCTAATGCAGTTGGATATTTCTTCAAGACATCCAAAAGTTTCTTTGTTTCTATAGTTCCTAAACTGGAATTTACTATAACTGGTCTTTTACATTCAACGTCTAAGAATTCGTACCTTAGGTTATTAGGTAAAGTTTTCAATCCTAATGTAGGTTTATCTTTACTTGGCATGGGATCCGGTGTAAGTGCTAAACTTTCGCTTAGACTATCATCCTGATACGGTTTTCGCCAATTATCATCTTCGAGAATTGGAGGGATTTGAATTTTCATTATTTTAGAATAAGTGGTCTCCTCCAGTTCCATTTCTCTTACACATTCGTCAATTACGTCCATTAGATAGCATGTATCCTCTATAGCTGGTGATTGTAAGAATTGTGTTAAAACAAATTCAACTTTCTCTTCACCTACTTCAAAGGTTAGCTTTCCTCTTTTTACGTCTATTATAGCTCCAGCGGTAGCTAAGAATGGTCTTCCTAGTATGATAGGTGTAGTGGAGTCTTCAGAGATGTCCATGATTATAAAATCAGTAGGAATGTAGAATTGTCCTATACGTACTGGGACGTTTTCTAATATGCCTACAGGATATTTAACAGAGCGATCGGCTAGTTGAACAGACATTTTAGTTTGTCTTAGGTCTCCCATGTCTAGCCTTTTGCAAATTGTTAAGGGCATAACACTGATACTGGCTCCTAAATCGCATAGAGCTTTGTCAATGACGAATTTTCCTATTACACAGGGTATAGAGAAACTTCCTGGATCTTTTAGCTTAGGAGGCATGTTATTCTGAATTATGGCGCTACACTCGGCAGTAAGTGTAACTGTTCCGTTATCCTCTATCTTTTTCTTATTGGATAAGATTTCTTTTAAAAACTTGGCATACGAGGGTATTTGGGTAATTGCTTCTGTAAACGGAATAGTAATATTCAACTGTTTCAGAAGTTCGACAAATTTCTTAAATTGACCCGTCGTCTTGGAACTTATTAATCTTTGAGGATACGGAATTGGTGGTTTATAGGGTGGTGGAGGCACATAAGGTTGTTCTTTCTCCACTACCTCTCGACTTTCATCTTCCTTTTCTTCTGGATCATTCACCACTTCAGTCGGTCTATCCGGTTTTTGGTACATGGCTGGATTGTCAAGTCTTGGATCGGTAGGTCCGTCAAGTTCCTTGCCACTTCTTAATATTATAGCGTTAGCATGTCCTTTCGGATTAGGTTGAGGTTGTCCAGGGAATACTCCAGCTGGTGCAGCAGTAGGTGCTTGTTGTTGAGCTACTTGTGAAATCTGAGTTTCAAGCATTTTGTTATGTGTAGCTAATGCATCTACTTTGCTCACTAATTGTTTAATCTGCTCACTAGTGTGAATGTTTTGGTTTAAGAAGTCCTTGTTTGTCTGAGATTGGCTAGCTATAAAGCTCTCCATCATCAATTCAAGGTTCGATTTTCTAGGGATATTAGGAGCAGTCTTTTGATATCCTGGTGATGTAGCTGGTGCTTGACCTGGTGCGTAATAAGCGTTGTTATTCTTATAGGAGAAGTTCGGATGATTCTTCCAACCTGGGTTGTATGTGTTTGAGTAAGGGTTTCCTTGAGCATAATTCACTTGATCAGTGGGAGTTCCTGTCAATAGTTGACAATCAGAGACTTCGTGTCCTGGGACTCCACATAACTCACAGTTAGGTGTTACTGCAGCCACGGTGGCTGCAGGTGTTATGGCCAAGCTATCGATCTTTTGGCTTAGTTGGTCAAACTTCGCATTGACTTGGTCCATACTACTTACTTCGTACATACCTCCTTTTGTTGGTTTCTCAGTTGCGACTCTCTCGCTTCCCCAAAGGTAATGATTCTGAGCCATACTTTCGATAAGTGCATAGGCATCACGATATTCTTTGTCCATCAATGCACCACCCGCGGCAGCGTCAATTGTCATTCTTGTATTGTACAAGAGTCCATTATAGAAGGTATGGATGACCATCCAGTCTATTAATCCATGATGTGGACAAAGTCTAAGTAGATCCTTATAGCGTTCCCAAGCTTCGAATAATGATTCACTTTCTCTTTGCTTAAATCCGTTGATCTGAGCTCTCAGCATGGCTGTCTTGCTAGGTGGAAAATACCTATTCAAGAAAACTTTCTTAAGTTCTGCCCACGTAGTTACTGAGTTCGAAGGCAGAGATTGAAGCCAAGCTCTTGCTCTGTCTCGAAGCGAAAAAGGAAATAAACGTAGCCTAATAGCTTCTTGGGTAACTCCATTGACTTTTACGGTATCTGCATATTGCACAAAGATTGAAAGATGAAGATTCGGATCCTCGGTGGGATTTCCGGCGAATTGATTTTGTTGCACGGCTGATATCAATGAAGGTTTTAGTTCGAAATCATTTCGGTTGATAGCCGGCGCTGCAATGCTTGTATGCGGTTCACCTTGCGAAGGATTAGCGTAATACTTGAGTGGATGAGTTTGTTCTTCAGCCATCCCTGCGTTTTCTGATTTTACGACTGGTTCAGGCGGGTCTAATTGAAGATCTGGAATATTGGAATTATTTTCGAAATCGAATATACGTCTTCTTACGTGTAAGAAGCGTTCCGATTCAGGGATTAGAGGTTGCAAGTCTTCGCTTTTAGAGCGAGTACTTGGCATACACTCAGAGATTAGATTAAATTAAATAGTTGATACCTTAGTCTAGACAATGCTACCTAAGTGCACTAGTAACTAAATTAAGGAATCCCCGGCAACGGCGCCAAAAACTTGATGGGCTAAAGACGTGTCTACTTATGCGTCTAGCGGTATCTTACTGCAAGTGCACAGCCTATCGAAGTAATATTTAAGATTATCGATCCACAGGGATTCTATTGTTACTTAGTGCTAGATGAACTTCTAGTTTAGCTAAGGTGAATAGTTGTCACGATTGTTGTTGGTTTTTAAGACTAGTAAAGGAGGAATTAAATTTAAGTTTTTAATAAAATAATACTAAGACGGTCGGTATGTAATTATACTAACTTAGGTGGGTCAATCTAACCTAGGCTTGTAAAGATGTTCACTTAATCTATTCGGTAGAGATTACCATTTTAAATACCCTCAACTCACACTCTCGTGGTCTTGTATCAGATCTTATCCCTAAAGCCCTATGCCTGCTCTCGCTAGCCCATAAGTGTTTAGAGGTAATTTTTGGAAACTAAATAATTCTAATTTATCTTAAAGCGCTCTCGCTGTGTTTAATTTAAATGCCTAACTTTAGCTATCTGGTTAAATCTCACACTCTCGTGGTCTTGACCCAACCTAATACCCTTTTCTTACTCTCGTAACGAAAAGGTCTATTTCAATTAAAAAGTATCAGCCAGAATGTTAAATGATTAATTGTTTTAGCCTATGGTTATATTTTACCGGTTAAGTTGGTTATAACTACATACCGCCCTAAGGTATTTAGCTACTCATCGAGGTTGAATCAGACACAGAATTAAATAATAACTTACTCATGGCAGAGAAATAAATAGACATTATAATTAAATTAAAATGCAATAAATTGAAAAACCTGATTAACAAATATCTGAGTAGACTCCTTCTTCCACAGACCGGAAGGCTTGGAGTAGGCGGAAATAAAAATTAAAACGAATGCTGAAGGTCGGAAACAAATAAAAGTATAACAATTCCCTAATGTTGGAAATTGTTACACGGTTGGTTTGGATACAAATAAAACAAGACAGAAAATAAAATAATGCTGGAATAAAAATTCTGGTTCGTAAGGTAATTCGGCAGAGCTTCCGCAGGAAATTTGGATAATGAAGTCTGTCCCTCAGTTCACCTCAGCTGGTACTATTTATAGAGCCTTTGATGGGCTGGAGTCTTGGTCTTCTGCTTCTTGGGCCTTGCTGAAGTGGTTGAGGAAATGTTGGAATGTGGCAGCAAAAATGGGAGAAGTCATCTTTATGTGCTGCCTTGAGGAGAATTACTAGGAGAAGTGGTCTTCAGTGGTGGCTTGACGTAGTCTGAGTCAAAACCAAGTTTTATCCTTGTCACGGGCGTGACAAGGGCTTCACGTTCGTTATTTGAGGATTTTAAGTGTCACGGTCGTGATGGCCCAAATTTGGGTGTCACGGTCGTGACACCCTTGTAACGACCGTGGCTGTAACAAATTATGCAGACTTTTTGCAGGCTTCTGCCTTTCTTCATTTTCTTGTGGTTTCTTTCGTTCCTTTCTTCTTAATTCATGATTCGGCCTCACATAACGATGTACCTGCAAAATAGTAAGAAAAACTCGAGAAATCGAGCGTTAAACGGTGAATGCGCGATAAAACGTCAATGAAATCTAGCGATATAATCGATGCGTTTTCTCGTCATCAATGACTTCTCTGGGCTTCATGATGGCTATCAAGACATCTCATAGGCTTTCTCAAAACATCAAGTTCATTCTCAAAATCTCAAAATCATCTGAGGAGCACCCACAACTCTCAAGCTATGAAGCACACAACCCTGGTTCCAACCAATTCCTCTGAAGATCTTTTGAACTTTCTGATGAAGGTATCAACTTTCAAACACTAAATGGATAAATAATTGTTGGTCAAATTTTGGGGTGCAACAGTTACCTCTTCAGTTTCAGATATGTGGTTCCCTGCCGATAAGAGAAATTGTGATTCAGGAGGATGCTATTGTGTATCGATTTGGGGGTTCATGCTGTAAGGCACGCAGTGACCGTGTTGATCTTGGTGTGTTGATTTGTGGTCAGAGTACGCAGTGATCGTATTTGTACCATCTACGGGGTTCATATTGTAAGACACGCAGTGATCGTGTTGGTTTTAAGATGTTGACTTGTGGCCCAAGTATGCAGTGATCGTATTTGTGCCGGATACGGGGTTCATGTTGTAAGGCACGCAGCGATTGTGTTGGTTTTGAGATATTGATTGGCGGCCCAAGTATGCAGTGATTGTATTTGTGCCAGATATGGGATTCATGTTGTGGGACACGCAGTGATCGTGTTGATATTGGTATCTATGGTCGAATGGCGCAGTGATCGTATTCGTCTCGATCTAAGAAGATTGTTTTGTAAGACACGCAGTGATCGTGTTGGTTTCGTCTCAGGGGTTTATTGGGCAGGACACGCAGTGATCGTGTTTACCATGTCGTGTGATGGTTGTTGGTCGATATGCGCAGTGATCGTAGTCGTCCGTTATACAATGGTTATAGATTGACACGCAGTGATCGTGTTCATCCAGTTTGTTGGTCTGTGTACGCAGTGATCGTATTCGTCCGTTACAATTTGGGTATAGGGTGAGACGCGCAGTGAACGTGTTCATCTGGTTGTTTGTGGCCGAAGTACGCAGTGATCGTATTCGTCCCATGTCTGAAGTTGTGTCACAAGGCACGCAGTGATCGTGTTTCCTCCAGTCAAGAGGGCCGTGACATGAAGCGCGCAGTGATCGCGTTCACCCTATGTATGATTGGAATATGCAGTGATCGTATTCGTCCAGTTATGTGGGTTAGTTGAGACACACCACACGCGGTGATCGTGTTTTTCTCCAGTCAAGAGGATCGTGGCTCAGAACACGCGGTGATCGTGTTCAAGCACGCAGTGATCGTGTTCAAGATACGCAGTGATCGTATTCGTATAGCATGCAGTGATCGTGCTGATAATACCATGGGAACTTGGGATGCAGGGCGCGCAGTGATCGTGGCTGTCGTATCAGTTGGTTTTGTTGGTCGGTATACGCAGTAATCGTATTCGTCCTGTTACGTGGGTTGGTGACATACGCAGTGATCGTGTTTGTCTTATTGCAGCACACGCAGGGATCGTGTTCATCATATGGGTGGTTGAAGTACGCAGTGAACGTGTTCGCCTCTTCTATGTGGATCTATCGTGCTTACCTCATCCGGTTGGATTTGGGGTCGATGTGATTTTGGTGGTAATACAGCGCGCAGTGATCGTGTTTTCTCCTGTCAAGAGAGTTGTGGCGCAGGGCACGCAGTGATCGTGGTCATCGTCAGGTTGTGAGGATCTGTGGTAGGGTACGCAGTGATCGTATTCGTCCTACACGCGGTTTTGTTTGCAACGCCAGGACGCGCAGTGATCGTGTTTTCTCCTGTCAAGAGAATTTCGGTACAGAATACGCAGTGATCGTGTTCACCTTGTTACAGAGGATTGCACCGGACATGCAGTGATCGTGTTCGTCATGTCATATTCTCCTAGCAGAGTTGCTTGGTCAAGCATTTCTCTTTCTCCCCAGCCGAGTCCTTTCTCAGAGTGCTGTAGAAATAGCAGGGTGCAGATTTTGGGTGGTTACTCACAGTTTCCCCAATAAGGATATAATCCCCAGCGGGGTGATCGTCAACGAGATACTTGGTTAAGTTCCTCGTATTCCTCGTCAGAGTATTCGTTGACAAGTCGCTTGGTTAAGTTACTTGTATTCCCCGTCTAAGTCTTTCTCAGGATGCTGTGAAGTCAGTATTATGAGACGGTAATGCAGATTTCGGGTGGTTACCCGCAATTCCCCAACGGAGTTAGGTGCTCCAGCAGGGTGTTACGTTAGTGAGTTGCTTGGTTAAGTCCCTCATAGTCCCCAGCAGGGTATGCTACAGGATGTGATTGGTTAAATTCCTTGTATTTTGCAACAAGGGCGCTTGGTTAAGTTTCCCAATTTCCCCAGCAGGTGTTTGACGGCAGTCGTCAGAATTTGTCCCCTCAGAGTTGCTTGGTTAAGCTTCCCAATTTCCCCAGCAGGTGTTTGACGGCAGTCGTCAGAATTTGTCCCCTCAGAGTTGCTTGGTTAAGTTTCTCATTTCCCCGCAGAGTCAGTTGTTCATGTCTTCGAACATTGTCTCGTTTGGTTAAGCGTTTGCTCGTTTCTTCAGGATGCGAAAAGTTGATCAGTGAAGTCAACATGACAAGTGAAGTCAATATTCTCCCGCTGGTTAGCGTGTGCTCGGTTGATAAGTGAGATCAACAGAGGTTGATAAGTGAGATCAACAGAGGTTGATAAGTGAGATCAACAGAGGTTGATAAGTGAGATCAACAGAGGTTGATAAGTGAGATCAACAGAGGTTGATAAGTGATATCAACAATTTCTCGTTACGTGGTGTATGCTCATTTCTTCGGAATGGAGTGGTCTGCGGACAACATCAGTTTATTTGACAGATGGATGGTTAGTTGTTGCTGTGACAACAGAAGCCAGTTCCCAGGGTTTTCTCAAGCAGTAGTCGTTTTCGCAATTTATTTTTGCGGTTGGCAAATTTCGGGTTCTTTCGTATTCAACCGTCTCGTACCTCGAATGTCTGAAGGCTGCGTGCTCTTCATCCAGTCGGGTCCAAGTCGCTTGAATAGGGGCAGCTGTTGCACCCCAAAATTTGCCCAACCTTTTCCAGCCTAGGTTTATGTTTCAATTGCATAATCATTTGCATTGTCATCATGTACATAGTGTATCCATCTGCATTGCATAGCATAGGCAAGCTACCTTTATCAGGGGATCAAGTGTTATTCTTATTTCAAAAGGTATATCCAAGGGTTTCATTCATATTCAAGACTACTCAGATCATCAGAGGAAATGTGAGCTATGAGCCAAGAGCATGAGGTGTGTATGGATGTTATGAAGAGTCTAGAGGATCATTTTTGAGGAGAACCAAGTCATTGGAATGATTGCAAGAGCCTCAGTTGAAGTCAGTCAACTAGGGTCAACACTGGGTCAATTCTAGGTCAAAGAGGTGTTCTGAAGGGCATCAAGGATCATTTGAAGAATGTGGGATTCATTATTTTCTATATGGATATGGATATGATGTTGTGATAAAGAAAAATCAAGAGGAGTCAAGGAGAACTGGAGTTACTAAATTAGGGTTTCAGTGTAAAATCCCCTAATTTAGGTCAAACTTCAAAGCAGTGTAACTCAAGATGCAAGCTTCATATGAGTTCTTGGTCCACATGAAACTTGTAGAGTATCTTCATAGCTTTAATTTGAGGGGTGGAAGTCATCAAGATGATTTGTAGAACTCAAGTTATGGCTCTTGCAAGTTACAAGTCATCTGAGGGCACTGAAATTTGTCTGTGAAAATTGTCTGTCTTCCAAGCAACTTTTGACCTTCAAGGGTATTTCAAATGGATTTCTTGCCAACATAAGAATTGTTCCTTATTGTCTTAGCTTTCTAGAATGGTATGTTATGCCTTCATATGATTTGTGGAACTCTAGTTATGGTCTTGGCAAGCAAAGGGTATTTTGGTCATTTGAGGATTACAGGTCATTCTTGGCCTATGCCTAAAACGCATACAAGGGAGCTTCAAATGAAAAACTTACCAACATCAAAGTTGCTCAAAATGTCATTTTAAGTCTAGAAAATAAGTCATGGAAGATTGGAAATGCATAGAATGAGACTTGACCAAGGTTGGTGAAAAATGACCTAAAAAAGGCATATAAGTTGAAAAAGTTGAAATAAAAAATTGGTTTGAGAGATCTACAAATCCAATATGGGTCATCCAATATACCAAATTGATTCCCAACAACATTTTAAAGACTTTGGTTCAGCCACAATTTTGATTTGAGGGTTAAAAAATGGACTTGCTTTGTAATTCCATTACTTGCATAATAAGGTACATGTGAGAAACTCAACATGAGGCAAAGGAATCCCTTGTTTTTCACCCATATCACTCCAATTTGTCATGTCATGAGATTTTCAAAAGTGTTTAAGGGGCTGAAAGTTAGATTGAAGGGATATATCATGAGATGGGGATTATGTCATGGCATGAGAAATTCTTGAAGTTTCTAGAATCATCTTGGATTGAGCTAGAAGTCTCTAGATCTTTCCATGTTCTCCTATATATTGGATTGAGATCATTAAGAGTAAAGGTTGGTGATAGTTGATGTTGAATCCATTTTCAAATCATATTGAATTTTTTTCTCTTCACCATTTTTTTCATTTTTCCCACATTTTTCTACACTTGAAAACTCAAATTTTCAATTCCATTTTTCTCTCACTTTTGGTTCATTCCACCATTGCAAATACATTCCTTATCATTCTTACAATTGATTCAACACTTTTTTGGCCATAATTGATGCATGAACCAAGCTACACAACTCCATTAAAGTGAGCTCCAAGTGAAAAATTGATTTTTTGTTTTCCATCAATTCACTCCTTTCTTTCCATCCAAACACCTTCCTCATCAATTATAGGACGTGTCCACATCATTTTCTCAAAGAATTGGTGATCGGGTGAAGCTCCATAAGCCATTTTTCGGAGGTATAAAGAATTCGACATAACTCATGATTTATGAGTCTTTCTTGCATTATTGTTGTTGCATTACATTGCTCTCATCTCCTACATGGATTATAGTACAAAAAAGATGGGTTTTATGACAATTTTTGGTTCTTGAGTTTTTCTTGAGGTGCCACGTTTTGGGAGTTAGAGAGAGTTTCAAGAAAATCTAAGGCCATATTTGGATTCCTTGATTTTTTTCCTTCAAGTTTGACCAAAATTTTGTGCGAAACGGATAATTATTGATGGAGTTATGGTGCTTCAAAGTAGCAAAAAACTCATGTTCATGGGGCTGCGGGTTACTATTCACAAAGTTGAAAAATTTTGATTTGGAGAAGAAGGTGTTAACACCGTTGGATGCATTTCCAAGTCAAGGTTTCTTCCATTCATCCAACGCCTCTCACTGCGCCACGTAATCGGCCACATAAGCCTCATGCCACTTTTATTTATTCATGTTATTTTCTTTTATTTTCCTATTGCCATGTTTCTTTTAATTTTTCTGTTTTATATGCTGAATTCAAATAATCATAAAAAATAGGAAAATTAGTCTTTTTGATCCCCATTTTCTTGTGCTGAATCTTTAAGATGTCTAGGATTTAATAAAACTGGAATTATAATTTTACCATTTTTTGACATTTTCTTTGGATTTTTTACATTTGGGTCGTCATAAAAAGGCCAATGTTGGTGCTATCATTTTGTTGAATTTCTTTGACCTATCAAAACACAATTTAAATGTCAATCCTTTTGCAGGGATCTCATACACACGTTGAGGTATTGTGATATATTTTTGTGGGAATTTTATTGTACCATTTTAATTGGTTTTGGATGCTTTCTTTAACATGCTCCACTTTAATCTTTCCTTTGGTATACATGAGATATCTTGCAATGTTTTCATCTTGTTTGACCATTTATCTTTGGATATTTTTGTGGTATCTCTCACCCCTGGTTTGTGGCTTGATGTAGGGCATTGGAGATTTTTATTTGAATTTTTTAGCATCTTTTGCTATTTTTCTTATGTTTTGTATTCGAACTTGTAATTTGGACTTCCGAACGGACTTTATTTTTGTTAAGGCTCCAACGGCCGCTTTGTGTTTGCGTGATGAACGCCGTGGCTTATATTTCTTATTGTAGATAGGTTAGAGGTATTGGAAGACCCTTAGGTGGCTGTTATTTGTATGTGTAGCTTGCCCGATTATCGACTTGTTTGCATGATAGCACGTTGCGATTCCAAATAGTGGATTACGCGTTTCATTCGGAGTTTTCACTCGATTCTTTGCATATGATCACTTGATATTTTCTTATTCCATCCATGAATGGGCTTGAGGTTGAGATGAACCTTCCTCCCTCCTTTGAATTGCATTTACCATTGCTATATTCATGTTCACTTGTATGCGGTTATTACTTGTATTTCCGTTTCTTCCTTTCGTTTTCCTTTCCCGTAGGACTTCCATTCTTCCTTGTTTAAGGGAGGATGTGATAGACATTAGGAGCTAACCCATGTATGATAACATTAGGGTAGATTTTATTCCCTTTTCAACCCTAGGATTTGTAGAGTGTCATCTCTTCTTCCTTCAAACAACAGAAAAACATTAATAAAGGTTATGACAGAAATCAATTCATTTCTTCCGTCAAAAGATTTGAACAAACACAAACCTTTTTGCAATAAGAAAACCCTTGTTTAAGGTGAGATTTTTCATAAAAAACACTTGAATAGCTTGTGTCGGGCGTAGCCCGAACTACGTTTGCTCTGATCTTCCATGCTGTGTGGAAGTACGTAGGCATAGGATACGATATCCTAGCGAGCAACCTTCACCCACCTTTCCCCGTAGTTAGGCGAACTACGTTGACTCTGATTTCTCGTTCCAGACGGGAATACGTAGGCATAAAGTGCGATGCTTTGCCGAGTCAAATTTTCTTTTCTTTTCAGACCTCATCCTTTAGTTTAGATAGAAATGTAATCCGTACAAACCAAGCAAGCGTGGATCCCATCGAGTACGATGGACGTGAGGGGTGCCTAACACCTTCCCCTTGCGTAACCGACTCCCGAACCCAGGTTTTAGTTGCGATGACCATACCTTTTCCCTTTTTCGCGAGGTTTACTTCGAGCATTCCCTTTCCCTCCGTTGGGATAAATAACGCACGGTGGCGACTCTTCTGTTCAGCCGGCGCCGATTTTCGTAGTAGCGACAGCTGGAGACTCTGCTGGGGATCCAACGTCCCCTGGCTGCTAAGGACTGCGATAGTTCTTATGCATTTGGGATCCAACGTCCCTTAAGAGAGTCAATCCTAGCGCTTGTTTGCCCGTCGAGGAATTTGTATGGATTTACGTTTCTGTATTTACCTTTCAGCATTATATTATCATTATTATTGCTGTATTGTGGGGTTGAGATGGGTGTTCCATGATGGAGAGATAAGCCGGACCTGGGCTTGAGTGCACCTAGACTTAGAGTAGAGACTAGTGGGCGCGCACGTGCTTTGCATGTCCTAGTGTCCCGCGAAATCTACGCTCAGACGAGGTTCTTCTGGTTGGCCTCCTATCCTGCCCTTTGGGTGGCTCGGGTTGCTGGTTAGTTGGATTGTCGACTCTTGGGACCGATAATTTGGAAGTTGGCTAAGTGAGGCCTCTTCAGGATTTGATGATGCCACTCCTTCTGGGAATCGTATCGTCACTCCTGAAAGTCTGTGACGCCGACGACCGCATAGGATGCCATACCTTTGTCAGTTACTAGGACATCCACCTGTGAGAGGGTTTGGGGTGATGCAGGTAACTAGACCTTCAGATACCGGTTATTTCTTGATCAGAGATCCTGGGTATTTATGGATATTTGTGAGGTCTATCAGAGACCAATCAGGGTTATGGTGTGAGGTCTATCAGAGACCAATCAGGGTTATGGTTTGAGGTCTGTCAGAGACCAGTTGGAGTTATATTATGGGTCTATCAGAGACCAGTGTGGAGCTTTGTATTGGGTCTATCCGAGACCATGATTTGAGACCTTCGATATGATTCAGGCTTCTCGGCTACAGAACTTGGTCCCTGTTGCATGTTGCTTGCATTGCATTGTTTGCATGATCATTATCATTGCATCCCATTAACGTGTGTCTGTGCTGCAGGTGCATTTGCATATCCCCGAGTTCTAGTGTCTGGACTTCTGAGTATTGATTATGGCGGGTTTGAGGATGACAGTTGCCTACAAGCTACCTATTCCTGATATTACTCCACTCCTGGGTCTGATTTCTCTGGCAGGTGAGGATGTCCGTAGAAGCTTCAGGCAGAGTTACGGACGGCTGTTGAGTTTGGTTCGTAGGTCCACTGATGATGAGTTGAATGGGCTGTACACGCTGATGCAATTCTATGACCCAGCTTTGAGATGTTTCACTTTCGCTGACTTTATCTTGGGACCCACCATGGAGGAGTATGTAGAGTTTACTGAGCTGCCGGTGCAGAACGCAGTTCCCTTTATTCACTCTGCCGCTGAACCTAAGTTGGAGGATCTAGCCAAAGCCTTGCATATGGATGCTTCTGAGTTGTTGATGACTTCTTGGCGAGGAGTTCCGGGTTTTTCTCTCCAGTTTCTGGTTGGTAAGGCTCAAGAGTACGCCAAGAATGGGTGTTGGGTGGTCTTTAACGCTATTTTGGCTCTATGCATTTACGGGATAGTGTTGTTTCCTAACTTCCCAAACTTCGTGGACATGGATGCGTTTCATCTGTTTGCTGCTGGTAACCCAGTACCTACACTGATCGGGGACTTTTACCATTCGATGCACTACAGGAATGAGAACAGGAGAGGCAAGAATGTATCTTGTTGCGTGCCTCTGCTGTCCATGTGGTTTAAGAACCATCTTCCACTGAAGAGACTTTTTGTGGATAGTGCAACCACATCTGACTGGCCAGAGCGTATGATGAGGCTAACTTCTGCAGACATTAAGTGGTTTGATCGAGATCTGTTGGGGTCCGAGCTTATTTGCAGTTGTGCTGGGTATCCTAATGTTCCGTTGATAGGGAGAAAAGGGTGCATCAACCACAACCCATCTTTGTTCGTCCGTCAGTTTGGATATGCGCTGAAGAACCCGCCTCAGGAGGAAGAAGTACAGGAATCTCTGTACTTCACCGGTGATTTGAGTGGAGAGCTACTGGCCAAGCTTCGGCATGCCTGGACGCGTATCAACCGAAAAGGGAAACCGCTGTTGGGGAAGAGTGATTGCCAGGCGTATGCACCCTACAAAGTTTGGATTCAGGAGAGAGCCAGACAGATATTGATGCCATTTCCAGCTGCACCAGTCCTAGTTCCTATTCCGGTAGAAGAGCCAACCACTGTTTCCAGGGAGGTCTATGAGCAAGTGGTGAAGGAAAAGGAAGCTCTGTTGGTGGTTAATGAAGATCTAGAAAGAGAATTGGCCCGGGTTCGAAGTGAGAAGAACGAAGCTGCGTACTCCCTTCAGCAACAAACTGAGATGGTAACCTTGTTGAAGACTAAGTTGGTTAAAGAAAAGGAGAAGCGGGAACGCCTGGGACAAGACTTTAAGAGCTCTCATGACATGATGGAAGCTAAGAAGAAGTCGTTGGACATCGCTCACCGAGAGATCGCTTCATTCAATAAGACTTGGAATGCCACCCTTACTAACAACAAGGAACGGGAGGACAAGTTGAAGCAACAGATCGCCGATCTTCAGAACCAATTGAAGGCCACTAGGAGGCAGCACGAAGAAGAAGTCATGACTAGATATGCCCTCCAAGATGCACTGAAGCAAGTTGAGGCCCGCAGAAAGGAAGCTCGATCCCAGAAGAGGAAGCTAGATGAGTGCTTTGGTGAAGGCGCATGGGAAGAGTCCATCGACGGCTTGCGGCGAGTTCTTAAGCAGAGGAGTCTACTCATAGAGGGATTGCTTGTCCAGCCTGATCATCCCAAGACAAAGAAGCTGTTAGGGGATTATAGGGATTATGGGCATACCTGATTTGTTCATGCTTTATTGTATGCTGACCATCACCCGACTTGTGGGTTGAGGTCATACTTTTGTTCGTCTTGTGATACATTGGTGTTATACTTTAGCCTTTGAAGGCCTGTTCAATACATGAGTTGTTTTCCCTTCTGTGATTGAATTTCAACTTCTTGCAACTGCTTGTCACCGCACTGTCACGGCACTACCCTGTATCAAATGTATCAGCACTAGAACGGGGAGAGTAATATTCTCCAATGCACAGACACATTGCATTTTGCATACATACTCATATTTGCATTACAGGTTTGCGATCCAGGTATCTTATCTCCCGCATTTTTCAGGTATTTTCAGGATTGCAGAACAGCGGGTCCACCGTTATTCTACAAGAACCAACCAGAAGAAGATCATGGACGCCATGCAGAGTGAAATGCAAGAGATGCATGACAGGATGGCCCTGTTCATGCAAACCATGGAGACTATCGCCAAGGGACAGGAATAGTTGCAGAGTCTGGTGCAGCCGTTGGTTGCTCGTGCCGAGAACAACGGTACCCCGCATGGTGAAAACGTGGTTGACTCTCCCAGGGTTGAAAATCATCAAAGTGCTGATCACATTCCAGTCGTTGGGCTGAACAACGGAGAAGCTGGTCCTGCTGGTGGGAACGGAAATACTGGTAACACTAACGAAGATACTGCAGGGGTGTTCGTAGGGAACGTCAACCAAGGTTTCAACGTGGGTGCGGAGAACGTCGGGCTGAATGGCGGCAATGGTAATCAAGGCTTTCAGGGTATGAATGTGGGATATGGCAATGTGGCTGGCGTCAAAACTGGATACGGAGACCATGGTTATGGTAACACAGGTTATGGAATGGGTATGAACAACGGCCAGGATATGGGCAACCTGAGGGGTGACCCCAGGTACTTCCAAGCAGGTCTGGGTCGTAACGCTCGTAATGCTGCATACGAAGAGATACCTCGTTGGGAGGACCATCAGGAAGACGTTTTCTCCGGTCATAATGAAGGCTACGGGAGGCCTACAGGGGACAGCCTCCGCATGAGATTGTTGGAAGAAAAGGTGAATGGTCTGGCTAATCAGAACACTGTGGGACTGGATATGTCTAACATGGGGTTGGTACCAGGGTTGAGGGCACCTCTGAAGTTCAAGGCGCCATCTTTTGATAAGTATAGAGGCGACACGTGCCCGAGGGTGCATGTCCGCTCATTTTACAGAAGAATGTCCGCGTATTCGGACGACGAAAAGATGCTTATGCACTTTTTCCAAGACAGCTTGTCAGGGCCGTCATTGGAGTGGTACATGAGCCTGGAGCCAACACAGATCAGAACTTGGAAATAATTGGCGGAAGCTTTCGTGAAGCATTATCAATACAACAACGATCTCGCTCCTAATAGAGTTCAATTGCAAAGCATGTCTCAGAAGCCCAAGGAAAGCTTCAAAGAGTACGCCCAGAGATGGCGTGATTTGGCTGCTAGAGTACAACCCCCTATGGTCGAGCGGGAAATGATGGACTTGTTCGTAGGGACATTTTCAGGGATGTACTATGACCGTTTGCTCAACTTCTCGATGAGTACCTTCTCCGAGCTGATCCTGATGGGGGAGCGTATAGAGAACGGGATAAAAATTGGTAAGATTCAACCGGGAGAATCTGTTTCATCTGGAAGCAACAAGAAAGCCTTCGGTGGTAAAAGGCAAGATGATGCTAATGCGGTGTATAACGTTCAGCGGAGAAATAGGAATCAGAATCGGCGTTCACAGCCGCAAGTTGCAAGTGTGACCATTCCGGGACCACCTCAGCAACAGAGACAACAACAGCAGCAGGCTCAGCAGCAGCCTAATCAGAATCAGCGGAGGTTTCAGGCTCCAAGACCAAGGAGGGTATTTGAGGTACCGCCGGTATCTTACGCAAAGCTCCTTCAGAATCTTTTGAAGTTACAGCTAGTTGAAAAGAGAACCTTGGCGCCGCCGACTGGCACGCCACCAGTAGGGTACGACATCAACGAGCATTGTGATTTTCACTCTGGTGCACCCGGGCACAATATCGAGAACTGTTTAGCTTTCAAGCACAAGGTGCAAGATCTGCTTGACAGCACAACCATCAATTTTGGGAAGGAAGGTCCCAATATTACTCAACAACCAATGCCAAACCATGAATAGGCTGGAGTATGGTGGACAAAGAGGAGTTCTATAGTTCGGGTGGGCCGTTAAAAGTAAATCAGAATAGTGGCAGGCTGCCTCTAATAATTGATTGTGAAGATAGCTGGTTCAGCAGCAGGACAGACGTGAAAGCCCGGTTCTCGGAAGCTGGCATTTTTCTTTGTTTTATCTTGTCATTTCTTTACGTTTGTAGTTTCTTTCCTGTTTAAAATGCAATCTTGTTTGTAAAACTTGTTGTTTTCATTTCAATTGATGATAATGAAATAAATATGCATGTTTTGATTAAATCCATTCGTGTTCACTAATTGTTTTTACAAATATCCAACGCCTGGTTAAGAGGAATCCGGGGAGGATGACGAAAATGAACGACATGCAAAATTCCGATTGTATGCTTTTGAAATAAAACCTGTTGACGATGTATAGGCATTGTTTCAAATCCCTAAACACCGGAGTTATAAGGAAGATAATCCCTTGTCAACCCCTTTGAGCCTTGTAGTAGGAGTTTCTTTCTGTGCATGAAAAACCCTCAATCTTAACCTGGGGCAGGGTAGGTGTTAGCTAATTTGACCGAGCGTTCAAGTTGTAAAAGGAGTGTCCGTTCGAGGATCAATCACACCTCTAGAGGTTGTGCCTAAAAAACCACAATGGTTAAATCAAGAGTGAGGCCGTCACATCATTCCCCAAAGAGTCAGACCACCAGCGTCACACGACTTGTTCGAAAGTAAAAAAGAGAAAAGAATCAAAAGCCCGCTAAGTCAAGAAAAGAAAACAATTGACTTAGGCAAAAATGAGGGCATCCCGCTGGACTTAAAAAATCAAAAGAAACTCAAAAGGAGTCAGTCCAGGCAAAAGTTAGGGATAAGGAAAAAAGATGAAAGGAGGACAAAAAGAAAAATCCTCAAATCAAATGCGAGTCGTGTGACCCTAAATGTCAAAGACGAAAAGTGAGTGGTTGTCACTCCCAACAATCATGGGTTCTCGAACTATCACTCCTATCTTTCAGCCTC
This sequence comes from Lathyrus sativus, assembly GCA_963859935.3. Classification (NCBI taxonomy): domain Eukaryota; kingdom Viridiplantae; phylum Streptophyta; class Magnoliopsida; order Fabales; family Fabaceae; genus Lathyrus; species Lathyrus sativus. Next base: position 25,832,176 of record OZ012737.1, read on the forward strand.
TGAGAGGTGAGCGCTAAGGTCGAATTAGCTGAACATAGGATCGGAGAACATTAAGGAGAATGGGTGGGTTAAAATAAACTTTGAGCCTTTATCCTTTCCTTCAAAACCGTGAACCTGACCACGTTACAACCTTCATAAGTCCTAATTGAAGCAGGTTGTTTCGAAAGCATACTTCGGTAAAGGTCGCGTCGATTCTGACTCCTGAAAGGGTTCCTCTTACCATGTTGGTACTGATGTTGATAAATGTTTTGTGCAGTGTATGTTATAAACTATTTTTCCCTTTTCCCAGTGAACAGATTGGATGTCAAAACTATCATATGTGTTGCATTAATATGTCTTTTACGCAGAACAACTTGTTTTACTTGCGAGTAAGCGCTTGACAGCAGGAAAGTTTTCTGCAATGGAAAGTATGGTCAGGATAGAATACAGAGCGCCCGAATGTTCCGAGAGCAGGGGCAAGCTATTATCGTGATTCCCAGTCAGGTCAGCCATGCAAAGTCAGCTACTCTGGGGCAATCAGGTCGAGATTCAGTAAATCTCTCGTAGTTGGAGGTACTGTTCCGGACCAGCTACTCGGGGGCAAAGTCATTGCGATCAGGGGCATTGACTTCCATTGAGTTCGGAATCAGTTAGTCTGAGGACAAGTCCCGAAGCTTCAGTTGATTAAGGGGCAGTATGCTTGAGAGGTAACTAACCAGAAGTGAGTCTTCTCGAGATCCAATCAGGGGCAGTCATGCAGAATGTGGAGATTTGAAAGCAGATACTTCAGGTGGATAATCAGATCAGGATAAGTCGCTAGAACGCTCGTTCAGGGGCAAGTCACCGCAGAGAACGTTGGGTTGATCAGGGCCAATGGAGATGGAATCTTTTTGCCGTATAGATGCCGGGGCAAGTAATCTCGAGGTCGTCTCATAGCAAGCGGTTCAGAGCAAGTATTCCCAGGAGTTAGATAGGGGCAAGTTGAGTGCACTGGGGTAAGTTATTCAAAAGCTCGCAAAGTTCCCCGCCAGAGTCCATGGCAGGGTGGTACCCTCTCCAGAGGATGAATGTTGTGCCCTTCCCCAGTGAAGTCGCCCCAGGCAAAATTGAATGTTGTCTCCCCATGAGAGCGGAGATTGTGTCAAAGGAACAGGTCGATGTATCTTCAGCAGTTCAGAATCAGCTCATCGAGCAGAGCAGAGTCTTCCCCAGCGAAGGTCAAGACAAATGTGATTAACTTCCCAGAGAAGTTTTGTGCAGTGCAAATCAGAATGTGTAGTTCAATCCCCAGCTCAGTGATAGCGGGATGATTTCCCCAGCTCAGTGATAGCAGGAGAGGCTCCCCACAGAGTGTGGTCAGGTGGTTGGAGCCGCTGAAAGGAGTTTCCCCGAGCAGGATTGTCCTCTCTTTTCCCAGCAAGCCGCTCTTCCTCGTCAGGAGGACCTTTCTCAGTAGGATTGTGGAGTTTTGAGCTCGTGAGCTACTTTCTCAGCAGGATGGTTATCCCCAGCGGAGTTAGTTCATCTTTCCAACATTTATTTTGTTGGAAGCGTATCGGTGGTATTCCGGTCATCCCTAGCGGATCCAGCTTGTCTTCAGCATTTATTTTGCTGAAGCAATTCTGTGCATAAGCATGCATCATACTTTGCATTTTACCTAAATATGTAGCATTTCCATGCAGTATGGGAGCATTACGTCATTATCAAACATGCATTTTGAAACATAAGCCAGGTGGTTACCTCTTCAGTTTCAGATATGTGGTTCCCTGCCGATAAGAGAAATCGTGATTCAGGAGGATGCTATTGTGTATCGATTTGGGGGTTCATGCTGTAAGGCACGCAGTGACCGTGTTGATCTTGGTGTGTTGATTTGTGGTCAGAGTACGCAGTGATCGTATTTGTACCATCTACGGGGTTCATATTGTAAGACACGCAGTGATCGTGTTGGTTTTGAGATGTTGACTTGTGGCCCAAGTATGCAGTGATCGTATTTGTGCCGGATACGGGGTTCATGTTGTAAGGCACGCAGCGATCGTGTTGGTTTTGAGATATTGATTGGCGGCCCAAGTATGCAGTGATTGTATTTGTGCCAGATATGGGATTCATGTTGTGGGACACGCAGTGATCGTGTTGATATTGGTATCTATGGTCGAATGGCGCAGTGATCGTATTCGTCTCGATCTAAGAAGATTGTTTTGTAAGACACGCAGTGATCGTGTTGGTTTCGTCTCAGGGGTTTATTGGGCAGGACACGCAGTGATCGTGTTTACCATGTCGTGTGATGGTTGTTGGTCGATATGCGCAGTGATCGTAGTCGTCCGTTATACAGTGGTTATAGATTGACATGCAGTGATCGTGTTCATCCAGTTTGTTGGTCTGTGTACGCAGTGATCGTATTCGTCCGTTACAATTTGGGTATAGGGTGAGACGCGCAGTGAACGTGTTCATCTGGTTGTTTGTGGCCGAAGTACGCAGTGATCGTATTCGTCCCATGTCTGAAGTTGTGTCACAAGGCACGCAGTGATCGTGTTTCCTCCAGTCAAGAGGGCCGTGACATGAAGCGCGCAGTGATCGCGTTCACCCTATGTATGATTGGAATATGCAGTGATCGTATTCGTCCAGTTATGTGGGTTAGTTGAGACACACCACACGCGGTGATCGTGTTTTTCTCCAGTCAAGAGGATCGTGGCTCAGAACACGCGGTGATCGTGTTCAAGCACGCAGTGACCGTGTTCAAGATACACAGTGATCGTATTCGTATAGCATGCAGTGATCGTGCTGATAATACCATGGGAACTTAGGATGCAGGGCGCGCAGTGATCGTGGCTGTCGTATCAGTTGGTTTTGTTGGTCGGTATACGCAGTAATCGTATTCGTCCTGTTACATGGGTTGGTGACATACGCAGTGTTGCACCCCAAAATTTGCCCTCACAATACAAGACTTTGTGTTCCAAGAAGGTTCACAAGGTTCACAAAATTCACAATTGGTCAGAAGAGTTGACAATTCCCTCAGACAATGCACCTCCTAAGCAGTGCATCCAAAACTAGGGTTTTGACTTTAATCAGGCTAAATGGACTTCCAAGACTTCAAGTGAGCTTCATAACATCTTATATGTGTATAAGAACCCCCATGTCAAGTTTCAAGACTTTTCTCAAAAGTTTGCTCAGTCAGATGATCAGATAAGTCAAAAGCAGTCAATGCAGTTAAAAGGTCAAACTGAGGTCAACTGTGGTCAAACCAAAGTCAAACTTCATGATTTTTTTTTTTACCAACATCAAAGAGAGGTTGGGTGAGAAATATTATCATAATAACTGTAATACCCCAAATTTTGCCCTAAGATTTGTCGTCGCATTTCATTGCATTTAATCAATTACTAACAAATTTGTGTAGTCGTTTGACTTTTTGCAGGTAAATATCATATGACATGCATTTTTTTTTCTAAAAAGTAAAAATGGCACAATTGGCAGGAGGACATGTGTAAGGAGTTATGAGTGTGAGAGGTTGAGAGTTCGAATCTCACCTTTGTCACTTTTTTTTGTTTTTTATTATTTTTACTCTAAATTTTTCTATCTTTCATTAAAAAAATAACAAAAATAGTTTTTTATTATTATTTAATTATTATTTTCGTATTTTAATTAAATCATTTTTTTAAATATTATTTTTTTCACTTTTTTCTAAATTATTCATAAAAATATCCAAAAAATCATAAAATAAAAAATATTGAAAAAATTTTTGTTCTTTTTATAATATTTTTTATTTTAGGAATCAATAGGATTATTAGTTTTTATTTTAAGTTTATTTTAATTATTTTAAATTATTTAAATTTTATTTTTTCTTAACTAATTATTTAGTTTGGGCTTTAAAATGGGCTTTAGGGACATTATTGACAATTTGGTGTTAACCCTAATTTGTTCCCTATATATACATGTGTTGCCTTGTTGGGAAAAAAGGAGAGAATGAAAAAAACCTAAGAGGAGTGAGTGCCGTTTGCCGTTATTTAGTTTTCTTCTTCATCCATTACTATTGTTTCTTTTTCTTCATCGTTTACCGTTATTTCTTTTCCTTCATCTATTACTGTTGTTTCTTTTTCTTCATCTTTTACCGTTATTTCTTTTTCTTCATCTATTACCGTTATTTCTTTTTCTTCATCTATTACCGTTATTTCTTTTTCTTTATCTATTACTGTTACGTTTATATATATATATAATTTTTAAATTGTTAGAGTTTATATATATAAGATTTTTGATCGAATTATGTCGATACGATGTTTGCACATTTGTGTGCATGACGCGTGACATTTGTGTTAGTTCGATCTGGTTGCGATGATCGCATTTTTGTGTGAGCAATAATACTATTTTTTGCTTAATTTCTTTTTCTTTGCGATAAATTTTGTTTCGTCCGATTTAGATCTGGTTGCGATGAGCGCATTTCTGCGTTAGCAACATTGTTGGGTTATTTGGCACATTTAAAATTCATTATTGCTTTATTATTATTATTATTATTATTATTATTATTATTATTATTATTATTATTATTATTATTATTATTATTATTATTATTATTATTATCATTATTTATTATTATTATTATCATTATTATCATTATTATTACCATTATTATTATTATTGTTATCATTAATTTATTAAAATTTGTTATAATATAAAAATCTGTTTTTTAAAATAAATAACATTAACATCTTTTCCAAATTAATATGAAAACCTATTATTTTTAAGAAAAACTTTTTTTTAGATAAATTTAAAATAATAACTAAAATCTTTTTTTTTTAAATAATAACTAGAACCGTTATTTATTTTATTTTATTATTGTTCAATTCAAATTTCATTATCATATTGTATCTGCTCCTCTCATGTAACCTCGCGAACTTAACAATCGCTCTTTAAATTCTGCCTTTAAATTTCTGCTTGCATGGTTTAAATTATGACAATATCTCTCTGTTTGCATGATTCAATTATCTCACGCGTTTACTATTATTTCTGTCACATTGCACACATCCGAAGGTTAGGTCTAACTGTTTGGCCGCCGCGCCAATAGTCCGTAAAACTTCACACATTCAATTTCAAATCCTCAAAACTACAAACTACAAACCCTAATTTTCACAAATGCCTCGCCGCAGGAAAAAATACAATTTTACCCCTAGCATTAGGTCAAAGAGCCGCCGCGCTCATTTTAGGGTTTCCCGCCGTGGAATCCCTAATTTAACCCTAATTACAACTTAACAATTCAACGTAGAGATTTGGAGTTTCTACACTCCGCGTAAGCGTGTCCTTAAGATGCGTTTATTCCCCTTGAGACCTTGACCACAGTCAAGAAGTCTCTAACCTCCCTTTTGAGGGGAACTACGATTACTCTGATTCCGCTCCCGTAAGGATACGTAGGCACAAGATGCGATGTCTTGCCGAGTAAACTTAGAATTAACCCCCTTTATTATTTATTATTGCTTATTTATATTTTATTTAATTATTTTGCTTATTATTTTGTAATTGTTTCTTGGATGTAAAGTTGTTTAATTATTTAATTATTATTATGGTTAGTAATTAGGGAGTGTAACAACATGTATGTAATATTAAAATAAATTTAGATCACTTTTAAATAAAGATAATTAAAATAAACACGTCACACACGTAAGTCGATTTTAATCGCCGTCTCACTTCCTAAGGATATCCCTCAAGTTGCCTACGAATAATGGTTAAGTGGGGTGTATAAAGCAAGTCCCTCAAATAGAAAAATCATCAAAGTCCCTTATGGTTGCCTTTACGAATCGAGTCCCTTTCGAAAAATGATGATGGTCCCTTATATGTGCTTATTACATCCCACAATGGCCTTCAAAGTCAAATTGTCCCTCACATATCCCTTAACATCCAAAGTAAGGACTACCTACTCCATTATAGTAGGGATAGTCTTACTAAAGGAAAGAATAAAGAATAAGAAAGACCTTTAAACATTAGGGTAGGTTACTCCTAGGTGCTTGCTCACTTCAAAACTGTTTCACACTTAAACAAATTTTCAACAAGTTTTCAAACAAGTTCTTAACACATCCTTACATGGATTATTTATTAACTATTCTGAAAATTTTCTATTCACACACTACAATTTCAAAACAATTCAAAAGTGAGCTTAAGTACCTAAGAGCCCATGGATAACCATGGATGAAAAGGATGCTAATACCTTCCCTTTTCATAACCTACCCCCCGGACCCAAAATATTCTCTAAGGTCTTTCCTGTTCTTTTATAACCTTTCCTTATGGATAAAATAAAAGTCGGTGGCGACTCTTGCTATCCGCAACATTGTTTAAAGTCAGTTCTCCCACCGTGTTACAGAACTGGCGACTCTGCTGGGGATAAATTTAAGAGGGGTACCCTTAGGAATTAAGATCACTTTAAATTGTTTGCCTTGTTTGCTTTATTATTATATTGTTGGGGTGCTCTTATGTGTGAAAGGTCCTAACCCGGATCTAGTGTACCTTAGGTAAATGGCAATAGACCAAGGAAACTGTACGACGTATATCGATACGGTTGATCTGGTGGCCATAGTTAGTGCGACTTCTTGGTTGGTGCTTATATTCCTTAAGTCAAGTTGAGGATAATATTGAGGCTGCCATATGTTGTCAATGCACTAACTGACTTTTAGAACCCTAGTTAACTCATCTTGGCCTTTAGAAAGTAGTGAGGTAACCGGCTTTGGTGCAGACTGAAGTTGGTTGACACTCGATACTACGCTCATTGAGATCTTAAACTTGGAGGGTTTTGGTTGGCAAGTAAGTTGCCTTCTGAACAACCACCCTTGTGAAGGATCAATGATATTGAGATCCCTTAGAACCTGGTTACTTTTGTAGGACAGGATGAACCATCTAACTTCAGGGGAGGGTACTTGCCTTTGAACCTCATGCAAGCCTTTAAACCTAGGGCTATGGTGTGACTTGTTTGTGTGTGCCACATGTTTGTGATTGAGCATGACATCATGACATCATCATGCATCATAAGCATATCATTTTCCCTAACCATTTCAAGGACCAAAGGATTTATCTTTGTTCTTTGTTGCAGGTCATGGCTTCTGCTCGTAGAAACACCATCAGGATCAACTTTGTAGGGATACCTGCTAAGCTCAAGGAGTTGGTTTCCCTAGTGCCTGATCATTCCCAGTTCAACAAGAGACATGGTCACTTATTGGATCTAGTTACTTCAGGGTTCAGTGAAGACATGATGAGTGTGCTGTTTCAGTTCTTTGACCCTAAGCACCATTGCTTTACATTTCCTGATTATCAGCTGGTTCCAACCATGGAGGAGTTCTCTAAACTTCTGGGTATACCTGTTCTTGATCAGAAGCCATTCACAGGCTTAGAGAAGGAGCTTAAACCAGAAGTTATTGCTGCAGCTCTACATCTGAAGAAGTCTGACATTGTTCTAGAGACGAGAAGTGGAGTTAAAGGTATTCTTGCCAAGGTATTAGTGGATAAAGCTCAAATGTTCTTGAAGGCTATGAGCTACGATGCTTTTGAGGAGATCTTAGCCTTATTGATTTATGGCTTAGTGTTGTTCCCCAATCCTGATCAGTTCATAGACGTTCATGCCATCAACATATTCCTGAGTCACAATCCAGTGCCTACCTTACTTGGAGACATCCTACATTCTCTTCACACCCGTACTACAAGGGCAAGAGGAACTTTGATGTGCTGCATACCTTTACTTTCTAGGTGGTTTATTTCTCACCTTCCTCGCTCAGTAATGAAGAATGAGCAAGGGTTCAGATGGTCCAAGAGGATCATGTCACTTTCTCACTCAGACATCCATTGGTGCTCCAGATCTATGGAGAATGTCACCATCATTGACCGTTGTGGGGAGTTTCCTAATGTGCCACTTCTAGGCATAAGAGGAGGCATCACCTACAACCCATCTCTAGCTTTACGACAGTTTGGTTACGCCCGGAGCGATGGTCCACATGACATGTTGATTCAGGGCATTGTGTTTGACTACGACAACGATCTTCAGGGTTACCGTCAGAGATTCATACGAGCTTGGGAAAAGGTAAACAGGATTGACAGCAAGGCACTGGAGCCTAAGTACACCATTCCTATGGAGGCTTATCTCAGATGGGTACGATCTCGTGCTCAGACACTCATGATGCCATATCCTGCCGTCCTACCAGTTACCATGGAACCTGTTGCTGAAGGAGACACAGCTTATACCATCCTTCACCCAGACATGCCTACTGATATGGAAGACTTGCAGAGATCATGGATCCAACTGAAAGAGCAAAGGGATACTTTCGAGGCTCATTACAAAGCAAGCCAAGCAAGGATCCTAGAGCTAACAAAGCTACTTCATGAGGAACGAAACCTCAACTCATACCTCAACACAAAGAGGAAACGTCCATGGGAGACTTAAAACCCCATCTTTTGTACTTATTTCGTTTTCATTTTTTGTAAGCCTAAAAGGCAAAACAAGTTATTACTAATAAAAAGTTACTTTCTTGTTTGTTTAAGCAAATTTAAATCCTGCGGTCCTTGAAAACATTGCATATGCATTCCCATATCATTGCATCACAGGTATAATTGTGCACAGGTTTCTCATCTTCTCGCTGTTTATTTCAGCAATGGCTCTTGAACAATCAGTTAAGGATCTCCAGGCACAGAATGCACAGTTCCAAGAGCTGATCCTGAACCTATCCAAGGGGCAGGATGAATTGAAGACACTGCTGGCCAAGAAGACTAAGAAGGCTAGAAGGTCTGCTGGGTTGCTCAACATGGGAAGAAGGTTCAAAGGTCCTGACAAGACCAAGGAACAGGTTGAAGACTATGAATCTGAAGAATCTGAGCAGGAGAGAGGCAGTCTCCACAACACTATGGGGGACTCTGATTCTGAGGCTAACTACTACCATGAGCCTAACGAAGACAAATTCAAGATGCTGGTGGATAGAATGGATGCTATGGAATTACAGAAATCATCTGGGCTGGATTTTGAGGATTTGAGCTTGATATCTGGGGTGGTCATACCCATTGGGTTCAAAGTTCCTACATTTGTTGTCTATGATGGGGTCTCTTGTCCCAAATTGCATCTGAGGTCTTATGTCAGAAGAATTCAACCCCACACTGCTGATAAAAAGTTGTGGATCCATTTCTTTCAAGAGAGTTTATCTGGAGCTCAGCTAGAGTGGTATTATCAGTTGGAGAGTGTCAACATCAGAGATTGGAATGACCTTGCTGAAGCTTTCTACAAGCAGTATCAATACAATGCTGACTTAGCCCCCACTCGCATGCAGCTTCAAAGCATGTCTATGGGTGCCAAAGAAAGCTTTAAGGAGTATGCTCAGAAGTGGAGAGACTTAGCTGGAAGAGTTCAACCCCCTTTGACTGATAGGGAGTTGGTTGATATGTTCATGTGTACGCTGAATGGTCCGTTTTACAGTCATCTCATTGGAAGCTCATCATCTGGCTTCACTGAGTTGATCATGACAGGAGAGCGAGTAGAGAATGGTATCAAGAGTGGTAAGATCCAAGTGGGCACTTCTTCATCAGGTGCTGCAAAGAAGCCTCCCACTGGGAAGAAAGAATCTAATGCTGTGTATGGTCAGCCTGATCATAACAGAAGGCATCAGTCTGTTAGTGCAGTTCATATTTCAAATCCAACTCCTGCAACAACAGAGCAGCCTCAAGGCAACCAACAGAGGGCTAGAAGACAGTTCACGAAGATCAACATGTCAATGGCTCAGGCATTGCAACACTTGTTGAAGGCTGAACTTATTACCCTGAGGGAGGCTCCTCAGAATCCCAATGTTACCTCTCCCAAGTACAATCCCAATGCACGATGTGCATATCATTCAAACTGTCCAGGACATGATACTAATAACTGCTGGGTCTTGAAGAACAAAATTCAGGATATGATTGATGCTGGAGAAATTGAGTTTGATCCACCAGGTACTCCAAATGTGATTACAGCTCCAATGCCAAATCACGAGAAGACTGTCAACGCCATTGATGAAGATATTGATGAAGATCTGCATGTCTATTCAGTTATGGAGTTGAGCACACCATTGTCTGTTATCAAAAAGAGGTTAGTACAAGCTGGGATCTTTCCAGGTTGTCATGAAGATTGTCTATATTGTACCTATAAGCCGGATAGTTGCTTCATTTTGAGAGATGGGATTCAACGTCTCATGGATAAATATACTATAGTGTTTGAAAGAAGACCAGCATCTGTAGAAAGTATGGTGGATCATCTGACTCAGGGTAAGAAGATTGAAGAGGTTGACATGGTTGACAAAGTACCACTAAGAATCACTTCAAAGGGTCCCATTAAAATCACTCATCAGGGCCCAATCAAGATTACTGCTGAAGGTCCTGTGAAAGTTGTTGCTGAAGCCAGAGTAGCTCCTCTGATCATTACCACTCCTGGTCCTATTCCTTATACATCTGACAAAGCTGTGCCTTGGCACTATGGGTCTGATGTTTACATCCATGGTGTCAAGCAGGAGCCTTTACCTGATATGCCTGTTGACATTGATAATATTGCTGGATCTAGCAAGATCACTCGTAGTGGAAGAGTCTTCTCTCCTCCAGTTGCTTCTAAGAGTGCAGTTACTCCTGCTGTTACTTCCACCACTGATGCTCGGGGCAAGGGTCCTGTTATTGAGCCTGTATCTACTGATGTGCCAGCTGATGATGACCTCTCTAAGCAGATGGAAGAAGTATTGAAAATCATTCGCAAGAGTGATTATGATATTGTTGATCAGCTGGGGCATACTCCCTCAAAGATTTCTATGCTCTCCCTGTTATTATGTTCTGAGGCTCATGCCAAGTCATTGATCAAGTTTCTAAAGATGGCTCATGTACCCAGTGCAATTTCTGTGGACCAGTTTGAGAATTGTGTTGCTCACCTGACCTATGACAACGGGTTAGGATTTTCTGATGCTGACTTGACCCCTGCCAAGAGGGATCATAACAGGGCCTTGCATATTTCGATTGAATGCAGGGGCACTACCCTGTCTCATGTGCTGATAGACAATGGTTCCTCTCTGAATGTGTTGCCTAAGGAAGTCCTGAACAAGCTGAGTCCTAAAGATACGGTATTGAAGCCCAGTAATATTGTGGTAAAGGCTTTTGATGGTTCTAGAAGAGTAGTGCATGGGGAAATTGATCTTCCAATCAAGGTTGGCTCTCAGGTGTTTACCGCTACATTCTATGTGATGGATATTCGTCCTTCGTACTCATGTCTGCTTGGTCGTCCCTGGATCCATGGGGCAGGTGCTGTGACCTCCACATTACATCAAAAGTTGAGATATCCGGTGAATGGAAAAGTTGTTACTATCTTTGGAGAGGAAGAATACTTTGTCAGCCATGTAAACACTTTCAAGTATCTGGAAGTAGAAGGTGAATACATTGAAACTCCATGTCAGTCATTTGAAGTGGTTCCCTGGGCTGTTAAGGATTGTGTGACTCCTCCTGCTGTGAAGAAGGTTCCTGTGGTCATCAGAAACCCTCCAACAATGGCAATGGCCTCCCTCAATGATGCAAAAGCTGTGGTGGAAGAAGGTGGTTGTACTATTTGGGGTCAGCTTCCTGATATTCCATACAAGTCTGACAAGTTTGGTTTGGGTTTCACTGCAGAGTCCCAGAAGGCTGTTCGTCGTGCTCGTGCTGTTCGTATCACCAATCAAGGGGTTATCAATGCTGTGGGAGATCAAGATGAAGACTACAACTTGGAGGCATGGATTTTTCCTACTGTGGGTGCTGGACTCAATAATTGGAAAGCTGAAGATGTTATCCCTATCTCCTTTAGTCAGGAGTAAATACTATTACTGTGTTATGTTTTTAAATTTGTAATTTCTGGAACAATTAAAACTTTCAAGCCCTGTGCCTTACCCGGGGCACAATGGTGTGCTTGTTACGGGTTGTCATTTCATTTGCATACTTCATTCAATAAAATCAGTGGACGTTTCGTTTTCGTAAATATTGTGTTCCTTGTCTTTCTTTTTCTTTTATTTTTGCTTTATCAGCTATGTGTTCTTACACACACCCACGTCACTAAAATGCAGATCCTCATCCACTCTGGATCCAGTTGATAACAGTTCTACTATTGCCAATTACAATTTCGAGAATCCGATCTATCAAACTGAAGACGGAAACGAGGACGATTGTGAAATACCTGTAGGGCTTGCTAGGTTGTTACAACAAGAAGAGAAAGCTATACAGCCACATGAAGAGCCAGTCGAAGTTGTGAATCTGGGAACTGAAGAAAACAGAAAAGAGGTCCAGATAGGGGCTGATTTAGAGGACAGTGTCAAGAGCAGGTTGATTCAGATGCTACGTGACTATGTGGAGATCTTTGCTTGGTCTTATGAAGATATGCCAGGGTTGGATACGGACATTGTGGTTCACCGTTTGCCAGTGAAAGAAGATTGTCATCCAAAGAAGCAGAAGGTTCGTCGTATGCGTCCTGAAATGTCAGAAAAGATCAAAGCAGAGGTAATGAAACAGTTCAATGCAGGGTTCTTGGCCGTAACTTCTTATCCTCAGTGGGTTGCAAATGTGGTACCAGTTCCTAAGAAAGATGGTAAGGTACGTATGTGTGTAGACTACAGAGATCTGAACAAGGCTAGCCCTAAAGACGACTTTCCACTTCCTCATATCGATATTCTGGTAGACAACACTGCTCAGCATAAGGTATTCTCTTTTATGGATGGTTTCTCTGGTTACAATCAAATCAAGATGGCACCTGAAGATATGGAGAAGACTACATTTGTGACACAGTGGGGCACCTTTTGCTATAAGGTAATGCCATTTGGTTTGAAGAATGCAGGGGCAACATATCAGCGTGCTATGGTGGCTTTGTTTCATGATATGATTCATCATGAGATAGAGGTATATGTGGATGATATGATAGCCAGATCTCAGAATGAAGAGCAACATCTTGATCATCTGCACAAGTTGTTTGAGAGGTTGAAGAAATACAAGTTGAGATTGAACCCAAACAAGTGTACTTTTGGAGTTAGATCTGGAAAACTCTTGGGTTTCATTGTCAGTGGAAAAGGTATTGAAGTGGATCCTGCAAAAGTGAAAGCTATACGAGAGATGCCAGCTCCCCGTACTGAGAAGGAGGTTAGAGGTTTCTTGGGACGATTGAACTACATTGCAAGATTTATTTCCCAATTAACTACCATCTGTGAGCCAATCTTCAAGTTGTTGAAGAAAGATCAGGTGATGGAATGGAATGATGAGTGCCAGACTGCCTTTGATGAAATCAAGAGATATTTGCTAGAACCTCCAATTTTAATGCCACCAGTTGATGGAAGACCCTTGATTATGTATTTAACAGTATTAGACAACTCAATGGGGTGTGTATTGGGGCAACATGACGAGTCTGGTCGAAAAGAGCAGGCAATATACTACCTTAGCAAAAAGTTTACCGACTGTGAAACAAGATACTCACTGCTCGAGAAAACTTGCTGCGCTTTGGCATGGGCTGCTCGCCGACTAAGACAGTATATGTTGACCCATATTACCTTGTTGATTTCGAAGATGGATCCAATCAAGTACATATTTGAGAAACCTGCTCTCTCCGGAAGAATTGCAAGATGGCAAATGATCTTGACGGAATATGATATACAGTATACTACTCAGAAGGCCATTAAGGGGAGTGTTATTGCTGATCATTTGGCTCATCAAGCAGTAGATGATTACCAGTCAATGAATTTTGAGTTCCCTGATGAAGACATTATGTCTGTTACCAAAGAACCTGGACAATATGACGGACCTGAACAAGGATCCCGATGGACTATGGTTTTTGATGGTGCCTCCAATGCACATGGTAATGGTGTTGGTGTTGTGATTAGTTCCCCTGAAGGTTGTCATACCCCGATTACTGCCAGACTTTGTTTCTATTGTACCAATAACATGGCTGAGTATGAGGCATGTATCATGGGTATGCAAGTTGCTATTGATATGAAGATTCAGTTCCTTGAGGTGTATGGAGATTCAGCTCTGGTAGTAAGTCAGATTAAAGGAGATTGGGATACAAAGCATGATAATCTCATTCCTTACAGAGAACATGTGTTGTCTTTGATCCCACATTTCAAAGAGATTACTTTTGGACATATTCCACGAAGAAAGAATCAGTTGGCAGACGCATTGGCCACCATGGCATCTATGTTTGAGATCAGCTGGGATGATGAAGCTCCCAAGATTACCATTGATAGATTTGAGAAGCCTGCATATTGCAATGAGATTGACACTGAAGGGGCAGAGGAGAAGCCTTGGTTCTATGAAGTGAAAAACTATCTTGAAGCTCAGGAGTTCCCTGAAGGGGCATCTGTCAAAGATAGGAAGTTCCTGAGAAGGTTTTCTGCTGAGTTCTTTCTGAGTAATGGCATTCTGTATAAGCGTAATCATGATTCAACTATGCTTCGTTGTGTGGATAAGAAGGAAGCTACAGAAATTATGGAAGAGATGCATGATGGGACCTTTGGCACTCATTCTAGAGGTCATACCATGGCAAAGAAGATTTTGAGAGCAGGTTACTATTGGTCTACCATGGAAGCTGATTGCTATCAACACTCCAGAACATGTCACAAATGTCAAATCTATGCTGATAAAGTACATGTACCTCCATCTCCATTGAATGTGTTGACTGCTCCTTGGCCCTTTGCCATGTGGGGCATTGATATGATTGGTGAGATCAAGCCTACTGCTTCTAATGGGCATCGTTTCATCCTGGTTGCTATTGATTACTTCACGAAGTGGGTAGAGGCAGCTTCATTTGCATCTGTGACTAAGAATGTTGTGGCTCGGTTCATTAAGAATAATCTCATATGTAGGTATGGTATCCCTGAAAGGATTATCACTGACAATGGCTCTAATCTGAACAACACTATGATTACTGATCTCTGTACGCAGTTCAAAATTAAGCATCACAACTCTTCTCCGTATCGTCCAAAGATGAATGGGGCAGTTGAAGCTGCTAATAAGAACATTAAGAAGATTGTACAGAAGATGACTGTTACTTACAAGGATTGGCACGAGATGTTACCATTTGCTCTGCATGGTTATCGTACTACAATACGTACTTCAACAGGGGCAACCCCATTCTCCTTAGTCTATGGTATGGAAGCAGTTCTGCCTATTGAAGTTCAGATCCCCTCCTTGAGAATTATGAAGGATGCAGGCTTGGATGAAGATGAGTGGATTCAGACTCGACTTGACCAGATAAATTTGATTGATGAGAAAAGGTTAGCAGCAGTTTGTCATGGCCAGATGTACCAGAAACGGATGATCAAAGCTTTTAACAAGAAGGTTAAGCCAAAGGTATATCAGGCTGGTGACTTGGTAATCAAGCGTATCATATTACCACAGGGTGATCCTAGGGGCAAGTGGACTCCAACATATGAGGGACCATTTGTAGTCAAGACAGTGTTCTCAGGAGGTGCCATGATACTGACTACAATGGATGGTGAAGACTTCCCACAACCTGTAAACGCAGACATAGTTAAAAAATACTACGCATAAAAAGAGACCCGCTAGGTTGACAGGCCTAGGCAAAAATAAGGGCATCCCGGCAAACCAAAAGGGTTTGGGCAAAAATTAGGGATATATATATAAAAAGATGTACACCCGACAAGTCGAAAACCTGAAAAGGCGGCTTGGGCAAAAAAGGGTATCCCGGTGGATTGAAAACCTGAAAGGGCAATCCAGGCAAAAGTTAGGGATTAAAGCGTATGACTATGTCTCGTTTGGATCACTCATGAAACTGCAACCAGTTGTACTACTTACTCAAGCTCAAACAGATAAAGCTCAATCCAATCGTTTCCATCTCAACAGCAAGAAGATGAGATACTTGAGTGGCAATAGTAGAATTGAAACTCAATAGGATTATTTCCCACATAGCTGATTCTTTTTGTAAAACTTCATGACAAAATTCTCTTACTAGGGTTTATGTCTCCTTGTACAAACTTACCCGTGTATGGGTCACTTTTGATATAAATAAATTCCATCTTTTGAATCCAGATTCACTTTTACCCTATTTACATAAGCGAAACGTCCATTGGTTGTGTTTGAATGTATGTATGCCTTTGAATATGATTGATGTTTACCAGAAACGCATGTATGCTTTTAATATGATTGATGTTTACCAGAAATGCATGAAAATGCAGTAATAGTATTTACTAAGGACGAACGAGGGAAGGATTTCAACGAAGCTTCGCCGGTTCATCTTTACAAGACAGTTACAAACCATCAGTAGGACTAATCCATTTTCACAAAGTCTAATCTCCCCTGGAATTTATATCCATCTCTTTTATCCTCATACGGATATACGGGAAATTACTTTCCAATAAGGGCACGATGAACGAAGACGGGATGTTATACTTATCCTACTATCAAACGAAAACGAAGGTTATCTATACCCTACTATCCCCAACAACGGGAGGTTATCTATACCTTGTTATCCCCAACAACGGGAGGTTATCTATACCTTGTTATCCCCAGCAGACGGAGGGTTATATATTCTTCAACAACGAATCGGGATTTATTTTCCTTGGCCAGCAGTTGTTATACAAGGATATCCAGACACTTCCAGCAGTGTCATAGCATACATACATCATTTACATCATACCATAACATATATGTCTATAGTACATTACCTAAGTGCATCATGTCATACATGCATACATAAAGCATAAACTAATGTTGTTATACAGAATGCTACCTTGTTTTCAGGTTAATTATCCAACAAACAATCTTATGATCTTTGGGACTGCTTTATTGTAACCTCAGGGTTACTTTATCCTCCTGATGAGCTTCTTATTACTTTGGGACTGCTTTATTGTAACCTCAGGGTTATTTTATTCTCCTGATAGCCTCTCATGACTTCAAGACTGCTTTAGAGCTACTGATTGCTCTATCCTCCTGAAATCATCCTATTACTTCAAGACTGCTTTAGATCTATTCATTGCTCTATCCTCATGAGGTCATATTACTACTTCAAGACTGCTTTAGAGCTATTCATTGCTCTATCCTCCTGAAGCCATCTAATTATTTCAAGACTGCTTTAGAGTTATCCATTGCTCTATCCTCCTGAAATTACATTATTATTTCAAGACTGCTTTAGAGCTATCCATTCCTCTATCCTCCTGAAATCATTACTTCAAGACTGCTTTAGAGCTATTCATTGCTCTATCCTCATGAGGTCATATTACTACTTCAAGACTGCTTTAGAGCTATTCATTGCTCTATCCTCCTGAAGCCATCTAATTATTTCAAGACTGCTTTAGAGTTATCCATTGCTCTATCCTCCTGAAATTACATTATTATTTCAAGACTGCTTTAGAGCTATCCATTGCTCTATCCTCCTGAAATCATTACTTCAAGACTGCTTTAGAGCTATTGATTGCTCTATCCTCCTGAAGACATATCACATTATTATTTCAAGACTGCTTTAGAGCTGTTGATTGCTCTATCCTACTGAAGCCATTCTATTACTTCAAGACTGCTTTAGAGCTATTGATTGCTCTATCCTCCTGAAGCCATTATTACTTCAAGACTGCTTTAGAGCTATTGATTGCTCTATCCTCCTGAGGTCAGATTTATCACTTCAAGACTGCTTTAGGGTTATCATTATTGATTGCTCTATCCTCATGAAGACATGCTGTTACATCAGTATTACTCCAGACTCCTGACAGTTCTCATTATACTACTGAAGAACTTTCCCCTAGTGGCATCTTTAAGCCCACTCAATCATGTTCAACCAACCATCAATATCACTCCATGCACTGGTGAGTGCAAATTTTTGGGCTTTTGTGTTCAATCCCCTTCAACCTTCCAAGTTACGACTGGCAAATATACCAATCTAACCCCTCAGGTTTCAGAAAATTGAACAGGGGCAGCTGTTGCACCCCAAAATTTGCCCTCACAATACAAGACTTTGTGTTCCAAGAAGGTTCACAAGGTTCACAAAATTCACAATTGGTCAGAAGAGTTGACAATTCCCTCAGACAATGCACCTCCTAAGCAGTGCATCCAAAACTAGGGTTTTGACTTTAATCAGGCTAAATGGACTTCCAAGACTTCAAGTGAGCTTCATAACATCTTATATGTGTATAAGAACCCCCATGTCAAGTTTCAAGACTTTTCTCAAAAGTTTGCTCAGTCAGATGATCAGATAAGTCAAAAGCAGTCAATGCAGTTAAAAGGTCAAACTGAGGTCAACTGTGGTCAAACCAAAGTCAAACTTCATGATTTTTTTTTTGCCAACATCAAAGAGAGGTTGGGTGAGAAATATTATCATAATAACTGTAATACCCCAAATTTTGCCCTAAGATTTGTCGTCGCATTTCATTGCATTTAATCAATTACTAACAAATTTGTGTAGTCGTTTGACTTTTTGCAGGTAAATATCATATGGCATGCATTTTTTTTTCTAAAAAGTAAAAATGGCACAATTGGCAGGAGGACATGTGTAAGGAGTTATGAGTGTGAGAGGTTGAGAGTTCGAATCTCACCTTTGTCACTTTTTTTTGTTTTTTATTATTTTTACTCTAAATTTTTCTATCTTTCATTAAAAAAATAACAAAAATAGTTTTTTATTATTATTTAATTATTATTTTCGTATTTTAATTAAATCATTTTTTTAAATATTATTTTTTTCACTTTTTTCTAAATTATTCATAAAAATATCCAAAAAATCATAAAATAAAAAATATTGAAAAAAATTTTGTTCTTTTTATAATATTTTTTATTTTAGGAATCAATAGGATTATTAGTTTTTATTTTAAGTTTATTTTAATTATTTTAAATTATTTAAATTTTATTTTTTCTTAACTAATTATTTAGTTTGGGCTTTAAAATGGGCTTTAGGGACATTATTGACAATTTGGTGTTAACCCTAATTTGTTCCCTATATATACATGTGTTGCCTTGTTGGAAAAAAAGGAGAGAATGAAAAAAACCTAAGAGGAGTGAGTGTCGTTTGCCGTTATTTAATTTTCTTCTTCATCCATTACTATTGTTTCTTTTTCTTCATCGTTTACCGTTATTTCTTTTCCTTCATCTATTACTGTTGTTTCTTTTTCTTCATCTTTTACCGTTATTTCTTTTTCTTCATCTATTACCGTTATTTCTTTTTCTTTATCTATTACTGTTACGTTTATATATATATAATTTTTAAATTGTTAGAGTTTATATATATAAGATTTTTGATCGAATTATGTCGATACGATGTTTGCACATTTGTGTGCATGACGCGTGACATTTGTGTTAGTTCGATCTGGTTGCGATGATCGCATTTTTGTGTGAGCAATAATACTATTTTTTGCTTAATTTCTTTTTCTTTGCGATAAATTTTGTTTCGTCCGATTTAGATCTGGTTGCGATGAGCGCATTTCTGCGTTAGCAACATTGTTGGGTTATTTGGCACATTTAAAATTCATTATTGCTTTATTATTATTATTATTATTATTATTATTATTATTATTATTATTATTATTATTATTATTATTATTATTATTATTATTATTATTATTATTATTATTATTATTATTATTATCATTATTTATTATTATTATCATTATTATCATTATTATTACCATTATTATTATTATTGTTATCATTAATTTATTAAAATTTGTTATAATATAAAAATCTGTTTTTTAAAATAAATAACATTAACATCTTTTCCAAATTAATATGAAAACCTATTATTTTTAAGAAAAACTTTTTTTTAGATAAATTTAAAATAATAACTAAAATCTTTTTTTTTTTAAATAATAACTAGAACCGTTATTTATTTTATTTTATTATTGTTCAATTCAAATTTCATTATCATATTGTATCTGCTCCTCTCATGTAACCTCGCGAACTTAACAATCGCTCTTTAAATTCTGCCTTTAAATTTCTGCTTGCATGGTTTAAATTATGACAATATCTCTCTGTTTGCATGATTCAATTATCTCACGCGTTTACTATTATTTCTGTCACATTGCACACATCCGAAGGTTAGGTCTAACTGTTTGGCCGCCGCGCCAATAGTCCGTAAAACTTCACACATTCAATTTCAAATCCTCAAAACTACAAACTACAAACCCTAATTTTCACAAATGCCTCGCCGCAGGCAAAAATACAATTTTACCCCTAGCATTAGGTCAAAGAGCCGCCGCGCTCATTTTAGGGTTTCCCGCCGTGGAATCCCTAATTTAACCCTAATTACAACTTAACAATTCAACGTAGAGATTTGGAGTTTCTACACTCCGCGTAAGCGTGTCCTTAAGATGCGTTTATTCCCCTTGAGACCTTGACCACAGTCAAGAAGTCTCTAACCTCCCTTTTGAGGGGAACTACGATTACTCTGATTCCGCTCCCGTAAGGATACGTAGGCACAAGATGCGATGTCTTGCCGAGTAAACTTAGAATTAACCCCCTTTATTATTTATTATTGCTTATTTATATTTTATTTAATTATTTTGCTTATTATTTTGTAATTGTTTCTTGGATGTAAAGTTGTTTAATTATTTAATTATTATTATGGTTAGTAATTAGGGAGTGTAACAACATGTATGTAATATTAAAATAAATTTAGATCACTTTTAAATAAAGATAATTAAAATAAACACGTCACACACGTAAGTCGATTTTAATCGCCGTCTCACTTCCTAAGGATATCCCTCAAGTTGCCTACGAATAATGGTTAAGTGGGGTGTATAAAGCAAGTCCCTCAAATAGAAAAATCATCAAAGTCCCTTATGGTTGCCTTTACGAATCGAGTCCCTTTCGAAAAATGATGATGGTCCCTTATATGTGCTTATTACATCCCACAATGGCCTTCAAAGTCAAATTGTCCCTCACATATCCCTTAACATCCAAAGTAAGGACTACCTACTCCATTATAGTAGGGATAGTCTTACTAAAGGAAAGAATAAAGAATAAGAAAGACCTTTAAACATTAGGGTAGGTTACTCCTAGGTGCTTGCTCACTTCAAAACTGTTTCACACTTAAACAAATTTTCAACAAGTTTTCAAACAAGTTCTTAACACATCCTTACATGGATTATTTATTAACTATTCTGAAAATTTTCTATTCACACACTACAATTTCAAAACAATTCAAAAGTGAGCTTAAGTACCTAAGAGCCCATGGATAACCATGGATGAAAAGGATGCTAATACCTTCCCTTTTCATAACCTACCCCCCGGACCCAAAATATTCTCTAAGGTCTTTCCTGTTCTTTTATAACCTTTCCTTATGGATAAAATAAAAGTCGGTGGCGACTCTTGCTATCCGCAACATTGTTTAAAGTCAGTTCTCCCACCGTGTTACACGCAGTGATCGTGTTTGTCTTATTGCAGCACACGCAGGGATCGTGTTCATCATATGGGTGGTTGAAGTACGCAGTGAACGTGTTCGCCTCTTCTATGTGGATCTATCGTGCTTACCTAATCCGGTTGGATTTGGGGTCGATGTGATTTTGGTGGTAATACAGCGCGCAGTGATCGTGTTTTCTCCTGTCAAGAGAGTTGTGGCGCAGGGCACGCAGTGATCGTGGTCATCGTCAGGTTGTGAGGATCTGTGGTAGGGTACGCAGTGATCGTATTCATCCTACACGCGGTTTTGTTTGCAACGCCAAGACGCGCAGTGATCGTGTTTTCTCCTGTCAAGAGAATTTCGGTACAGAATACACAGTGATCGTGTTCACCTTGTTACAGAGGATTGCGCCGGACATGCAGTGATCATGTTCGTCATGTCATATTCTCCTAGCAGAGTTGCTTGGTCAAGCATTTCTCTTTCTCCCCAGCCGAGTCCTTTCTCAGAGTGCTGTAGAAATAGCAGGGTGCAGATTTTGGGTGGTTACTCACAGTTTCCCCAATAAGGATATAATCCCCAGCGGGGTGATCGTCAACGAGATACTTGGTTAAGTTCCTCGTATTCCTCGTCAGAGTATTCGTTGACAAGTCGCTTGGTTAAGTTACTTGTATTCCCCGTCTAAGTCTTTCTCAGGATGCTGTGAAGTCAGTATTATGAGACGGTAATGCAGATTTCGGGTGGTTACCCGCAATTCCCCAACGGAGTTAGGTGCTCCAGCAGGGTGTTACGTTAGTGAGTTGCTTGGTTAAGTCCCTCATAGTCCCCAGCAGGGTATGCTATAGGAGGTGATTGGTTAAATTCCTCGTATTTTGCAACAAGGGCGCTTGGTTAAGTTTCCCAATTTCCCCAGCTGGTGTTTGACGGCAGTTGTCAGAATTTGTCCCCTCAGAGTTGCTTGGTTAAGCTTCCCAATTTCCCCAGCAGGTGTTTGACGGCAGTCGTCAGAATTTGTCCCCTCAGAGTTGCTTGGTTAAGTTTCTCATTTCCCCGCAGAGTCGGTTGTTCATGTCTTCGAACATTGTCTCGTTTAGTTAAGCGTTTGCTCGTTTCTTCAGGATGCGAAAAGTTGATCAGTGAAGTCAACATGACAAGTGAAGTCAATATTCTCCCGCTGGTTAGCGTGTGCTCAGTTGATAAGTGAGATCAACAGAGGTTGATAAGTGAGATCAACAGAGGTTGATAAGTGAGATCAACAGAGGTTGATAAGTGATATCAACAATTTCTCGTTACGTGGTGTATGCTCATTTCTTCGGAATGGAGTGGTCTGCGGACAACATCAGTTTATTTGACAGATGGATGGTTAGTTGTTGCTGTGACAACAGAAGCCAGTTCCCAGGGTTTTCTCAAGCAGTAGTCGTTTTCGCAATTTATTTTTGCGGTTGGCAAATTTCGGGTTCTTTCGTATTCAACCGTCTCGTACCTCGAATGTCTGAAGGCTGCGTGCTCTTCATCCAGTCGGGTCCAAGTCGCTTGAATAGGGGCAGCTGTTGCACCCCAAAATTTGCCCAACCTTTTCCAGCCTAGGTTTATGTTTCAATTGCATAATCATTTGCATTGTCATCATGTACATAGTTTATCCATCTGCATTGCATAGCATAGGCAAGCTACCTTTATCAGGGGATCAAGTGCTATTCTTATTTCAAAAGGTATATCCAAGGGTTTCATTCATATTCAAGACTACTCAGATCATCAGAGGAAATGTGAGCTATGAGCCAAGAGCATGAGGTGTGTATGGATGTTATGAAGAGTCTAGAGGATCATTTTTGAGGAGAACCAAGTCATTGGAATGATTGCAAGAGCCTCAGTTGAAGTCAGTCAACTAGGGTCAACACTGGGTCAATTCTAGGTCAAAGAGGTGTTCTGAAGGGCATCAAGGATCATTTGAAGAATGTGGGATTCATTATTTTCTATATGGATATGGATATGATGTTGTGATAAAGAAAAATCAAGAGGAGTCAAGGAGAACTGGAGTTACTAAATTAGGGTTTCAGTGTAAAATCCCCTAATTTAGGTCAAACTTCAAAGCAGTGTAACTCAAGATGAAAGCTTCATATGAGTTCTTGGTCCACATGAAACTTGTATAGTATCTTCATAGCTTTAATTTGAGGGGTGGAAGTCATCAAGATGATTTGTAGAACTTAAGTTATGGCTCTTGCAAGTTACAAGTCATCTGAGGGCACTGAAATTTGTCTGTGAAAATTGTCTGTCTTCCAAGCAACTTTTGACCTTCAAGGGTATTTCAAATGGATTTCTGTCCAACATAAGAATTGTTCCTTATTGTCTTAGCTTTCTAGAATGGTATGGTATGCCTTCATATGATTTGTGGAACTCTAGTTATGGTCTTGGCAAGCAAAGGGTATTTTGGTCATTTGAGGATTACAGGTCATTCTTGGCCTATGCCTAAAACTCATACAAGGGAGCTTCAAATGAAAAACTTCCCAACATAAAAGTTGCTCAAAATGTCATTTTAAGTCTAGAAAGTAAGTCATGGAAGATTGGAAATGCATAGAATGAGACTTGACCAAGGTTGGTGAAAAATGACCTAAAAAAGGCATATAAGTTGAAAAAGTTGAAATAAAAAATTGGTTTGAGAGATCTACAAATCCAATATGGGTCATCCAATATACCAAATTGATTCCCAACAACATTTTAAAGACTTTGGTTCAGCCACAATTTTGATTTGAGGGTTAAAAAATGGACTTGCTTTGTAATTCCATTACTTGCATAATAAGGTACATGTGAGAAACTCAACATGAGGCAAAGGAATCCCTTGTTTTTCACCCATATCACTCCAATTTGTCATGTCATGAGATTTTCAAAAGTGTTTAAGGGGATGAAAGTTAGATTGAAGGGATATATTATGAGATGGGGATTATGTCATGGCATGAGAAATTCTTGAAGTTTCTAGAATCATCTTGGATTGAGCTAGAAGTCTCTAGATCTTTCCATGTTCTCCTATATATTGGATTGAGATCATTAAGAGTAAAGGTTGGTGATAGTTGATGTTGAATCCATTTTCAAATCATATTGAATTTTTTTCTCTTCACCATTTTTTTCATTTTTCCCACATTTTTCTACACTTGAAAACTCGAATTTTCAATTCCATTTTTCTCCCACTTTTGGTTCATTCCACCATTGCAAATACATTCCTTATCATTCTTACAATTGATTCAACACTTTTTTGGCCATAATTGATGCATGAACCAAGCTACACAACTCCATTAAAGTGAGCTCCAAGTGAAAAATTGATTTTTTGTTTTCCATCAATTCACTCCTTTCTTTCCATCCAAACACCTTCCTCATCAATTATAGGACGTGTCCACATCATTTTCTCAAAGAATTGGTGATCGGGTGAAGCTCCATAAGCCATTTTTCGGAGGTATAAAGAATTCGACATAACTCATGATTTATGAGTCTTTCTTGCATTATTGTTGTTGCATTACATTGCTCTCATCTCCTACATAGATTATAGTACAAAAAAGATGGGTTTTATGACAATTTTTGGTTCTTGAGTTTTTCTTGAGGTGCCACGTTTTGGGAGTTAGAGAGAGTTTCAAGAAAATCTAAGGCCATATTTGGATTCCTTGATTTTTTTTTCCTTCAAGTTTGACCAAAATTTTGTGCGAAACGGATAATTATTGATGGAGTTATGGTGCTTCAAAGTAGCAAAAAACTCATGTTCATGGGGCTGCGGGTTACTATTCACAAAGTTGAAAAATTTGATTTGGAGAAGAAGGTGTTAACACCGTCAGATGCATTTCCAAGTCAAGGTTTCTTCCATTCATCCAACGCCTCTCACTGCGCCACGTAATCGGCCACATAAGCCTCATGCCACTTTTATTTATTCATGTTATTTTCTTTTATTTTCCTATTGCCATGTTTCTTTTAATTTTTCTGTTTTATATGCTGAATTCAAATAATCATAAAAAATAGGAAAATTAGTCTTTTTGATCCCCATTTTTTTGTGCTGAATCTTTAAGATGTCTAGGATTTAATAAAACTGGAATTATAATTTTACCATTTTTTGACATTTTCTTTGGATTTTTTACATTTGGGTCGTCATAAAAAGGCCAATGTTGGTGCTATCATTTTGTTGAATTTCTTTGACCTATCAAAACACAATTTAAATGTCAATCCTTTTGCAGGGATCTCATACACACGTTGAGGTATTGTGATATATTTTTGTGGGAATTTTATTGTACCATTTTAATTGGTTTTGGATGCTTTCTTTAACATGCTCCACTTTAATCTTTCCTTTGGTATACATGAGATATCTTGCAATGTTTTCATCTTGTTTGACCATTTATCTTTGGATATTTTTGTGGTATCTCTCACCCCTGGTTTGTGGCTTGATGTAGGGCATTGGAGATTTTTATTTGAATTTTTTAGCAGCTTTTGCTATTTTTCTTATGTTTTGTATTCGAACTTGTAATTTGGACTTCCGAACGGACTTTATTTTTGTTAAGGCTCCAACGGCCGCTTTGTGTTTGCGTGATGAACGCCGTGGCTTATATTTCTTATTGTAGATAGGTTAGAGGTATTGGAAGACCCTTAGGTGGCTGTTATTTGTATGTGTAGCTTGCCCGATTATCGACTTGTTTGCATGATAGCACGTTGCGATTCCAAATAGTGGATTACGCGTTTCATTCGGAGTTTTCACTCGATTCTTTGCATATGATCACTTGATATTTTCTTATTCCATCCATGAATGGGCTTGAGGTTGAGATGAACCTTCCTCCCTCCTTTGAATTGCATTTACCATTGCTATATTCATGTTCACTTGTATGCGGTTATTACTTGTATTTCCGTTTCTTCCTTTCGTTTTCCTTTCCCGTAGGACTTCCATTCTTCCTTGTTTAAGGGAGGATGTGATAGACATTAGGAGCTAACCCATGTATGATAACATTAGGGTAGATTTTATTCCCTTTTCAACCCTAGGATTTGTAGAGTGTCATCTCTTCTTCCTTCAAACAACAGAAAAACATTAATAAAGGTTATGACAGAAATCAATTCATTTCTTCCGTCAAAAGATTTGAACAAACACAAACCTTTTTGCAATAAGAAAACCCTTGTTTAAGGTGAGATTTTTCATAAAAAACACTTGAACAGCTTGTGTCGGGCGTAGCCCGAACTACGTTTGCTCTGATCTTCCATGCTGTGTGGAAGTACGTAGGCATAGGATGCGATATCCTAGCGAGCAACCTTCACCCACCTTTCCCCGTAGTTAGGCAAACTACGTTGACTCTGATTTCTCGTTCCAGACGGGAATACGTAGGCATAAAGTGCGATGCTTTGCCGAGTCAAATTTTCTTTTCTTTTCAGACCTCATCCTTTAGTTTAGATAGAAATGTAATCCGTACAAACCAAGCAAGCGTGGATCCCATCGAGTACGATGGACGTGAGGGGTGCCTAACACCTTCCCCTTGCGTAACCGACTCCCGAACCCAGGTTTTGGTTGCGATGACCATACCTTTTCCCTTTTTCGCGAGGTTTACTTCGAGCGTTCCCTTTCCCTCCGTTGGGATAAATAACGCACGGTGGCGACTCTTCTGTTCAGCCGGCGCCGATTTTCGCAGTAGCGACACTGTGATACTAAGAAGTGGAAAAGAATTGGACGAACCGATCGATCCGAGGACCGAAAACTCAGACATGCAACAGAAACCAACTGAACAAGCAGAAAAGGAATCTGAGTTAGAGAAGAAGGAGGACAACGAGAAGGAGGATACCGCAAGTGAAAAAACTCAAGCACCTCCAGCGCCATATAAAACACCTATTCCTTATCCGCAAAGACTAATAAACTCTAAAACTTCAGGACAGTTTAAGAAATTTGTAGAGCTCCTTAAACAGCTGAATATTACTATTCCTTTTACAGAAGCAATAACTCAAATGCCGTCATACGCCAAATTTCTCAAAGAGATCCTGTCGAATAAGAGAAAAATCGAGGATAATGAAACAGTTACACTTACTGCAGAGTGTAGCGCTATTATTCAGAACCGCATGCCTCCTAAATTAAAAGACCCAGGTAGTTTCTCCATACCCTGCGTCATAGGAAAGTTCGTAATAGACAAAGCTCTATGCGATTTAGGAGCCAGTATCAGTGTTATGCCCTTATCTATATGCAAAAAGCTGAATATGGGAGACCTCAGGCCAACCAAAATGTCCGTACAATTAGCTGACAGATCAGTAAAATACCCCGTTGGAATACTGGAAAACGTTCTAGTACGCATAGGACAATTCTACATCCCAACCGACTTCATAATCATGGACATCAAGGAGGACACTGTAACCCCAATTATCCTAGGAAGACCGTTCCTAGCTACAGCCGGAGCGATTATAGACGTAAAGAAAGGAAGGCTAACATTCGAAGTAGGAGAAGAAAAGATAGAGTTCATTCTCACCAAGTTCCTACAAGCACCAGCAATAGACGATGCCTGCTATTTAGTAGACGAAATTGACGAATGCATAAGAGAACTTGAAAATGAGGAGACCACGTATTCAGAAATAATAAAGATTCAAATACCCGAAATTTCTGAAGACGACAATTGGCGTAAACCGTATAAAGACGACAGCCTAAGCGAAAGCTTAGCACAGACACCAAACCATATGCCAGGTCCGAAGAACCCATCTTTAGAACTTAAAACTCTACCCAAAAACCTCAGATATGAATTTCTAGACGATGAACTAAAAAGACCAGTGATAGTCAACGCCGACTTAGGACAACCAGAAACCGAAAAGTTATTAGAAGTCCTAAAGAAGTACCCCACCGCGTTAGGCTACAACATAAGCGATCTAAAAGGTATAATCCCTTTGATCTGTATGCATCGAATTACAATAGAGGAAGACTCTAAAACTTCTCGAGAGCATCAGAGAAGACTAAACCCCATCCTGAGCACTGTAGTCAGAGATGAAGTAAAGAAATTAGTAGATGCATGAATCATCTATCCAATCTCCGATAGTGAATGGGTTAGCCCAGTTCATGTCGTACCAAAGAAAGGAGGAGTCACAGTAGTTAAAAACGAGAAAGGCGAATCGATAACAAAAAGAGTCGTGACTGGAAGTAGGATGTGTATTGATTATAGGAAGCTTAACAAGGCTACGCGTAAAGATCACTTCCCGCTACCCTTCATAGACCAAATGTTGGAAAGATTAGCCAAACATTCATATTTCTGCTATCTAAATGGTTACTCAGGATTCTTCCAAATTCCCATCCATCCTGATGACCAAGAAAAGACTACATTCACCTGTCCTTACGGTACTTTTGCTTACCGCCGAATGTCGTTCGGACTCTGTAACGCCCCAGCAACCTTCCAAAGATGCATGATGGCAATCTTCGCAGATTTCATAGACGAAATTATGGAAGTGTTTATGGACGATTTCTCGGTATGTGGACAAAGTTTCGAAGGATGCTTACAAAACTTAGAAATGGTACTAGAACGTTGCGTAAAAGTAAACCTCGTCCTAAATTGGGAGAAATGCCATTTTATGGTCCGACAAGCAATAGTTCTAGGACACGTCATATCAGATAGAGGGATTGAGGTAGACAAAGCTAAAATAGAGATTATAAAAGATCTCCAACCTCCAAAATCCGTACGAGAAATACGGAGTTTTCTAGGACATGCCGGTTTCTACAGAAGATTTATAAAAGATTTCTCGAAAATCACAAAACCTTTGACCGGCCTGTTAATGAAGGATGCTGAGTTCGTCTTCGACGACGACTGTTTAAAAGCATTTGAAACATTGAAATCAGCCCTTATCACCGCACCAATCATGCAACCACCAGATTGGAGACTACCGTTTGAAATCATGTGCGACGCGAGTGATTACGCTGTAGGCGCAGTTCTAGGACAAAGGAAGGACAAGAAACTCCATACCATCTACTACGCCAGTAGAACCTTAGATCCTGCCCAAATGAACTACGCTACCACAAAAAAGGAACTTCTAGCAGTTATATTTGCGCTTGACAAATTCCGTTCTTACTTAGTAGGAGCAAAAATTATAATATACACAGACCACGCTTCCATAAGGTACCTAATAAGCAAAAAGGATGCCAAACCAAGACTATTGAGATGGATCCTGTTATTACAAGAGTTTGACTTAGAAATCAAAGACAAGAAAGGAACCGAGAACGTTGTTGCGGATCACTTATCCCGAATAGAAGGCATCAGACACGAACCAGTACCGATAAATGACGATTTCCCGTACGAACGTATGATAGCCAAATTAGAAAGTGACACACCCAATGCAATCTCGGAAGATCCAGAATTCGAAAAAGCCGTAGAAGCCGTCTATGCCCAAGTCACATTACCTTGGTATGCTGACATCGTTAATTACCTCGCTGCGGGCGTGCTTCCACCAGATCTTACTTATCAACAAAAGAAGAAATTCTTCCACGATCTGAAACACTATTATTGGGACGAACCTCTACTCTTCAAGAGAGGGGCCGACAACATATACCGTTGCTGTGTCCCAGAGGAAGAAATAGAAAATATTATTTCCCAATGCCACTCAGCACCATATGGTGGTCATGCTAGTACATCCAAGACGTGCGCTAAGATTCTCCAAGCCGGCCTATTCTGGCCTAATCTCTGAAAAGACGTTTACATCGCTGTGCAAAAATGCGATAGATGCCAACGAACTGGCAACATCTCACGACGCGATGAAATGCCTTAGAAAGGAATCTTAGAGGTAGAAGTCTTCGACGTCTGGGGAATAGATTTCATGGGACCTTTCCCACCTTCTTTTGGAAATAACTACATACTCGTCGCTGTCGATTACGTGTCTAAATGGATAGAAGCCATAGCTGCTCCAACAAATGACGCACGAGTAGTAATCAAACTCTTCAAAAACACTATCTTTCCTAGATTCGGTGTACCCAGACTCGTCATTAGTGACGGAGGATCTCACTTCATATCACGAATATTCGATAAACTTCTCTCTAGATATGGAGTCAAGCACCGAGTAGCTACACCTTATCATCCGCAAACTAGCGGACAAGTAGAGGTCTCGAACAGAGAAATAAAACAGATCTTGGAAAAGACTGTCGCTACCTCAAGGAGAGACTGGTCATCGAAGCTACAAGAAGCTTTATGGGCTTATAGGACCGCGTTTAAGACACCAATAGGTACTACCCCCTATAAATTAGTCTACGGTAAATCCTGCCACCTCCCTGTAGAGTTAGAGCACAAGGCCTTCTGGGCCATTAAGACACTCAACTTCAACTACACCGAGGCAGGAGAAAAGCGAATCCTGAACTTACACGAGTTGGAAGAACTTCGATTAGACGCCTACGAAAATGCCCGTATCTACAAAGAACAGACTAAAAAGTGGCATGATAAACGTTCAATCAGGAAACAATTCAGTGTGGGAGACATCGTATTGATTTTTAATTCACGATTAAAACTCTTCCCAGGAAAACTAAAATCTAGGTGGTCTGGACCCTATGAAGTGACTAAAGTACTTCAGAGTGGAGCTGTTGAAATTACCGATAAGACGAATGCACCGTTTATCGTAAACGGGCAACGTCTAAAACATTACAATAAGAACGACATCAGTCCTCAAGTTAGCAATATAACATTGCTTGAGCTTCCGGCTCAAACACCAGAATAGCTTCTCACCAAGCTATCGTCAGGCTTTAGACGTTAAAAACAACGCTTATTGGGAGGCAACCCAAATTCCCCTCGTTATTGCATTTCATTTTTCTTTAAAATTCTACTTTGAAAAATCCAACAAAAATCCTAAAATTACTACTACTTTCTACTTTCGTTCATTTTCGTACTTTTATTCTTATTTTATTTTTCCTCTTTTGCCTTTTGTTTCTACCACTTTTCGTTTCTAAAAATCCTGACTTCAATTTCTTGTTTCAAACTTTTCAGGATTTTTAAAGTCTTCAAAACATTTCTTCTGTTTTCTCCGAATTACCTGCGAATATGGCCGAGTACGATTTCACAAAGGTTCACTTCAAAGGACTCGCTCAAAAGGCAAGATTTGCAGCACTGACCGAAAGAGAATTCGCCTTAACGCTGTATTATGACAAGGCTACTATGGATAAACTAGGGATCACAGATAGCATTCAATACCTGTTCAATCAACTGGGTTGGGAGAACACTGCTCTGAAAACACGTTTCGCTACCTACAAGGATCTTACCTATGAATTCCTTAGCTCTTTCAGATACACACCCAACTATGGCTTTGGAACCCGCTCAGAGTTGATTACCTTCAGATTGTTTAGAATGGACCAAACTCATAGCCGGATGTCACTAGCTAACCTCCTAGGATTCCCTAGCGGACCGCATGTGTTCATCAGTGCAGAAGATGACGATATTGATTTGCAACTCGAGCACTTCTGGGGTAGAATCACAGGCGACTATCACTCTGAACCAGACAGAATGTACAATGATGACATTCATAACCCAGCCTTTAGATACTTCCATAAGATACTAGCTCACACCTTGTTTGGAAAAGAAGAAAATATTACCACAGTGTCTAAGGAAGAGTTATTCATCATGTTCTGTGCTTCTCAGGGTCGGACAGTAAATGCAGTGCCTTTCATGATGAGATCCTTCAAACGCCTCACGCTGGAACCTCAGACACCTATTCTTATAGGAGGACTAGTAACAATGATAGCCCACGAGCTTGGCCTTAGATTCCATCTAAATGCCAACACTCATTTTGGTACCATCAGACCCATGAACATACAATTTTGCTTTAACAGGCGCATCTTAGGAACTATGGGACCTGGACCGTACGAGTACCTTATTAACGAAAAACCAGTACAGCTATTCACACTGCCTGATCATCTGATGACAAGCATCCACAACAAGGATAACTGGCTCTATGAATTGGATGAGCCTATGGGACCTCCTTCACCACAGTCAACACCCCAGAACTATATGTATGACAGTGACCACATTTCTGAGGCACACGATTACATGTACTTTGAGGACGCCGCCTCTGAAAATGAAGTAGACCCTATGACTCCTCCACACTACAATACTTATCCTGAGCCTATCCCCGAGGAAACAACCGACAAAATGGATACCGTGTTACTCAGATTGGACCACGTTGATACAGCGCTGACGAATGTAAAAGCTGATATCGCAAGCGTGCACAGTGACCTGGTAGGCTTCATGGATCTCGTTTGCGACCAACTCGACTACTATTCACGGAAATTTGATGAGTTGAAGGCACGGAAAGATTAGTTATTAGCTCGTAGCAGTAGTTTCAGTTTAGTCTAGTCTAGTTTAGTTTAATTTACTCATTTGGAATTTTCGCATTGTTCGTTTCATTATGTACTACATACAATTGTTTCCATTTTATGTTATTTCAATTTTAGTTTTTGTTCAAATTATTTTGTCTTCGCATTATTTATTGATTGTTGGCTGTTATATTACATCACCGTAGCAATACTATGCTTTAAAATCACCATGAGTACGCCCACAGAGCAAAATTCTGCGTTCTGCAGATTTTGCTGCTGTGACGACCGTCACAGCCCCATGACGAGCGTCACACGGGTGACGACCGTCACACCTTTGTGACGACCGTCACGCAGCCCAGAACTGCAATCTGATATAGCAGGGGTCGTGTTCCCTTCCACTCCCCCCATTATCACTTTCAAACTTCCAGAACTCATACCCCACTACGATTTTCGTTCTCCCCAACTGAACTATAAGCCTCAACTCCAAATCCAACCTCCAAACCACCGTTCTGTCACATTTCCCTCTCTTCCGAAAAATCCCAAAACCTCTGAAATCTCTCCATCTTCAACAATGGCCAGAAACGCAGATATCAGCAACATTTCCTTCCCTGAGGGCGAGTTAGGCGAGAGACAACGAGCACAGTACATTGCATTTCACCAGAGGTCACTTCAGCCAACTCACTACCCGCACCTTCCATCACTTACGGAGCTCGGACTCCTCAAAGGTGTCACCTGGATGCTTCAACGAGCAGGCATCTGGAACCTCTGCTCTAACCCCCAGCCGACCTACGAACAGCTCACCCTTGAGTTCCTGAGTTCGTTCTCGTACATCACCAGCAGCGGCGAACTCAACCAGTACACAGGTGTCGCTTGTTTCCGAATGTTTGGAGTCAATTATCAAATGAATCAGAATCAAATCGCCAGCATCCTACAGTTACCCCGTGGCGACAACGCTCATCGCCGCCTCACTGACCAGTTCTAGCACGAAGCCTTCGCGCTGTGGTATCAGTTGACCGGCCTCAATGCCGATGGTTGGGACTCCCTGCACGCCACTCACATCCATAACCCCGCCATCAGATACTTTCACCGGGCATTGAGTAACATTATCTTCGCCAGAGACAGCAACCACAAGGTGAACTCCAAGGAGCTCTTCTTCCTTCATTGCGTCTTCAACAATGAACCGGTCAACGCTGCCCCGTTCCTGCTGGCTCACATTCAGGCCAACTGCAACCGTGGCTCGAAGCCATTCTACTTTGGCGGGATTGTCACGGCTATTGCACTTGGGCTGAACCTTGGCGACCGCCTTCAGCACCTCCAGTCCATCCCCTCGGTGTTCCTTGACACCGACCACTGCAGGGCCTCCCATCTCATCCGCTCCCGAGCTGACGGGAAATATCATCCGGTTGTGCGTGGCAAGACCGTCAGAAGCATCATCCTTCTGTCCCGCACCCGCATCCATCCTGAGGACCGTACCAACTGGTTGTTCGACCTCACTGCCCCTCCTGCTGCCGCTGTTCCTACTCAGGACCCCACACATGATTCCGAAGATGAAATCCAAGATGAGTTGGACAGGTCCGAGCAGCCAGAGGCATCGCAGCCTCCTCCACCAGTAGGTACATCATCCCGCCGCCGCCGTCACCATCCCGTGCCAGATTACACTGAAGAGGACCTCCGTCGCTCCCTAGACCAGCAGGCACAGATACTCACGATGCTGCAGCAGCAGAACCAGCGAGCTGACCAGTTCGAAGCTTGGCACCGGACTCAAATGCAACAACTTCACACCGGCCAAGCTACGATCACTGAGAGTCTAGCGAATCTGACCCTGCAGGTTGAAGGACTCCGAGACACGGTCTACCACACTGGAGCCATGAGCTATGAGGATAGAGTAGCCCTTGCTAGAGCCAGAGGACGCCAGCATGGACGTGACAGGCCCCGGGACTAGATTTTTATTTTTTTCCTTCATTGTTTACTATATTTCAGTTCTTTGCATTTTCATTTTCAATTGTATCTCCCTCTCGCATGCTTCAAGAATCAGTGAGGACACTAATCGAGATAGTGTGGGAGCGGAGCCTTATTTCCACTGTATTCAGAACTTCCCTTATTTACTGTATTTCCATTTCACTGCACTTTTAAATTTTAGTAAGTTCCATTTTTACACTTTCTATTTCTAGCAAATAAAGCTCGTCTATATAATTTTCACGTTACGCAAACCATCCCCACATTATTCAACGTAAACAAAAACTTTCATTTGTTCTTCAAAAGCAAAAGCATCACGAGAATGCACCTGAGTTCAAACCGAGCTTTGAAACTCCAAGGAAACGACAGTTCTAACAAAACCAGTATCGTCCAGACACCTTAGATCTCTAGTTTATGCGAGTCGGTTTCACCACCTACGTGTACCAAAGTCTCAAGTGTCTACGCGAACTCAACCCCAAGTAGTTTATACTAGCAGTCAGCACCATCCTAAAAACACCTCTAAGCGAGCGACCGATGCAAATAAGTGTATGATCTCCAAAAAGATGAAAAATCATGAAAAGAGAGCTAAAAAAGCCCAAGAATATAAGATACATTTCCTTCTAAGTTAGGTGCTCCTCACCCGAGCATTTAGCCCAACGGCACGAAAAACTCATTGAAAAATCAATGACACCAAATTATGATCAATGAAGAAGATCAAAAACAAAAACGAGATCATATTCACTAACAAGTCGACTTGCCATGAGAGTGTGCGGACAACGGGCTTAATGTGATTGCGCTAGAACAAACAGGGTGAACTTGCCACGAGAACCTTGACACCAAGATACGGTAGCATGACTGAGACCGACTTGCATAAAAGGGAGACCTCCGGAGACTTGTAGTCCAGTGTCGCCGTGATACTCGTCTTGTTCTTACCAAGAATCCCGGTTTTTCTAAACTCTGCGAACGAAGAAGTAGCCTCGTGCTTGCCGACTTTTTCACGTTTTACTTGAGGACAAGCAAAGATTCAAGCTTAGGGGAGTTTGATAACACGAAATCATATAGATATTTTCATGCATAATTCAACTAAAGTCTAACCGTTTTCGATCCGATTTCGGGTTATTTCCATGTATTTGTCTGATGTTTTTGCAGGTATTCAACGATCACGTATAAACAAGGCAACATGAAGAAAAGAAGCAATCCCAGATGAAATATGGACGAAAAAGGAGTGAAAACACAATGAAAAGCGCAGCAGATAATTTTTGCTGATGTGACGACCGTCACAGATG
Organism: Lathyrus sativus; assembly: GCA_963859935.3. NCBI lineage: Eukaryota > Viridiplantae > Streptophyta > Magnoliopsida > Fabales > Fabaceae > Lathyrus > Lathyrus sativus. The sequence continues at coordinate 25,867,952 of OZ012737.1, forward strand.
CATGACGACCGTCACACGGGTGACGACCGTCACACCTTGTGACGACTGTCATGCAGGCAAAAACGCCCCACTCAGATTACACGTCAAAAGAGCAGTTCCAATTCCCATTAAATGGTCCACTACTCCCTAAATTATCTGCCTCAAGGTCCATCATCCTCAGAGGTAACCGTTGGAATTCCACCTCTATAAAAAGGGAAGCAGGGGACTTCAAAAAGGGAGCTGCATTCATACCACGAAGTGCTGCCAAATTTACTTTCCAGCAAATTTACTTTCAGTTATTATTTGTATCCATTTCTCCAGTTTTATTTGTATCCCTTTCCTTTGTTTCCTTTTCCATTTTTACTCATTCCCATTTCCGCTCTTCTGTAACTGTTACTGCACTGTACGATCGAATTGGAACTAAAGACAGAATTCTGCCAACATCTGTGGAGGATCTGCCCAAAGGCCAATTGGCATTATTTACAGGTTTTCATTTTGATCGACTTCTATTTTATCATAATGCAATTTATTATTTATTATTATTATTTATGTTTTGCTTTTCTAAATTCCATGTCTAGCTAAACTTAGGTAATCGATATGTAGTAATAATTCGAATGGGACTTGATAACTCTTGTTTGAAAACTTTCTTTTCACAAAAATAACTTATGGTCTACGTGTTTAAAATTGATTTACGAAATAAACTTCGTCGCGAAAGCGAGAACTTATTTTAAAGTAGTTTTGCCACGAAAGTGGGAAATTAATTAAGATACGAACCAACAAGCGAAAGCTGCGGTAAGGTCAGATAGTAAACACTAGGCATTTGTTTTAATAACAGCGAAAGCACTTTAAAACGAATTAGAACTTAGAGATTTCCAAAAAGTAATTTTAACCCCGAACGGAACACGAAAGTGTACGTTAGGCCCTTAGGATTATGATTAGCGTCAATAACTATTGTGAGACGAGAGTCTTCAAATCTCCATTTTCTGCTTAAATAAACTGTGAAAACTATTTCATACACCAGTCACTTATCAAGTCCCTGAAGAACATAATTACTACGTATCGATTTAATTAATTAAAAATCCAAACAGTAATCTTAGTTCCCCTTTTAGTGACAACCTTATTCCCTTAAAACATATTCTACCTAGCTAAACATAGTAACTCTCGAGAACACTAGTTTGATTACGAGTCCCTGTGGGATCGATATCTTTTATTACTACGCGATAGACTGTGCACTTGCAGTTAGTTGTATTAGACATAGAAAGTCGCGATCAGGACCGATCATTTGGAAGTCAGCTAAGTGAGGCCTCTTCATGACCTGATGATGCCACTCCTTCTGGGAATCGTATCGTCACTCATGAAAGTCTGGGACGCTGATGACCGCATAGGATGCCGTACCTTTGTCCGTGGATTAGGTCCATACCTGTGAGGGGGATTTGGTTATTGCAGGTAACTTGACCTTCAGACTACCGGTTTATTTCTCATGAGATACAGGATTGTGGATATTTTATGGGTTGTTATCAGGTCTGTTGGAGACCAGGTGTGGGTTATATTATTGGGTCTATCCGAGACCAGGCTGGAGTTCTTTATGAGGTCTGTCTGAGACTATTGTGTGAGGAGTATTGGAGGATTTGTCTAAGACCTGTTCTTGGTGTGATTTGGGCTTCTCAGTCAGGGCACTTGATCCCCTGTTGCAGCTATTTGCATTGCATTGTTTGCATAACCATTTATCATTGCATTTTGCATACATACTCATATTTGCTTAACAGGTACTTTCAGGATTGCAGATCAAAGAATCCATCGTTATTCCACAAGAACTAATCACAAGAAGATCATGGACAACGTGCAGGGTGAAATGCAAGAGATGCGTGACAGGATGGCCCTGCTCATGCAAACCATGGAGACCATCGCCAAAGGACAAGAGCAGCTGCAGAATCTGGTTCAGCCGATAGTCGCACGGGCTGAAAACAACGGGACACCGCATGGTGAGGATATTGCTGCTTCACCCCGAATTGAGAATCGTCAAAGTGCTGGTTTGAATGCTGGAGAAACTGGTCCTGTAGGTGGAGGTGGGAACACCGGTAATATGAATGCCAATACAGATACTGTTGGGGTATTTGTGGGTAATGTCAATCAGGGTTTCAATGGGGGCGTTGAGAATGTCGGAATGAATGGTATCAATGGTAATCAGGGCTTCAATGGTATGAACATGGGGTATGGCAACATTGCTGGCGCCAAGGCTGGGTTTGGTGGCTATGGTTATGGTAATCTTGGATATGGAACTGGTGTGTACAATGCTCGGGATATGGGCAATCTGAGGTACGACCCAAGGTACTTCCAAACGGGTCCGGGCCGTGATGCAGATTATGTTGGATACGATGTAGTACCTCGCTGGGAGGATCGTCAGGAGGATGTGTTCTCTGTTCAGAACGAGGGTTATGAAAGGGCTAGGGATGACAACCATCGGATGAGATTGCTGGAAGAGAAGGTAAATGGTTTGGCTAGCCAGAATGCTGTGGGGCTGGATATGTCCAATATGGGATTGGTACCAGGGCTGAGGGTACCTCCGAAATTCAAAGCGCCACCTTTTGATAAATATAAAAGGGACACGTGCCCGAGGGTACATGTTCGTTCATTTTACAGGAGGATGTCCGCATATTCAGACGACGAAAAGATGCTCATGCATTTTTTCCAGGACAGCTTGTCAGGGCCGTCGCTGGAATGGTATATGAGCCTAGAGCCAACACAGATAAAAAGCTGGAAAGAGCTAGCGGAAGCTTTCGTGAAGCATTACCAATACAACAGCGATCTCGCCCCTAACCGAGTCCAGTTGCAGAACATGTCTCAAAAGTCTAGCGAGAGCTTCAAGGAATACGCCCAGAGATGGCGTGATTTGGCTGCCAGAGTACAACCTCCTATGGTGGAGCGTGAAATGATGGACTTGTTCATAGGAACTTTTTCTGGAATGTACTATGACCGGCTGCTCAATTTCTCAATGAGTACCTTCTCCGAGTTGATCTTGATGGGGGAGCGCATTGAAAACGGGGTAAAAATCGGTAAGATTCAAGCGGGAGAGTCTGCTTCAGCTGGAAGCAATAAGAAAGCTTTCGGGGGTAGAAAACAGGAAGATGCCAATTCGGTATGTAGCTCTCGGGGAAGAAATAGGGGATGGAGGCAATACCAACCGCAACAAGTTGCAAGTGTGACAATCCCCGCGCAACATCAGCAACAGCCACAGCAACAGGGGCAACAACATCCGGCTCAGCGAAGAATTCAGAATGGGAAGCCGAAAAGGGTATTTGATCCGCCGCCAGTATCGTACGCTGAGCTTCTTCAGAATTTGTTACGGTTACAGTTGGTCGAGAAAAGAACGATGGCTCCTCCGACAGGGATACCCCCACCCAGTTATAACGCTAATGAGCATTGTGAATTCCACTCTGGGGCACCCGGCCATAATATCGAAAACTGTCACGCTTTCAAGCATAAAGTGCAAGATTTGCTTGATAGCACTGCTATTAATTTTGGTACGGAAGGGCCCAATATTACACAACAACCAATGCCAAACCATGAATAGGCTGGAGTATGGTGGACAAAGAGGAGTCCTATAGTTCGGGTGGGCCGTTAAAAGTAGATCAGAACAGTGGCAGGCTGTCTCTAATAACTGATTGTGAAGATAGCTGGTTCAACAGCAGGACAGATGTGAAAGCCCGGTTCTCGGAAGCTGGCATTTTTCTTTGTTTTATCTTGTCATTTCTTTACGTTTGTAGTTTCTTTCCTGTTTAAAATGCAATCTTATTTGTAAAACTTGTTGTTTCCATTCAATTGATGATAATGAAATAAATATGCATGTTTTGATTAAATCCATTCGTGTTCACTAATTGTTTTTACAAATGTCCAACGCCTGGTTAAGAGGAATCCGGGGAGGATGACGAAAATGAACGACATGCAAAATTCCGATTGTATGCTTTTTGAAACAAAACCTGCTGATGATGTACATGCATTGTTTCAAATCCTTAAACACCGGAGATATAAGGAAGATAATCCCTTGTCAACCCCTTTGAGCCTTGTAGTAGGAGTTTCTTTCTGTGAATGAAAAACCCTCAATCTTAACCTGGGGCAGGGTAGGTGTTAGCTAATTTGACCGAACGCCCAAATTACAAAAAGGAGTGCCCGTTCGAGGATCAATCACACCTCTAGAGGTCGTGCCTAAAAAACCACAATGGTCAAATCAAGAGTGAGACAGTCACATCATTCTCCAATGAGTCAGACAACCAGTGTCACACGACTTGTTCGAAAAAAAGAAAGCAAAAAAAAGAATCAAAAGCCCGCTAGGTCAAAACTTCAAAACAAATGACTTAGGCAAAAAGGAGGGCATCCCGCTAGACTTAAAAAATCAAAGAAACTCGAAAGGAGTCAGTCCAGGCAAAAGTTAGGGATAAGAAAAAGATGAAAGGATGACAAAAGAAAGATCCTCAGATCAAATACGAGTCGTGTGACCTCAAGTGTCAAAGACGAAAGGTGAGTGGCTGTCACTCCCAAAAACTCATGGTTTCTCGAACTATCACTCCTATCTTTTAGCCTCTGAGAGGTGAGCGCTAAGGTCGAATTAGCTAAACGTAGGATGGGAGAACATCAAGGAGAATGGGTGGGTTAAAATAAACTTTGAGCCTTTATCCTTTCCTTCAAAACCGTGAACCTGACCACGTTATAACCTTCAAAAGTCCTAATTGAAGCAGGTTATTTCGAAAGCATACTCCGGAAAAGGTCGCGTCGATTCTGACTCCTGAAAGGGTTCCTCTTACCATGTTGGTACTGATGTTGATAAAAAATTTGTGTATTTTATGCCATAAACTGTTTTTTCCTTTTCCCAGTGAACAAATTGGATGTCAAAGCTGTCATATGTGTTGCATTAATATGTCTTTTACGCAAAACAACTTGTTTTACTCGCGAGTAAGCGCTTGACCGCAGGAGAGTTTCCTACAATGGAAGGTATGGTCAGGATAGAGTGCAGAACGTCCGAATGTTCCGAGAGCAGGGGCAAGCTATTATCGTGATCCCCAGTCAAGTCAGCCTTTCGAAGTCAGTTATCCGGGGGCAATCAGGTTGAGATTCGGTGAATATCTTGTAGTCAGGAGCACTACTCTGAATCAGATAATCAGGGGCAAGGTCATTGCAGTCAGGGGCAGGCCATCTTAAGAGCGCAGAGGTTATTCTTTACTCGAGGGGCATTTGGTGTGAAGTATTTCTCCGAAGTTCAGAATGCTGGGGCAGTTCATATCAGACCAACGGGGTACGAATGTTCAGATTCCCTTTTGAGGACTATCCCCACAGAGGTCCCACAGACCGGGGCATATCAGAAGCGAAGGAATTGTTCTTCTCTGTATCATCAGAGCTACTCAGAGCTATTCGAGCAGATTCAGTCAATTTTAAAGTGTGAGACGAATGTCGGGAAGTCATGTTACGGTCTTCCGATTCTTCACCCAAATCCATGTTGGCGATCACTGTGAGGCCCATCCGTGTTGGCGCATCAGTTTCCAAATCCAATCGTCATCAGTACGCAGGAAGACTCCGTCTATTTTCTCCAACAAAAGTCCAGTTTTTCAGTGGCACGGGTGAGCTATCCCCAGAGAAGTCCAATCATACTTGGCACATCTGTTATTCCCCAGCAGAGTTATATTCCCTAGCAGGATGTTACTTCAACGAGGTGTTCGGGTAAGTTCCCAATTTCCCCAGCGGAGTTGATTTCACTCTTCCAGCATTTATTTTGCTGGAATAATTCTGTGATATTCGGGTTATCCTCGGCGGAGTTGGCTTCGTCTTCAGCATTTATTTTGCTTAAATGGTTTTCTGTACCCGACTTTCTCCAGCAGCCCGAGCCTGTATTAGCATATTGCATGCATCATCATATTTGCATCATACTTGCATTTCAGTTTCAAAATACGTAGCATTTCCATGCTGTATGGAAACATTACGTCATTATCAAACATACGTATTCAGAAACATAAACCAGGTTGGTCACCTCGTTGGTTTCAGATGTTTGTTTTCCCCTGCAGATAATTGAGATTATGATTCAGGAAGATGTTCGGATAGTCGGATTTGTGGCGCAAGGCGAGCAGTGATCGTGTTCGTCCTATCATAGTTCAGATTTTTTGGAGTTATCGCCGTAATTTCCCCATTAGAGTTTTCTTCCCCATCAGAGTTGCTTGGTTGAGTTTCTCTTCTTCCCCAGCGAAGTTTTCTTCAGACTGTCGTCACGTTAGTATTGAAAATCTTGAAATTACTATCTGCCGTCGAAGTAGGTGTTTGACGGCTGTCGTCAGTTATTTTCCCGTAGTGGTTGACGGAGTTATTTCCCGTAGTGGTGACGGAGTGATACCCTGGTTGAAGGAGTTATACCCTGGTTAAAGGAGTTATACCCTGGTTGAAGGAGTTATTACCCTGGTTGAAGGAGTTATTACCCTGGTTGAAGGAGTTATACCCTGGTTGAAGGAGTTATTACCCTGGTTGAAGGAGTTATTACCCTGGTTGAAGGAGTTATTACCCCGGTTGAAGGAGTTATTACCCTGGTTGAAGGAGTTATTACCCTAGTTGAAGGAGTTATACCCTGGTTGAAGAAGTTATTACCCTGGTTGAAGAAGTTATTACCCTGGTTGAAGGAGTTATATCCTGGTTGAAGGAGTTATATCCTGGTTGAAGGAGTTATACCCTGGTTGAAGGAGTTGTACCCTGGTTGAAGGAGTTATACCCTGGTTGAAGGAGTTATACCCTGGTTAAAGGAGTTATACCCTGGTTGAAGGAGTTGTACCCTGGTTGAAGGAGTTATACCCTGGTTGAAGGAGTTATACCCTGGTTGAAGGAGTTATACCCTGGTTGAAGGAGTTGTACCCCGGTTGAAGGGGTTATTACCCTGGTTGAAGGAGTTATACCCCGGTTGAAGGAGTTATTACCCTGGTTGAAGGAGTTATACCCTGGTTGAAGGAGTTATACCCCGGTTGAAGGAGTTATTACCCTGGTTGAAGGAGTTATACCCTGGTTGAAGGAGTTATACCCTGGTTGAAGGAGTTATACCCTGGTTGAAGGAGTTATTACCCTGGTTGAAGGAGTTATACCCTGGTTGAAGGAGTTATACCCCGGTTGAAGGAGTTGTACCCTGGTTGAAGGAGTTGTACCCTGGTTGAAGGAGTTATTACCCTGGTTGAAGGAGTTATTACCCTGGTTGAAGGAGTTATACCCTGGTTGAAGGAGTTATATCCTGGTTGAAGGAGTTATTACCCTGGTTGAAGGAGTTATACCCCAGTTGAAGGAGGTATACCCTGGTTGAAGGAGTTATACCCTGGTTGAAGGAGTTGTACCCTGGTTGAAGGAGTTATACCCTGGTTGAAGGAGTTATACCCTGGTTGAAGGAGTTATTACCCTGGTTGAAGGAGTTATACCCTGGTTGAAGGAGGTATATCCTGGTTGAAGGAGTTATTACCCTGGTTGAAGGAGTTATTACCCTCGTTGAAGGAGTTATATCCTGGTTGAAGGAGTGATACCCTGGTTGAAGGAGTTATACCCTGGTTGAAGGAGTTGTACCATGGTTGAAGGAGTTATACCCTGGTTGAAGGAGTTATACCCTGGTTGAAGGAGTTGTACCCTGGTTGAAGGAGTTATACCCTGGTTGAAGGAGTTATACCCTGGTTGAAGGAGTTGTACCCCGGTTGCAGGGGTTATTACCCTGGTTGAAGGAGTTATACCCCGGTTGAAGGAGTTATTACCTTGGTTGAAGGAGATATACCCTGGTTGAAGGAGTTATACCCCGGTTGAAGGAGTTATTACCCTGGTTGAAGGAGTTATACCCTGGTTGAAGGAGTTATACCCTGGTTGAAGGAGTTATACCCTGGTTGAAGGAGTTATTACCCTGGTTGAAGGAGTTATACCCTGGTTGAAGGTGTTATACCCCGGTTGAAGGAGTTGTACCCTGGTTGAAGGAGTTATATCCTGGTTGAAGGAGTGATACCCTGGTTGAAGGAGTTATACCCTGGTTGAAGGAGTTGTACCCCGGTTGAAGGAGTTATACCCTGGTTGAAGGAGGTATACCCTGGTTGAAGGAGTTATACCCTGGTTGAAGAAGTTGTACCCTGGTTGAAGGAGTTATACCCTGGTTGAAGGAGTTATACCCTGGTTGAAGGAGTTATTACCCTGGTTGAAGGAGTTATACCCTGGTTGAAGGAGGTATATCCTGGTTGAAGGAGTTATTACCCTGGTTGAAGGAGTTATTACCCTGGTTGAAGGAGTTATATCCTGGTTGAAGGAGTGATACCCTGGTTGAAGGAGTTATACCCTGGTTGAAGGAGTTGTACCATGGTTGAAGGAGTTATACCCTGGTTGAAGGAGTTATACCCTGGTTGAAGGAGTTGTACCCTGGTTGAAGGAGTTATACCCTGGTTGAAGGAGTTATACCTTGGTTGAAGGAGTTGTACCCCGGTTGCAGGGGTTATTACCCTGGTTGAAGGAGTTATACCCCGGTTGAAGGAGTTATTACCTTGGTTGAAGGAGATATACCCTGGTTGAAGGAGTTATACCCCAGTTGAAGGAGTTATTACCCTGGTTGAAGGAGTTATACCCTGGTTGAAGGAGTTATACCCTGGTTGAAGGAGTTATTACCCTGGTTGAAGGAGTTATACCCTGGTTGAAGGAGTTATACCTCGGTTGAAGGAGTTGTACCCTGGTTGAAGGAGTTATATCCTGGTTGAAGGAGTGATACCCTGGTTGAAGGAGTTATACCCTGGTTGAAGGAGTTGTACCCTGTTTGAAGGAGTTATACCCTGGTTGAAGGAGGTATACCCTGGTTGAAGGAGTTATACCCTGGTTGAAGGAGTTGTACCCTGGTTGAAGGAGTTATACCCTGGTTGAAGGAGTTATACCCTGGTTGAAGGAGTTGTACCCCGGTTGAAGGGGTTATTACCCTGGTTGAAGGAGTTATTACCCTAGTTGAGGGAGTTGTTGCCCTGGTTGAAGGAGTTATACCCTGGTTGAAGGAGTTATACCCTGGTTGAAGGAGTTATACCCTGGTTGAAGGAGTTATACCCTGGTTGAAGGAGTGATACCCTAGTTGAAGGAGTTATACCCTGGTTGAAGGAGTTATACCCTGGTTGAAGGAGTTATACCCTGGTTGAAGGAGTTATACCCTGGTTGAAGGAGTTGTACCCCGGTTGAAGGGGTTATTACCCTGGTTGAAGGAGTTATTACCCTAGTTGAGGGAGTTGTTGTCCTGGTTGAAGGAGTTATACCCTGGTTGAAGGAGTTATTACCCTGGTTGACGGAGTTATTTCCCGTAGTGGTGACGGAGTTATTTCCCGCAGTGGTGGCGGAGTTGTTTCCTGTAGTAATGATAAAGTAGTACCCGTAGCGATGGCGGTGTTGTTATTTTTCCAGATTATCTTCCCGCAGTGGTGGCGGAGTGATGACGGTGTTATTTTTCTGTAATGGTGATAGGGTGATTTTCCTGTATCGTTGGCAGGGTCATGTTGTGTTGACAGAAGTACTTCCCCAGTGAAGTCGTCCATGTTATTCAAGTATTGACAAGATAATGACGAAATCAGATTTGTAGATAATGTTCCCCAAACAGTCGTGTAGTTCATTTCTGCGGTTGGCAAATTTCCGGGTTCTTAGTATTCAACCGTCTCGTACCTCGACTGTTTGAAGGCCGTTTGCTCTTCACCCAGTTGGGTCCAAGCCGCTTGAATAGGGGCAGCTGTTGCACCCTAAAATTTGCCCAACCTTTTCTAACCTAGGTTTATGTTTCAATTGCATAGTCATTTGCATTGGCATCATGTACATAGTGCATTCATCTGCATTGCATAGCACAGGCAAGATATCTTAATCAGGGGATCAAGTGCCATTCTTGTTTCAAGAGGCATATTCAAGGGGTTTCATTCATATTCAAGACTGCTCAGGTCATCATAGAAGAATTTGAACTTTAAAGAGTTGACAGGTTGATCAGTGAGTTCTCTCCTATCTTGAGAATGTTTGGGGGTCACCAGAGGGTGTATGAGCTATGAGCCAAGAGCATGGAGTGTGTATGGATGTTATGAAGAGTCTAGATAATCAGGGCTTTATTTTCGGGGAATTGTGCGCTCCTCGGTGTTTTCAGCTTACATGGTGGTTTTTGGGATATTCTGATGCCAGGGGTTTATTGTTTGCGTCGATCTGGGCTCGCGCTCTCTCTTTTATGTTGGTTATTTGCCTCTGTTCGCATTTTTAGGGTTTAATAGATTTTTTTTATATTTTTAATAGGTTTTTTAGATTTTTCAGAATTTAAATAGATTTTTTAGCATTTTTTAATAGTTTAAATCTTTTTTGTAGAGCTTTATAGAATTTTTAATAGGTTTAATAGTTTTTAAATCATTTTTAGAATATAATAGCTTTTAAATGTTTTAGAATAATATAGAGAGAATATAGTTTTTTCTTTTATTAATAATAGATTTTTCTTTTAAATAATAGTATAGATTTTATTAGAAATTAAATAGAGATTTAATAGGATTTTAATAGTTTTTTAAGTAGAAATTAGTAGAGTTTAGAAATTAATTTGATTTAATAGAGTTAGCTAGATTTTAATCATTGTAGATTTAATTAGGGTTAATTAGGTTAATTAGGATTTAATCTTTTGTTTAGATTTTAATTGAATTTGTTAGAATTAATTAGGATAGATTAATTTTGGTTAGAGTTAATTGTAGTTTAACCATTATTAATTAGGTTTAATTTCTGATTAGTGTTCAATTAAGGTTAACCATTTTTAATTCAGTTTTTGAGTCTTTTTGGTCTTTTTTCGTGTGGGCCCAGAAAAGGGTTTTTGGAGGCCCAGTGAGTCCATCAACCGTTTTTGGCCATATTCAGTCCATTTTTTTTCCCATTTTTGTCCTGCAGGTGCAACTTGTCGAGTATAAAGCAAGCCACGCGTGCTTCTATGATGGAACCACCTCACCCATCCGTTCACTCACACCCTGACACCTCACCCTCATACGCGTCCCATTCTCTCTCTCCCTTTCTGCCACGCGTCTCACTCAGCCCCTCTCCCGTGACACTTGTCACCGTACCACCTCCTCACCGGAAACTCCCCTGACCGGCATGCAAGTCCGGTGACCACCCTAACAGCTCCTCGCCGGCCACCCTAACGCCTTCCGGCCACCGCAACCATCGCCTGAACCACCAGAAAACCCAGAATCATCATATCTCCTTCGTTCTCCCCCTTCCTCCTCCGTCCACCTTCATCAATAACCCACCGGAAAACTTAAACTCCGCCGGAAACCTCATAGACCTTCATCGTCCTGCCCAGATTTGTCCACCAATCTTCAGAGAAATCTCAAGATTTTCCCAGAACATATCCAAACATTCATCGTCCTTCAAAGAATTTTCCAGAAAATCTTTGAACATTCATCGTTCTTCACAAGGAAATTCCAGAATCCTTCAACCTGCATCAATATTTTCTCCAGAACTTCATACAATCATCATCAGTCTCCAGATCTCCTTCAACGTTCCCAACGATTCATCTCATCTCCAGAGAATCCCCAGCGCATCTTAATCGTTGTTCATAGGTCTTCATCAGCTCCCAACAACTTCAAGATCTGTAAAGATCTTTGAAGATCTTCGTCTACGGTGTTTCTTCTCCAGAACGTCTTCAAAGTCTTCAATACGCCTCAAGAACTTCGTCATTAACCTCGTCTTCAAGAAGCTTTCTCCAGAAAATCTTGTCATCTTCGTTGCTTCATCCAGGTTCGGATTCTCTTCTTCTCATAGTCGTATGTTCAGTTGAATTAGGGATTGTTTTGGGATGTGAAGGTTGGTTTTATTTCAGATAGAGTTTAAGTTAGGTTGAATGGATTCGAATTTGGCAATGGTGTTGTGTTCAAGATTCGTGAGAGTGATTCTTGAGAGGTTTCAGAGAGGGTGTGAGGAAGATGAGAGAGCGGCGTATTAGGGTTAGATGATGAACAGTGATCTGAAGTTTGGGGAAGGAGATAGGTTTTGTTCATTGGTAACTTGTATTAGGGTTTGGGTTGGGTCCAAGGCCCAAGTGCGAATTGCTGAAGGACCACCCCGGTTTACTCGTCCCCCTCCCCCTGAGTGTGAGAGCTGAGTGATTATTGGGTTGGGCTTTGCCTTGAGTTGCTAGGCGCACCCCCCTGTGCGTAAGCCCAGGGGATAAGCAACTTGAGAATTGCTTTTGCTGCACCCCCTTTTTTATTTTCTTTTCATTTTTCTTTGTTTGCTCATATTAGAAATTAATTCATTAAAAATAGTAGGATAATCCATTTAATTCCATTCTTTTTTCTGTAGATTTGTAATTCAATTTAGGATTTTATTAAACAAAAACATTAGTTTAATCATGCATTTTCATTTTAATTGCATTTTTTACATGTTTATTGATTTTGAAGTGTATTTTGTGGATATGTCTGCCTTGTTGATTTTCGTTCTCTCATCTGGTATTGAATTTTGTTTTAGTTTTTAGTATGTTATACTAGACTAATGCATGTTCCCCATAGGATTTTAGTGGATTTTTTAGAGGTTGATTGATATTGTTTTAGGGTTAGAGAATAGAGACCTCACAACTTGTTGGTAACCCTTGACCATTCATATATTAGGGATTGTTTAGTAGCCTTAGAAGTTGACTTAGGCTTTGAGATTTGATCTTGGGATCATAGAGCCATGTAGGTTTCCCCTAGATTTTTGGTAGATTTTTATAGGGTGTTCTGTTATTTTTGTTTGAGCCTGAGAATAGGAGAAGTCTTGATAGGCTTCTGACTTTGAAGTTCAACTGTGGTTGAACTTCAGAGTTAGTTTCCTTTGGGTTGAGGGCCTGTGGTTTCTTCTTGAAGATGGAGGCTGGATGAAGTCTTGGTGGAGCTTGCAAGGATGCATGGATTGAGGTCCTAGTCTAGGAGCTTGTTCTCTGTTTGTGAGGTTTGAGATCCTGAAGTTTGAGGGAAATTTATGGTACTTTCCTGAGGAAGGCACTATGGATGCCTTTCATTCTTTCTTCTCACCTCTTTCTCAAGTATCCAATGATGTTGGAGCCTTCATGTGAGTTTAGTTTCTCCTGAGGAGGAATATAAACCGATCACAGTTGTTGAGCCACATGGGATATGATTCCTAAGTGGAAGCCTCCTAGTACTTTCCCGAGGAAGGCACTATGGGCCTGTTCACTTAGTTCCCTTAGTTCATCTAGGATTTCTTAAGTATCCAATGATGTTGGAGCCTTCATGTGAGTTTAGTTTCTCCTGAGGAGGAATATAAACTGATCACAGTTGTTGAGCCACATGGGATATGATTCCTAAGTGGAAGCCTCCTGGTACTTTCCTGAGGAAGGCACTATGAGTCTGTTCACTTAGTTCCCTTAGTTCAGGTAGGATTTCTCAAGTATCCAAGGATGTCGGAGCCTTCATGTGAGTTTAATTTCTCCTGAGGAGGAATGTAAACTGTTCACAGTTGTTGAGCCGCATAGGATATGATTCCTGAGTGGTAACCTCCTAGTACTTTCCTGAGGAAGGCACTATGGGTTTGTCTGCTTAGCTCCCTTTCTTTGGTAAGCTTGTTTTGAAGCTTGAAGACTGGTTTGATTTCTCTTGTGTAGGGTTTTGCTTAGAGATTTGATTAGGGTTTTGCATAGGGTTTTGCTTAGAGATTTGATTAGGGTTTTGCATAGGGCTTTGCTTAGAGTGTTGCTTAGGGTTTTGTTTAGGGGTCCTGCTCAGGGTTTTGGTTTAAGTTTTGGATAGGGGCTTGTCAGGCTGGTTCGCCTTCTCTTTGTGTTGTTTGACTTGTGTGTTGTTGTGCTGCATTAGACCTAGGGGTTCATCTAGATATTTCTGAGGTAGGTGCATCTTAGAAGTAGGCTTTGTGTGCATGAGAAGTTGAGGTGGTCCTCCTTCTGCTTGTTTGTTATTGAATGGCTTTGCTTGCTGGTATTTGGTAGAGCTGAGCTCCCTTACCTCTGTGGTTTGCGGCCTTTGCTCCTTGTTTGTTTGGTTGTTGCATTCATGCATATTTCCAGTATTTCTTTACTTTGCAGTTGATTGTTGTTTAGTCCTGTTGCCATGATCCCTTAGGAGCTCTAACTTCTCCGCTGCGGAGGAGTTATGATAGACATTAGGATGGTCAACCAGGCATGATAACAATAGGTAGATTCCCCTTTCCAACCATAGTTTTAGGGTGTCTCTTTCCTTTCAATAGAAAAACACTTGAGTAGCTTGTGTCGTAGTTAGCCGAACTACAGCTGCTCTGATTTCTCGTACCAGACGAGAATACGTAGGCACAGGATGCGATGTCCTGTCGAGCAACCTTCCCCCCGTTTAGACGTAGGTAGTCGAACTACGTTGACTCTGACTTTCCCATTGCACGAGGGAGTACGTAGGCCCAGAACACTGTATGTTCTGTCGAGTCCTGTCCTTTTCTTTTCTTTTCAGACTGACCATTAGCATAGATAGATAAACACACCCTTTTCCTTATAAACACCAAGCGTGGATCCCATCGAGTACGATGGACGTGAGGGGTGCTAATACCTTCCCCTTGCGTAACCGACTCCCGAATTCAGGTTTTGGTTGCGATGACCATTCCTTTCCCCGTTTTGCGGTAGGTTTACCTCGAGCGTTTCCTTTCCCTCCTGTGGGATAAATAACGCACGGTGGCGACTCTTCTGTATTACCGGCGCCGATTTTCGCAGTAGCGACAGCTGGCGACTCTGTTGGGGACTGATGTAGCATCTAGGGACTATTCTCATCCCTTATGCTGGGACCGTTTCCCATCCCCTACGCGAGTCAATCCTAGCGCTTGGGTGTTTATCTGTTGGGTGTTGTGCATATGTGTTTTATCTTTCCGCACTTTACTTTCCCGCACCTTTACCTTTCCGCATTTACTTTCAGCACTATATTATTATGATTATTGTTGTGGGAGAGGGAGGTTACTATGAGTGAGAAGCCGGACCTGGGCTTGAGTATGCACCTAGACATAGTTGCGGAGAGTAGTAGACGGACCTGTCTGCTGAGCAGGCACAGTTCCCTACGAAATCTGCGCTCAGACGAGGTTCTCGCAGAGGTGCTCCTTTCCGGTCCTGAGGATCTGAGGGGAGTCCAGATGTGAGGATTGTCGACTCTGGGGACCTGATAACACGAAATCATATAGATATTTTCATGCATAATTCAACTAAAGTCTAACCGTTTTCGATCCGATTTCGGGTTATTTCCATGTATTTGTCTGATGTTTTTGCAGGTATTCAACGATCACGTCTAAACAAGGCAACATGAAGAAAAGAAGCAATCCCAGATGAAATATGGACGAAAAAGGAGTGAAAACACAATGAAAAGCGCAACAGACAGTTTTTGCTGATGTGACGACCGTCACAGATGCATGACGACCGTCACACGGGTGACGACCGTCACACCTTGTGACGACCGTCATGCAGGCAAAAACGCCCCACTCAGATTACACGTCAAAAGAGCAGTTCCAATTCCCATTAAATGGTCCACTACTCCCTAAATTATCTGCCTCAGGGTCCATCATCCTCAGAGGTAACCGTTGGAATTCCACCTCTATAAAAAGGGAAGCAGGGGACTTCAAAAAGGGAGCTGCATTCATACCACAAAGTGCTGCCAAATTTACTTTCCAGCAAATTTACTTTCAGTTATTATTTGTATCCATTTCTCCAGTTTTATTTGTATCCCTTTCCTTTGTTTCCCTTTCCATTTTTACTCATTCCCATTTCCGCTCTTCTGTAACTGTTACTGCACTGTACGATCGAATTGGAACTAAAGACAGAATTCTGCCAACATCTGTGGAGGATCTGCCCAAAGGCCAATTGGCATTATTTACAGGTTTTCATTTTGATCGACTTCTATTTTATCATAATGCAATTTATTATTTATTATTATTATTTATGTTTTGCTTTTCTAAATTCCATGTCTAGCTAAACTTAGGTAATCGATATGTAGTAATAATTCGAATGGGACTTGATAACTCTTGTTTGAAAACTTTCTTTTCACAAAAATAACTTATGGTCTACGTGTTTAAAATTGATTTACGAAATAAACTTCGTCGCGAAAGCGAGAACTTATTTTAAAGTAGTTTTGCCACGAAAGTGGGAAATTAATTAAGATACGAACCAACAAGCGAAAGCTGCGGTAAGGTCAGATAGTAAACACTAGGCATTTGTTTTAATAACAGCGAAAGCACTTTAAAACGAATTAGAACTTAGAGATTTCCAAAAAGTAATTTTAACCCCGAACGGAACACGAAAGTGTACGTTAGGCCCTTAGAATTATGATTAGCGTCAATAACCATTGTGAAACGAGAGTCTTCAAATCTCCATTTTCTGCTTAAATAAACTGTGAAAACTATTTCATACACCAGTCACTTATCAAGTCCCTGAAGAACATAATTACTACGTATCGATTTAATTAATTAAAAATCCAAACAGTAATCTTAGTTCCCCTTTTAGTGACAACCTTATTCCCTTAAAACATATTCTACCTAGCTAAACATAGTAACTCCCGAGAACACTAGTTTGATTACGAGTCCCTGTGGGATCGATATCTTTTATTACTACGCGATAGACTGTGCACTTGCAGTTAGTTGTATTAGACATAGAAAGTCGCGATCAAGTTTTTGGAGCCGTTGCCGGGGACCCGTTTAGTCAATAGTGTAACCTTCTGTTACGCCGTATAGACTAGGTAAACAATTTTCATTTTTCCTTTACTAGTGTTGTCGATTGTATGCCAAGTGATCGCCCACAAAGCGATATCTTGAAACCTTCAGTCGCAGAACTAGAACGCTTCTTACATCTAAGAAGCCGAATCATTGAGTACCAACTCAAACATAACATTCCTGATCCTCTCACTCCCATTCCCAAATCCGAAGAAGAACCGACGATGGCTGAAGGACCTCCGAACAAACCGCTGAAGGCATACGCTACACCATCTCAGATGGAGCCTAGAAGTAGCATTGTTGCCCCAGCTATTACCCGAAATGATTTTGAGCTGAAACCATCATTGCTGTCGGCTGTACAACAAAACCAATTCTCAGGAAACGCAACTGAGGATCCGAACGAACATCTAACGAAGTTTGTACAATACGCAGACACAGTGAAAGCAAATGGAGTAACTCCAGACGCGATAAGACTTCGTCTTTTCCCATTCTCTCTTAGAGACAGAGTTCCAATCGTTACCATCCAACTCCGTTACGACGTGGGAGCAATTGAAGAACGTCTTCTTAGCGAGATATTTTCCACCAAGCAAAACTACTATGCTTAGAGCTCAAATCAACGGATTTCGACAGAAAGATACTGAATCTCTCTACGAAGCATGGGAACGATTCAAAGATATGATGAGAACATGTCCTCACCACGGTCTAGAAGACTGGGTGACAATCCATACTTTCTATAATGGGCTTCTATACAATACTAGATTAACCATAGACGTTGCCGCGGGCGGTGCACTTATGGATAAGCCATACGATGAAGCCTATCAATTGATAGAAAACATGTCACAAAACCATTGCCAATGGGGAGGTGAACGCACTCCAAATGAGAAAACCTCAGCGAAAGGTGGGATGTACGAAATCAGCAGCCTTGAAAAGTTCAATGCTAAAGTAGATGCTCTAGCACAGAAGATTGATAGTCTGACCGTTAACCCCACTGCAACTGTCGCTGCAGTAACTCCAACTTGCGAGTTATGCGGAAGCACCACTCATAATGCACCCGAATGCCCATTGCTAGCCGGAATCCCGCCAGACCAGGTAAATTATGCTCAAGGAAATCCCTACGCAAATACATACAACCCAGGTTGGCGAAATCATCCAAACTTTTCTTACAAAAGCGAAAATGCATTGCAAATGCCTACTGCTCCGCAAGGATATCAAAAACCAGCTGCTCAGAATGCACCTAGGAAATCAAACCTCGAAATGATGATGGAAAAGTTCATAGCTACTCAAGCTCAAACGAACAAAGAATTCCTAAATCAAAACATACACACTAGCGAGCAAATTAAACAGTTGACAGGAAAAGTAGACGCTTTAGCCACCCACAACAAAATGTTAGAAACTCAGATATCACAAGTGGCTCAACAGCAAGCATCTGCTGCCGCACCTGCTGGCACATTTCCTGGACAACCCGAACAAAATCCCAAAGGCCAAGCAAATGCTGTGATACTAAGAAGTGGAAAAGAATTGGACGAACCGATCGATTCGAGGACCGAAAACTCAGCCATGCAACAGAAACCAACTGAACAAGCAGAAAAGGAATCTGAGTTAGAGAAGAAGGAGGACAACGAGAAGGAGGATACCGCAAGTGAAAAAACTCAAGCACCTCCAGCGCCATATAAACCACCTATTCCTTATCTGCAAAGACTAATAAACTCTAAAACTTCAGGACAGTTTAAGAAATTTGTAGAGCTCCTTAAACAGCTGAATATTACTATTCCTTTTACAGAAGCAATAACTCAAATGCCGTCATACGCCAAATTTCTCAAAGAGATCCTGTCGAATAAGAGAAAAATCGAGGATAATGAAACAGTTACACTTACTGCAGAGTGTAGCGCTATTATTCAGAACTGCATGCCTCCTAAATTAAAAGACCCAGGTAGTTTCTCCATACTCTGCGTCATAGGAAAGTTCGTAATAGACAAAGCTCTATGCGATTTAGGAGCCAGTATTAGTGTTATGCCCTTATCTATATGCAAAAAGCTGAATATGGGAGACCTCAGGCCAACCAAAATGTCCGTACAATTAGCTGACAGATCAGTAAAATACCCCGTTGGAATACTGGAAAACGTTCCAGTACGCATAGGACAATTCTACATCCCAACCGACTTCATAATCATGGACATCAAGGAGGACACTGTAACCCCAATTATCCTAGGAAGACCGTTCCTAGCTACAGCCGGAGCGATTATAGACGTAAAGAAAGGAAGGCTAACATTCGAAGTAGGAGAAGAAAAGATAGAGTTCATTCTAACCAAGTTCCTACAAGCACCAGCAATAGACGATACCTGCTATTTAGTAGACGAAATTGACGAATGCATAAGAGAACTTGAAAATGAGGAGACCACGTATTCATAAATAATAAAGATTCAAATACCCGAAATTTCTGAAGACGACAATTAGCGTAAACCGTATAAAGACGACAGCCTAAGCGAAAGCTTAGCACTGACACCAAACCATATGCCAGGTCCGAAGAACCCATCTTTAGAACTTAAAACTCTACCCAAAAACCTCAGATATGAATTTCTAGACGATGAACTAAAAAGACCAGTGATAGTCAACGCCGACTTAGGACAACCAGAAACCGAAAAGTTATTAGAAGTCCTAAAGAAGTACCCCACCGCGTTAGGCTACAACATAAGCGATCTAAAAGGTATAAGCCCTTTGATCTGTATGCATCGAATTACAATAGAGGAAGACTCTAAAACTTCTCGAGAGCATCAGAGAAGACTAAACCCCATCCTGAGCACTGTAGTCAGAGATGAAGTAAAGAAATTACTAGATGCAGGAATCATCTATCCAATCTCCGATAGTGAATGGGTTAACCCAGTTCATGTCGTACCAAAGAAAGGAGGAGTCACAGTAGTTAAAAACGAGAAAGGCGAATCGATAACAAAAAGAGTCGTGACTGGAAGTAGGATGTGTATTGATTATAGGAAGCTTAACAAGGCTACGCGCAAAGATCACTTCCCGCTACCCTTCATAGACCAAATGTTGGAAAGATTAGCCAAACATTCATATTTCTGCTATCTAGATGGTTACTCAGGATTCTTCCAAATTCCCATCCATCCTGATGACCAAGAAAAGACTACATTCACCTGTCCTTACGGTACTTTTGCTTACCGCCGAATGTCGTTCGGACTCTGTAACGCCCCAGCAACCTTCCAAAGATGCATGATGGCAATCTTCGCAGATTTCATAGACGACATTATGGAAGTGTTTATGGACGATTTCTCGGTATGTGGACAAAGTTTCGAAGGATGCTTACAAAACTTAGAAATGGTACTAGAACGTTGCGTAAAAGTAAACCTCGTCCTAAATTGGGAGAAATGCTATTTTATGGTCCGACAAGGAATAGTTCTAGGACACGTCATATCAGATAGAGGGATTGAGGTAGACAAAGCTAAAATAGAGATTATAAAAGATCTCCAACCTCCAAAATCCGTACGAGAAATACGGAGTTTTCTAGGACATGCCGGTTTCTACAGAAGATTTATAAAAGATTTCTCGAAAATCACAAAACCTTTGACCGGCTTGTTAATGAAGGATGCTGAGTTCGTCTTCGACGACGACTGTTTAAAAGCATTTGAAACATTGAAATCAGCCCTTATCACCGCACCAATCATGCAACCACCAGATTGGAGACTACCGTTTGAAATCATGTGCGACGCAAGTGATTACGCTGTAGGCGCAGTTCTAGGACAAAGGAAGGACAAGAAACTCCATACCATCTACTACGCCAGTAGAACCTTAGATCCTGCCCAAATGAACTACGCTACCACAAAAAAGGAACTTCTAGCAGTTATATTTGCGCTTGACAAATTCCGTTCTTACTTAGTAGGAGCAAAAATTATAATATACACAGACCACGCTGCCATAAGGTACCTAATAAGCAAAAAGGATGCCAAACCAAGACTATTGAGATGGATCCTGTTATTACAAGAGTTTGACTTAGAAATCAAAGATAAGAAAGGAACCGAGAACGTTGTTGCGGATCACTTATCCCGAATAGAAGGCATCAGACACGAACCAGTACCGATAAATGACGATTTCCCGTACGAACGTATGATAGCCAAATTAGAAAGTGACACACCCAATGCAATCTCGGAAGATCCAGAATTCGAAAAAGCCGTAGAATCCGTCTATGCCCAAGTCACATTACCTTGGTATGCTGACATCGTTAATTACCTCGCTGTGGGCGTGCTTCCACCAGATCTTACTTATCAACAAAAGAAGAAATTCTTCCACGATCTGAAACACTATTATTGGGACGAACCTCTACTCTTCAAGAGAGGGGCCGACAACATATACCGTCGCTGTGTCCCAGAGGAAGAAATAGAAAATATTATTTCCCAATGCCACTCAGCACCATATGGTGGTCATGCTAGTACATCCAAGACGTGCGCTAAGATTCTCCAAGCCGGCCTATTCTGGCCTAATCTCTGGAAAGACGTTTACATCGCTGTGCAAAAATGCGATAGATGCCAACGAACTGGCAACATCTCACGACGCGATGAAATGCCTCAGAAAGGAATCTTAGAGGTAGAAGTCTTCGACGTCTGGGGAATAGATTTCATGGGACCTTTCCCACCTTCTTTTGGAAATAACTACATACTCGTCGCTGTCGATTACGTGTCTAAATGGATAGAAGCCATAGCTGCTCCAACAAATGACGCACGAGTAGTAATCAAACTCTTCAAAAACACTATCTTTCCTAGATTCGGTGTACCCAGACTCGTCATTAGTGACGGAGGATCTCACTTCATATCACGAATATTCGATAAACTTCTCTCTAGATATGGAGTCAAGCACCGAGTAGCTACACCTTATCATCCGCAAACTAGCGGACAAGTAGAGGTCTCGAACAGAGAAATAAAACAGATCTTGGAAAAGACTGTCGCTACCTCAAGGAGAGACTGGTCATCGAAGCTACAAGAAGCTTTATGGGCTTATAGGACCGCGTTTAAGACACCAATAGGTACTACCCCCTATAAATTAGTCTACGGTAAATCCTGCCACCTCCCTGTAGAGTTAGAGCACAAGGCCTTCTGGGACATTAAGACACTCAATTTCAACTACACCGAGGCAGGAGAAAAGCGAATCCTGAACTTACACGAGTTGGAAGAACTTCGATTAGACGCCTACGAAAATGCCCGTATCTACAAAGAACAGACTAAAAAGTGGCATGATAAACGTTCAATCAGGAAACAATTCAGTGTGGGAGACATCGTATTGATTTTTAATTCACGATTAAAACTCTTCCCAGGAAAACTAAAATCTAGGTGGTCTGGACCCTATGAAGTGACTAAAGTACTTCAGAGTGGAGCTGTTGAAATTACCGATAAGACGAATGCACCGTTTATCGTAAACGGGCAACGTCTAAAACATTACAATAAGAACGACATCAGTCCTCAAGTTAGCAATATAACATTGCTTGAGCTTCCGGCTCAAACACTAGAATAGCTTCTCACCAAGCTATCGTCAGGCTTTAGACGTTAAAAACAGCGCTTATTGGGAGGCAACCCAAATTCCCCTCGTTATTGCATTTCATTTTTCTTTAAAATTCTACTTTGAAAAATCCAACAAAAATCCTAAAATTACTACTACTTTCTACTTTCGTTCATTTTCGTACTTTTATTCTTATTTTATTTTTCCTCTTTTGCCTTTTGTTTCTACCACTTTTCGTTTCTAAAAATCCTGACTTCAATTTCTTGTTTCAAACTTTTCAGGATTTTTAAAGTCTTCAAAACATTTCTTCTGTTTTCTCCGAATTACCTGCGAATATGGCCGAGTACGATTTCACAAAGGTTCACTTCAAAGGACTCGCTCAAAAGGCAAGATTTGCAGCACTGACCGAAAGAGAATTCGCCTTAACGCTGTATTATGACAAGGCTACTATGGATAAACTAGGGATCACAGATAGCATTCAATACCTGTTCAATCAACTGGGTTGGGAGAACACTGCTCTGAAAACACGTTTCGCTACCTACAAGGATCTTACCTATGAATTCCTTAGCTCTTTCAGATACACACCCAACTATGGCTTTGGAACCCGCTCAGAGTTGATTACCTTCAGATTGTTTAGAATGGACCAAACTCATAGCCGGATGTCACTAGCTAACCTCCTAGGATTCCCTAGCGGACCGCATGTGTTCATCAGTGCAGAAGATGACGATATTGATTTGCAACTCGAGCACTTCTGGGGTAGAATCACATGCGACTATCACTCTGAACCAGACAGAATGTACAATGATGACATTCATAACCCAGCCTTTAGATACTTCCATAAGATACTAGCTCACACCTTGTTTGGAAAAGAAGAAAATATTACCACAGTGTCTAAGGAAGAGTTATTCATCATGTTCTGTGCTTCTCAGGGTCGGACAGTAAATGCAGTGCCTTTCATGATGAGATCCTTCAAACGCCTCACGCTGGAACCTCAGACACCTATTCTTATAGGAGGACTAGTAACAATGATAGCCCACGAGCTTGGCCTTAGATTCCATCTAAATGCCAACACTCGTTTTGGTACCATCAGACCCATGAACATACAATTCTGCTTTAACAGGCGCATCTTAGGAACTATGGGACCTGGACCGTACGAGTACCTTATTAACGAAAAACCAGTACAGCTATTCACACTGCCTGATCATCTGATGACAAGCATCCACAACAAGGATAACTGGCTCTATGAATTGGATGAGCCTATGGGACCTCCTTCACCACAGTCAACACCCCAGAACTATATGTATGACAGTGACCACATTTCTGAGGCACACGATTACATGTACTTTGAGGACGCCGCCTCTGAAAATGAAGTAGACCCTATGACTCCTCCACACTACAATACTTATCCTGAGCCTATCCCCGAGGAAACAACCGACAAAATGGATACCGTGTTACTCAGATTGGACCACGTTGATACAGCGCTGACGAATGTAAAAGCTGATATCGCAAGCGTGCACAGTGACCTGGTAGGCTTCATGGATCTCGTTTGCGACCAACTCGACTACTATTCACGGAAATTTGATGAGTTGAAGGCACGGAAAGATTAGTTATTAGCTCGTAGCAGTAGTTTCAGTTTAGTCTAGTCTAGTTTAGTTTAATTTACTCATTTGGAATTTTCGCATTGTTCGTTTCATTATGTACTACATACAATTGTTTCCATTTTATGTTATTTCAATTTTAGTTTTTGTTCAAATTATTTTGTCTTCGCATTATTTATTGATTGTTGGCTGTTATATTACATCACCGTAGCAATACTATGCTTTAAAATCACCATGAGTACGCCCACAGAGCAAAATTCTGCGTTCTGCAGATTTTGCTGCTGTGACGACCGTCACAGCCCCATGACGAGCGTCACACGGGTGACGACCGTCACACCTTTGTGACGACCGTCACGCAGCCCAGAACTGCAATCTGATATAGCAGGGGTCGTGTTCCCTTCCACTCCCCCCATTATCACTTTCAAACTTCCAGAACTCATACCCCACTACGATTTTCGTTCTCCCCAACTGAACTATAAGCCTCAACTCCAAATCCAACCTCCAAACCACCGTTCTGTCACATTTCCCTCTCTTCCGAAAAATCCCAAAACCTCTGAAATCTCTCCATCTTCAACAATGGCCAGAAACGCAGATATCAGCAACATTTCCTTCCCTGAGGGCGAGTTAGGCGAGAGACAACGAGCACAGTACATTGCATTTCACCAGAGGTCACTTCAGCCAACTCACTACCCGCACCTTCCATCACTTACGGAGCTCGGACTCCTCAAAGGTGTCACCTGGATGCTTCAACGAGCAGGCATCTGGAACCTCTGCTCCAACCCCCAGCCGACCTACGAACAGCTCACCCTTGAGTTCCTGAGTTCGTTCTCGTACATCACCAGCAGCGGCGAACTCAACCAGTACACAAGTGCCGCTTGTTTCCGAATGTTTGGCGTCAATTATCAAATGAATCAGAATCAAATCGCCAGCATCCTACAGTTACCCCGCGGCGACAACGCTCATCGCCGCCTCACTGACCAGTTCTAGCACGAAGCCTTCGCGCTGTGGTATCAGTTGACCGGCCTCAATGCCGATGGTTGGGACTCCCTGCACGCCACTCACATCCATAACCCCGCCATCAGATACTTTCACCGGGCATTGAGTAACATTATCTTCGCCAGAGACAGCAACCACAAGGTGAACTCCAAGGAGCTCTTCTTCCTTCATTGCGTCTTCAACAATGAACCGGTCAACGCTGCCCCGTTCCTGCTGGCTCACATTCAGGCCAACTGCAACCGTGGCTCGAAGCCATTCTACTTTGGCGGGATTGTCACGGCTATTGCACTTGGGCTGAACCTTGGCGACCGCCTTCAGCACCTCCAGTCCATCCCCTCGGTGTTCCTTGACACCGACCACTGCAGGGCCTCCCATCTCATCCGCTCCCGAGCTGACGGGAAATATCATCCGGTTGTGCGTGGCAAGACCGTCAGAAGCATCATCCTTCCGTCCCGCACCCGCATCCATCCTGAGGACCGTACCAACTGGTTGTTCGACCTCACTGCCCCTCCTGCTGCAGCTGTTCCTACTCAGGACCCCACACATGATTCCGAAGATGAAATCCAAGCTGAGTTGGACAGGTCCGAGCAGCCAGAGGCATCGCAGCCTCCTCCACCAGTAGGTACATCATCCCGCCGCCGCCGTCACCATCCCGTGCCAGATTACACTGAAGAGGACCTCCGTCGCTCCCTAGACCAGCAGGCACAGATACTCACGATGCTGCAGCAGCAGAACCAGCGAGCTGACCAGTTCGAAGCTTGGCACCGGACTCAAATGCAACAACTTCACACCGGCCAAGCTACGATCACTGAGAGTCTAGCGAATCTGACCCTGCAGGTCGAAGGACTCCGAGACACGGTCTACCACACTGGAGCCATGAGCTATGAGGATAGAGTAGCCCTTGCTAGAGCCAGAGGACGCCAGCGTGGACGTGACAGGCCCCGGGACTAGATTTTTATTTTTTTCCTTCATTGTTTACTATATTTCAGTTCTTTGCATTTTCATTTTCAATTGTATCTCCCTCTCGCATGCTTCAAGAATCAGTGAGGACACTGATCGAGATAGTGTGGGAGCGGAGCCTTATTTCCACTGTATTCAGAACTTCCCTTATTTACTGTATTTCCATTTCACTGCACTTTTAAATTTTAGTAAGTTCCATTTTTACACTTTCTATTTCTAGCAAATAAAGCTCATCTATATAATTTTCACGTTACGCAAACCATCACCACATTATTCAACGTAAACAAAAACTTTCATTTGTTCTTCAAAAGCAAAAGCATCACGAGAATGCACCTGAGTTCAAACCGAGCTTTGAAACTCCGAGGAAACGACAGTTCTAACAAAACCAGTATCGTCCAGACACCTTAGATCTCTAGTTTATGCGAGTCGGTTTCACCACCTACGTGTACCAAAGTCTCAAGTGTCTACGCGAACTCAACCCCAAGTAGTTTATACTAGCAGTCAGCACCATCCTAAAAACACCTCTAAGCGAGCGACCGATGCAAATAAGTGTATGATCTCCAAAAAGATGAAAAATCATGAAAAGAGAGCTAAAAAAGCCCAAGAATATAAGATACATTTCCTTCTAAGTTAGGTGCTCCTCACCCGAGCATTTAGCCCAACGGCACGAAAAACTCATTGAAAA
The DNA here is from genome assembly GCA_963859935.3 of Lathyrus sativus. Classification (NCBI taxonomy): domain Eukaryota; kingdom Viridiplantae; phylum Streptophyta; class Magnoliopsida; order Fabales; family Fabaceae; genus Lathyrus; species Lathyrus sativus. Next base: position 25,894,343 of record OZ012737.1, read on the forward strand.
ATCAATGACACCAAATTATGATCAATGAAGAAGATCAAAAACAAAAACGAGATCATATTCACTAACAGGTCGACTTGCCATGAGAGTGTGCGGACAACGGGCTTAATGTGATTGCGCTAGAACAAACAAGGTGAACTTGCCACGAGAACCTTGACACCAAGATACGGTAGCATGACTGAGACCGATTTGCATAAAAGGGAGACCTCCGGAGACTTGTAGTCCAGTGTCGCCGTGATACTCGTCTTGTTCTTACCAAGAATCCCGGTTTTTCTAAACTCTGCGAACGAAGAAGTAGCCTCGTGCTTGCCGACTTTTTCACGTTTTACTTGAGGACAAGCAAAGATTCAAGCTTAGGGGAGTTTGATAACACGAAATCATATAGATATTTTCATGCATAATTCAACTAAAGTCTAACCGTTTTCGATCCGATTTCGGGTTATTTCCATGTATTTGTCTGATGTTTTTGCAGGTATTCAACGATCACGTCTAAACAAGGCAACATGAAGAAAAGAAGCAATCCCAGATGAAATATGGACGAAAAAGGAGTGAAAACACAATGAAAAGCGCAGCAGACAATTTTTGCTGATGTGACGACCGTCACAGATGCATGACGACCGTCACACGGGTGACGACCGTCACACCTTGTGACGACCGTCATGCAGGCAAAAACGCCCCACTCAGATTACACGTCAAAAGAGCAGTTCCAATTCCCATTAAATGGTCCACTACTCCCTAAATTATCTGCCTCAAGGTCCATCATCCTCAGAGGTAACCGTTGGAATTCCACCTCTATAAAAAGGGAAGCAGGGGACTTCAAAAAGGGAGCTGCATTCATACCACGAAGTGCTGCCAAATTTACTTTCCAGCAAATTTACTTTCAGTTATTATTTGTATCCATTTCTCCAGTTTTATTTGTATCCCTTTCCTTTGTTTCCCTTTCCATTTTTACTCATTCCCATTTCCGCTCTTCTGTAACTGTTACTGCACTGTACGATCGAATTGGAACTAAAGACAGAATCCTGCCAACATCTGTGGAGGATCTGCCCAAAGGCCAATTGGCATTATTTACAGGTTTTCATTTTGATCGACTTCTATTTTATCATAATGAAATTTATTATTTATTATTATTATTTATGTTTTGCTTTTCTAAATTCCATGTCTAGCTAAACTTAGGTAATCGATATGTAGTAATAATTCGAATGGGACTTGATAACTCTTGTTTGAAAACTTTCTTTTCACAAAAATAACTTATGGTCTACGTGTTTAAAATTGATTTACGAAATAAACTTCGTCGCGAAAGCGAGAACTTATTTTAAAGTAGTTTTGCCACGAAAGTGGGAAATTAATTAAGATACGAACCAACAAGCGAAAGCTGCGGTAAGGTCAGATAGTAAACACTAGGCATTTGTTTTAATAACAGCGAAAGCACTTTAAAACGAATTAGAACTTAGAGATTTCCAAAAAGTAATTTTAACCCCGAACGGAACACGAAAGTGTATGTTAGGCCCTTAGGATTATGATTAGCGTCAATAACTATTGTGAGACGAGAGTCTTCAAATCTCCATTTTCTGCTTAAATAAACTGTGAAAACTATTTCATACACCAGTCACTTATCAAGTCCCTGAAGAACATAATTACTACGTATCGATTTAATTAATTAAAAATCCAAACAGTAATCTTAGTTCCCCTTTTAGTGACAACCTTATTCCCTTAAAACATATTCTATCTAGCTAAACATAGTAACTCCCGAGAACACTAGTTTGATTACGAGTCCCTGTGGGATCGACATCTTTTATTACTACGCGATAGACTGTGCACTTGCAGTTAGTTGTATTAGACATAGAAATTCGCGATCAGGACCGATCATTTGGAAGTCAGCTAAGTGAGGCCTCTTCATGACCTGATGATGCCACTCCTTCTGGGAATCGTATCGTCACTCATGAAAGTCTGGGACGCTGATGACCGCATAGGATGTCGTACCTTTGTCCGTGGATTAGGTCCATACCTGTGAGGGGGATTGGGTTATTGCAGGTAACTTGACCTTCAGACTACCGGTTTATTTCTCATGAGATACAAGATTGTGGATATTTTATGGGTTGTTATCAGGTCTGTCGGAGACCAGGTGTGGGTTATATTATTGGGTCTATCCGAGACCAGGCTGGAGTTCTTTATGAGGTCTGTCTGAGACTATTGTGTGAGGAGTATTGGAGGATTTGTCTAAGACCTGTTCTTGGTGTGATTTGGGCTTCTCAGTCAGGGCACTTGATCCCCTGTTGCAGCTACTTGCATTGCATTGTTTGCATAACCATTTATCATTGCATTTTGCATACATACTCATATTTGCTTAACAGGTACTTTCAGGATTGCAGATCAAAGAATCCATCGTTATTCCACAAGAACTAATCACAAGAAGATCATGGACAACGTGCAGGGTGAAATGCAAGAGATGCGTGACAGGATGGCCCTGCTCATGCAAACCATGGAGACCATCGCCAAAGGACAAGAGCAGCTGCAGAATCTGGTTCAGCCGATAGTCGCACGGGCTGAAAACAACGGGACACCGCATGGTGAGGATATTGCTGCTTCACCCCGAATTGAGAATCGTCAAAGTGCTGGTTTGAATGCTGGAGAAACTGGTCCTGTAGGTGGAGGTGGGAACACCGGTAATATGAATGCCAATACAGATATTGTTGGGGTATTTGTGGGTAATGTCAATCAGGGTTTCAATGGGGGCGTTGAGAATGTCGGAATGAATGGTATCAATGGTAATCAGGGCTTCAATGGTATGAACATGGGGTATGGCAACATTGCTGGCGCCAAGGCTGGGTTTGGTAGCTATGGTTATGGTAATCTTGGATATGGAACTGGTGTGTACAATGCTCAGGATATGGGCAATCTGAGGTACGACCCCAGGTACTTCCAAACGGGTCCGGGCCGTGATGCAGATTATGTTGGATACGATGCAGTACCTCGCTGGGAGGATCGTCAGGAGGATGTGTTCTCTGGTCAGAACGAGGGTTATGAAAGGGCTAGGGATGACAACCATCGGATGAGATTGCTGGAAGAGAAGGTAAATGGTTTGGCTAGCCAGAATGTTGTGGGGCTGGATATGTCCAATATGGGATTGGTACCAGGGCTGAGGGTACCTCCGAAATTCAAAGCGCCATCTTTTGATAAATATAAAAGGGACACGTGCCCGAGGGTACATGTTCGTTCATTTTACAGGAGGATGTCCGCATATTCAGACGACGAAAAGATGCTCATGCATTTTTTCCAGGACAGCTTGTCAGGGCCGTCGCTGGAATGGTATATGAGCCTAGAGCCAACACAGATAAAAAGCTGGAAAGAGCTAGCGGAAGCTTTCGTGAAGCATTACCAATACAACAGCGATCTCGCCTCTAACCGAGTCCAGTTGCAGAACATGTCTCAAAAGTCTAGTGAGAGCTTCAAGGAATACGCCCAGAGATGGCGTGATTTGGCTGCCAGAGTACAACCTCCTATGGTGGAGCGTGAAATGATGGACTTGTTCATAGGAACTTTTTCTGGAATGTACTATGACCGGCTGCTCAATTTCTCAATGAGTACCTTCTCCGAGTTGATCTTGATGGGGGAGCGCATTGAAAACGGGGTAAAAATCGGTAAGATTCAAGCGGGAGAGTCTACTTCAGCTGGAAGCAATAAGAAAGCTTTCGGGGGTAGAAAACAGGAAGATGCCAATTCGGTATGTAGCTCTCGGGGAAGAAATAGGGGATGGAGGCAATACCAACCGCAACAAGTTGCAAGTGTGACAATCCCCGCGCAACATCAGCAACAGCTGCAGCAACAGGGGCAACAACATCCGGCTCAGCGAAGAATTCAGAACGGGAAGCCGAAAAGGGTATTTGATCCGCCGCCAGTATCGTACGCTGAGCTTCTTCAGAATTTGTTACGGTTACAGTTGGTCGAGAAAAGAACGATGGCTCCTCCGACAGGGATACCCCCACCCAGTTATAACGCTAATGAGCATTGTGAATTCCACTCTGGGGTACCCGGCTATAATATCGAAAACTGTCACGCTTTCAAGCATAAAGTGCAAGATTTGCTTGATAGCACTGCTATTAATTTTGGTACGGAAGGGCCCAATATTACACAACAACCAATGCCAAACCATGAATAGGCTGGAGTATGGTGGACAAAGAGGAGTCCTATAGTTCGGGTGGGCCGTTAAAAGTAGATCAGAACAGTGGCAGGCTGCCTCTAATAACTGATTGTGAAGATAGCTGGTTCAGCAGCAGGACAGATGTGAAAGCCCGGTTCTCGGAAGCTGGCATTTTTCTTTGTTTTATCTTGTCATTTCTTTACGTTTGTAGTTTCTTTCCTGTTTAAAATGCAATCTTGTTTGTAAAACTTGTTGTTTCCATTCAATTGATGATAATGAAATAAATATGCATGTTTTGATTAAATCCATTCGTGTTCACTAATTGTTTTTACAAATGTCCAACGCCTGGTTAAGAGGAATCCGGGGAGGATGACGAAAATGAACGACATGCAAAATTCCGATTGTATGCTTTTTGAAACAAAACCTGCTGATGATGTACATGCATTGTTTCAAATCCCTAAACACCGGAGATATAAGGAAGATAATCCCTTGTCAACCCCTTTGAGCCTTGTAGTAGGAGTTTCTTTCTGTGAATGAAAAACCCTCAATCTTAACCTGGGGCAGGGTAGGTGTTAGCTAATTTGACCGAACGCCCAAATTACAAAAAGGAGTGCCCGTTCGAGGATCAATCACACCTCTAGAGGTCGTGCCTAAAAAACCACAATGGTCAAATCAAGAGTGAGACAGTCACATCATTCTCCAATGAGTCAGACAACCAGTGTCACACGACTTGTTCGAAAAAAAGAAAGCAAAAAAAAGAATCAAAAGCCCGCTAGGTCAAAACTTCAAAACAAATGACTTAGGCAAAAAGGAGGGCATCCCGCTGGACTTAAAAAATCAAAGAAACTCGAAAGGAGTTAGTCCAGGCAAAAGTTAGGGATAAGAAAAAGATGAAAGGATGACAAAAGAAAGATCCTCAGATCAAATACGAGTCGTGTGACCTCAAGTGTCAAAGACGAAAGGTGAGTGGCTGTCACTCCCAAAAACTCATGGTTTCTCGAACTATCACTCCTATCTTTTAGCCTCTGAGAGGTGAGCGCTAAGGTCGAATTAGCTAAACGTAGGATGGGAGAACATCAAGGAGAATGGGTGGGTTAAAATAAACTTTGAGCCTTTATCCTTTCCTTCAAAACCGTGAACCTGACCACGTTATAACCTTCAAAAGTCCTAATTGAAGCAGGTTATTTCGAAAGCATACTCCGGAAAAGGTCGCGTCGATTCTGACTCCTGAAAGGGTTCCTCTTACCATGTTGGTACTGATGTTGATAAAAAATTTGTGTATTTTATGCCATAAACTGTTTTTTCCTTTTCCCAGTGAACAAATTGGATGTCAAAGTTGTCATATGTGTTGCATTAATATGTCTTTTACGCAAAACAACTTGTTTTACTCGCGAGTAAGCGCTTGACCGCAGGAGAGTTTCCTACAATGGAAGGTATGGTCAGGATAGAATGCAAAACGTCCGAATGTTCCGAGAGCAGGGGCAAGCTATTATCGTGATCCCCAGTCAAGTCAGCCTTTCGAAGTCAGTTATCCGGGGGCAATCAGGTTGAGATTCGGTGAATATCTTGTAGTCAGGAGCACTACTCTGAATCAGATAATCAGGGGCAAGGTCATTGCAGTCAGGGGCAGGCCATCTTAAGAGCGCAGAGGTTATTCTTTACTCGAGGGGCATTTGGTGTGAAGTATTTCTCCGAAGTTCAGAATGCTGGGGCAGTTCATATCAGACCAACGGGGTACGAATGTTCAGATTCCCTTTTGAGGACTATCCCCACAGAGGTCCCACAGACCGGGGCATATCAGAAGCGAAGGAATTGTTCTTCTCCGTATCATCAGAGCTACTCAGAGCTATTCGAGCAGATTCAGTCAATTTTAAAGTGTGAGACGAATGTCGGGAAGTCATGTTACGGTCTTCCGATTCTTCACCCAAATCCATGTTGGCGATCACTGTGAGGCCCATCCGTGTTGGCGCATCAGTTTCCAAATCCAATCGTCATCAGTACGCAGGAAGACTCCGTCTATTTTCTCCAACAAAAGTCCAGTTTTTCAGTGGCACGGGTGAGCTATCCCCAGAGAAGTCCAATCATACTTGGCACATCTGCTATTCCACAGCAGAGTTATATTCCCTAGCAGGATGTTACTTCAACGAGGTGTTCGGGTAAGTTCCCAATTTCCCCAGCGGAGTTGATTTCACTCTTCCAGCATTTATTTTGCTGGAATAATTCTGTGATATTCGGGTTATCCTCGGCGGAATTGGCTTCGTCTTCAGCATTTATTTTGCTTAAATGGTTTTCTGTACCCGACTTTCTCCAGCAGCCCGAGCCTGTATTAGCATATTGCATGCATCATCATATTTGCATCATACTTGCATTTCAGTTTCAAAATACGTAGCATTTCCATGCTGTATGGAAACATTACGTCATTATCAAACATACGTATTCAGAAACATAAACCAGGTTGGTCACCTCGTTGGTTTCAGATGTTTGTTTTCCCCTGCAGATAATTGAGATTATGATTCAGGAAGATGTTCGGATAGTCGGATTTGTGGCGCAAGGCGAGCAGTGATCGTGTTCGTCCTATCATAGTTCAGATTTTTTGGAGTTATCGCCGTAATTTCCCCATTAGAGTTTTCTTCCCCATAAGAGTTGCTTGGTTGAGTTTCTCTTCTTCCCCAGCGAAGTTTTCTTCAGACTGTCGTCAAGTCAGTATTGAAAATCTTGAAATTACTATCTGCCGTCGAAGTAGGTGTTTGACGGATGTCGTCAGTTATTTTCCCGTAGTGGTTGACGGAGTTATTTCCCGTAGTGGTGACGGAGTGATACCCTGGTTGAAGGAGTTATACCCTGGTTGAAGGAGTTATACCCTGGTTGAAGGAGTTATTATCATGGTTGAAGGAGTTATTACCCTGGTTGAAGGAGTTATTACCCTGGTTGAAGGAGTTATACCCTGGTTGAAGGAGTTATTACCCTGGTTGAAGGAGTTATTACCCCGGTTGAAGGCGTTATACCCTGGTTGAAGGAGTTATTACCCTGGTTGAAGGAGTTATTACCCTAGTTGAAGGAGTTATACCCTGGTTGAAGGAGTTATTACCCTGGTTGAAGGAGTTATTACCCTGGTTGAAGGAGTTATATCCTGGTTGAAGGAGTGATACCCTGGTTGAAGGAGTTATACCCTGGTTGAAGGAGTTGTACCCTGGTTGAAGGAGTTATACCCTGGTTGAAGGAGTTATACCCTGGTTGAAGGAGTTATACCCTGGTTGAAGGAGTTGTACCCTGGTTGAAGGAGTTATACCCTGGTTGAAGGAGTTATACCCTGGTTGAAGGAGTTATACCCTGGTTGAAGGAGTTGTACCCCGGTTGAAGGGGTTATTACCCTGGTTGAAGGAGTTATACCCCGGTTGAAGGAGTTATTACCCTGGTTGAAGGAGTTATACCCTGGTTGAAGGAGTTATACCCCGGTTGAAGGAGTTATTACCCTGGTTGAAGGAGTTATACCCTGGTTGAAGGAGTTATACCCTGGTTGAAGGAGTTATACCCTGGTTGAAGGAGTTATTACCCTGGTTGAAGGAGTTATACCCTGGTTGAAGGAGTTATACCCCGGTTGAAGGAGTTGTACCCTGGTTGAAGGAGTTATTACCCTGGTTGAAGGAGTTATTACCCTGGTTGAAGGAGTTATACCCTGGTTGAAGGAGTTATATCCTGGTTGAAGGAGTTATTACCCTGGTTGAAGGAGTTATTACCCTGGTTGAAGGAGTTATATCCTGGTTGAAGGAGTGATACCCTGGTTGAAGGAGTTATACCCTGGTTGAAGGAGTTGTACCATGGTTGAAGGAGTTATACCCTGGTTGAAGGAGTTATACCCTGGTTGAAGGAGTTGTACCCTGGTTGAAGGAGTTATACCCTGGTTGAAGGAGTTATACCCTGGTTGAAGGAGTTGTACCCCGTTTGAAGGGTTTATTACCCTGGTTGAAGGAGTTATACCCCGGTTGAAGGAGTTATTACCTTGGTTGAAGGAGATATACCCTGGTTGAAGGCGTTATACCCCGGTTGAAGGAGTTATTACCCTGGTTGAAGGAGTTATACCCTGGTTGAAGGAGTTATACCCTGGTTGAAGGAGTTATACCCTGGTTGAAGGAGTTATTACCCTGGTTGAAGGAGTTATACCCTGGTTGAAGGAGTTATACCCCGGTTGAAGGAGTTGTACCCTGGTTGAAGGAGTTATATCCTGGTTGAAGGAGTGATACCCTGGTTGAAGGAGTTATACCCTGGTTGAAGGAGTTGTACCCTGGTTGAAGGAGTTATACCCTGGTTGAAGGAGTTATACCCTGGTTGAAGGAGTTGTACCCTGGTTGAAGGAGTTATACCCTGGTTGAAGGAGTTATACCCTGGTTGAAGGAGTTGTACCCCGGTTGAAGGGGTTATTACCCTGGTTGAAGGAGTTATTACCCTAGTTGAGGGAGTTGTTGCCCTGGTTGAAGGAGTTATACCCTGGTTGAAGGAGTTATACCCTGGTTGAAGGAGTTATACCCTGGTTGAAGGAGTGATACCCTAGTTGAAGGAGTTATACCCTGGTTGAAGGAGTTATACCCTGGTTGAAGGAGTTATACCCTGGTTGAAGGAGTTATACCCTGGTTGAAGGAGTTGTACCCCGGTTGAAGGGGTTATTACCCTGGTTGAAGGAGTTATTACCCTAGTTGAGGGAGTTGTTGTCCTGGTTGAAGGAGTTATACCCTGGTTGAAGGAGTTATTACCCTGGTTGACGGAGTTATTTCCCGTAGTGGTGACGGAGTTATTTCCCGCAGTGGTGGCGGAGTTGTTTCCTGTAGTAATGATAAAGTAGTACCCGTAGCGATGGCGGTGTTGTTATTTTTCCAGATTATCTTCCCGCAGTGGTGGCGGAGTGATGACGGTGTTATTTTTCTGTAATGGTGATAGGGTGATTTTCCTGTATCGTTGGCAGGGTCATGTTGTGTTGACAGAAGTACTTCCCCAGTGAAGTCGTCCATGTTATTCAAGTATTGACAAGATAATGACGAAATCAGATTTGTAGATAATGTTCCCCAAACAGTCGTGTAGTTCATTTCTGCGGTTGGCAAATTTCCGGGTTCTTAGTATTCAACCGTCTCGTACCTCGACTGTTTGAAGGCCGTTTGCTCTTCACCCAGTTGGGTCCAAGCCGCTTGAATAGGGGCAGCTGTTGCACCCTAAAATTTGCCCAACCTTTTCTAACCTAGGTTTATGTTTCAATTGCATAGTCATTTGCATTGGCATCATGTACATAGTGCATTCATCTGCATTGCATAGCATAGGCAAGATATCTTAATCAGGGGATCAAGTGCCATTCTTGTTTCAAGAGGCATATTCAAGGGGTTTCATTCATATTCAAGACTGCTCAGGTCATCATAGAAGAATTTGAACTTTAAAGAGTTGACAGGTTGATCAGTGAGTTCTCTCCTATCTTGAGAATGTTTGGGGGTCACCAGAGGGTGTATGAGCTATGAGCCAAGAGCATGGAGTGTGTATGGATGTTATGAAGAGTCTAGATAATCAGGGCTTTATTTTCGGGGAATTGTGCGCTCCTCGGTGTTTTCAGCTTACATGGTGGTTTTTGGGATATTCTGATGCCAGGGGTTTATTGTTTGCGTCGATCTGGGCTCGCGCTCTCTCTTTTATGTTGGTTATTTGCCTCTGTTCGCATTTTTAGGGTTTAATAGATTTTTTTTATATTTTTAATAGGTTTTTTAGATTTTTCAGAATTTAAATAGATTTTTTTAGCATTTTTTAATAGTTTAAATCTTTTTTGTAGAGCTTTATAGAATTTTTAATAGGTTTAATAGTTTTTTAATCATTTTTAGAATATAATAGCTTTTAAATGTTTTAGAATAATATAGAGAGAATATAGTTTTTTCTTTTATTAATAATAGATTTTTCTTTTAAATAATAGTATAGATTTTATTAGAAATTAAATAGAGATTTAATAGGATTTTAATAGTTTTTTAAGTAGAAATTAGTAGAGTTTAGAAATTAATTTGATTTAATAGAGTTAGCTAGATTTTAATCATTGTAGATTTAATTAGGGTTAATTAGGTTAATTAGGATTTAATCTTTTGTTTAGATTTTAATTGAATTTGTTAGAATTAATTAGGATAGATTAATTTTGGTTAGAGTTAATTGTAGTTTAACCATTATTAATTAGGTTTAATTTCTGATTAGTGTTCAATTAAGGTTAACCATTTTTAATTCAGTTTTTGAGTCTTTTTGGTCTTTTTTCGTGTGGGCCCAGAAAAGGGTTTTTGGAGGCCCAGTGAGTCCATCAACCGTTTTTGGCCATATTCAGTCCATTTTTTTCCCATTTTTGTCCTGCAGGTGCCACTTGTCGAGTATAAAGCAAGCCACGCGTGCTTCTATGACGGAACCACCTCACCCATCCGTTCACTCACACCCTGACACTCTCTCCCTTTCTACCACGCGTCCCACTCAGCCCCTCTCCCGTGACACTTGTCACCGTACCACCTCCTCACCGGAAACTCCCCTGACCGGCATGCAAGTCCGGTGACCACCCTAACAGCTCCTCGCCGGCCACCCTAACGCCTTCCGGCCACCGCAACCATCGCCTGAACCACCAGAAAACCCAGAATCATCCTATCTCCTTCGTTCTCCCCCTTCCTCCTCCGTCCACCTTCATCAATAACCCACCGGAAAACTTAAACTCCGCCGGAAACCTCATAGACCTTCATCGTCCTGCCCATATTTGTCCACCAATCTTCAGAGAAATCTCAAGATTTTCCCAGAACACATCCAAACATTCATCGTCCTTCAAAGAATTTTCCAGAAAATCTTTGAACATTCATGGTTCTTCACAAGGAAATTCCAGAATCCTTCAACCTGCATCAATATTTTCTCCAGAACTTCATACAATCATCATCAGTCTCCAGATCTCCTTCAACGTTCCCAGCGATTCATCTCATCTCCAGAGAATCCCCAGCGCATCTTCATCGTTGTTCATAGGTCTTCATCAGCTCCCAACAACTTCAAGATCTGTAAAGATCTTTGAAGATCTTCGTCTACGGTGTTTCTTCTCCATAACGTCTTCAAAGTCTTCAATACGCCTCAAGAACTTCGTCGTTAACCTCGTCTTCAAGAAGCTTTCTCCAGAAAATCTTGTCATCTTCGTTGCTTCATCCAGGTTCGGATTCTCTTCTTCTCATAGTCGTATGTTCAGTTGAATTAGGGATTGTTTTGGGATGTGAAGGTTGGTTTTGTTTCAGATAGAGTTTAAGTTAGGTTGAATGGATTCGAATTTGGCAATGGTGTTGTGTTCAAGATTCGTGAGAGTGATTCTTGAGAGGTTTCAGAGAGGGTGTGAGGAAGATGAGAGAGCGGCGTATTAGGGTTAGATGATGAACAGTGATCTGAAGTTTGGGGAAGGAGATAGGTTTTGTTCATTGGTAACTTGTATTAGGGTTTGGGTTGGGTCCAAGGCCCAAGTGCGAATTGCTGAAGGACCACCCCGGTTTACTCGTCCCCCTCCCCCTGAGTGTGAGAGCTGAGTGATTATTGGGTTGGGCTTTGCCTTGAGTTGCTAGGCGCACCCCCCTGTGCGTAAGCCCAGGGGATAAGCAACTTGAGAATTGCTTTTGCTGCACCCCCTTTTTTATTTTCTTTTCATTTTTCTTTGTTTGCTCATATTAGAAATTAATTCATTAAAAATAGTAGGATAATCCATTTAATTCCATTCTTTTTTCTGTAGATTTGTAATTCAATTTAGGATTTTATTAAACAAAAACATTAGTTTAATCATGCATTTTCATTTTAATTGCATTTTTTACATGTTTATTGATTTTGAAGTGTATTTTGTGGATATGTCTGCCTTGTTGATTTTCGTTCTCTCATCTGGTATTGAATTTTGTTTTAGTTTTTAGTATGTTATACTAGACTAATGCATGTTCCCCATAGGATTTTAGTGGATTTTTTAGAGGTTGATTGATATTGTTTTAGGGTTAGAGAATAGAGACCTCACAACTTGTTGGTAACCCTTGACCATTCATATATTAGGGATTGTTTAGTAGCCTTAGAAGTTGACTTAGGCTTTGAGATTTGATCTTGGGATCATAGAGCCATGTAGGTTTCCCCTAGATTTTTGGTAGATTTTTATAGGGTGTTCTGTTATTTTTGTTTGAGCCTGAGAATAGGAGAAGTCTTGATAGGCTTCTGACTTTGAAGTTCAACTGTGGTTGAACTTCAGAGTTAGTTTCCTTTGGGTTGAGGGCCTGTGGTTTCTTCTTGAAGATGGAGGCTGGATGAAGTCTTGGTGGAGCTTGCAAGGATGCATGGATTGAGGTCCTAGTCTAGGAGCTTGTTCTCTGTTTGTGAGGTTTGAGATCCTGAAGTTTGAGGGAAATTTATGGTACTTTCCTGAGGAAGGCACTATGGATGCCTTTCATTCTTTCTTCTCACCTCTTTCTCAAGTATCCAATGATGTTGGAGCCTTCATGTGAGTTTAGTTTCTCCTGAGGAGGAATATAAACCGATCACAGTTGTTGAGCCACATGGGATATGATTCCTAAGTGGAAGCCTCCTAGTACTTTCCCGAGGAAGGCACTATGGGCCTGTTCACTTAGTTCCCTTAGTTCATCTAGGATTTCTTAAGTATCCAATGATGTTGGAGCCTTCATGTGAGTTTAGTTTCTCCTGAGGAGGAATATAAACTGATCACAGTTGTTGAGCCACATGGGATATGATTCCTAAGTGGAAGCCTCCTGGTACTTTCCTGAGGAAGGCACTATGAGTCTGTTCACTTAGTTCCCTTAGTTCAGGTAGGATTTCTCAAGTATCCAAGGATGTCGGAGCCTTCATGTGAGTTTAGTTTCTCCTGAGGAGGAATGTAAACTGTTCACAGTTGTTGAGCCGCATAGGATATGATTCCTGAGTGGTAACCTCCTAGTACTTTCCTGAGGAAGGCACTATGGGTTTGTCTGCTTAGCTCCCTTTCTTTGGTAAGCTTGTTTTGAAGCTTGAAGACTGGTTTGATTTCTCTTGTGTAGGGTTTTGCTTAGAGATTTGATTAGGGTTTTGCATAGGGTTTTGCTTAGAGATTTGATTAGGGTTTTGCATAGGGCTTTGCTTAGAGTGTTGCTTAGGGTTTTGTTTAGGGGTCCTGCTCAGGGTTTTGGTTTAAGTTTTGGATAGGGGCTTGTCAGGCTGGTTCGCCTTCTCTTTGTGTTGTTTGACTTGTGTGGTGTTGTGCTGCATTAGACCTAGGGGTTCATCAAGATATTTCTGAGGTAGGTGCATCTTAGAAGTAGGCTTTGTGTGCATGAGAAGTTGAGGTGGTCCTCCTTCTGCTTGTTTGTTATTGAATGGCTTTGCTTGCTGGTATTTGGTAGAGCTGAGCTCCCTTACCTCTGTGGTTTGCGGCCTTTGCTCCTTGTTTGTTTGGTTGTTGCATTCATGCATATTTCCAGTATTTCTTTACTTTGCAGTTGATTGTTGTTTAGTCCTGTTGCCATGATCCCTTAGGAGCTCTAACTTCTCCGCTGCGGAGGAGTTATGATAGACATTAGGATGGTCAACCAGGCATGATAACAATAGGTAGATTCCCCTTTCCAACCATAGTTTTAGGGTGTCTCTTTCCTTTCAATAGAAAAACACTTGAGTAGCTTGTGTCGTAGTTAGCCGAACTACAGCTGCTCTAATTTCTCGTACCAGACGAGAATACGTAGGCACAGGATGCGATGTCCTGTCGAGCAACCTTCCCCCCGTTTAGACGTAGGTAGTCGAACTACGTTGACTCTGACTTTCCCATTGCACGAAGGAGTACGTAGGCCCAGAACACTGTATGTTCTGTCGAGTCCTGTCCTTTTCTTTTCTTTTCAGACTGACCATTAGCATAGATAGATAAACACACCCTTTTCCTTATAAACACCAAGCGTGGATCCCATCGAGTACGATGGACGTGAGGGGTGCTAATACCTTCCCCTTGCGTAACCGACTCCCGAATTCAGGTTTTGGTTGCGATGACCATTCCTTTCCCCGTTTTGCGGTAGGTTTACCTCGAGCGTTTCCTTTCCCTCCTGTGGGATAAATAACGCACGGTGGCGACTCTTCTGTATTGCCGGTGCCGATTTTCGCAGTAGCGACAGCTGGCGACTCTGCTGGGGACTGATGTAGCATCTAGGGACTATTCCCATCCCTTATGCTGGGACCGTTTCCCATCCCCTACGCGAGTCAATCCTAGCGCTTGGGTGTTTATCTGTTGGGTGTTGTGCATATGTGTTTTATCTTTCCGCACTTTACTTTCCCGCACCTTTACCTTTCCGCATTTACTTTCAGCACTATATTATTATGATTATTGTTGTGGGAGAGGGAGGTTACTATGAGTGAGAAGTCGGACCTGGGCTTGAGTATGCACCTAGACATAGTTGCGGAGAGTAGTAGACGGACCTGTCTGCTGAGCAGGCACAGTTCCCTACGAAATCTGCGCTCAGACGAGGTTCTCGCAGAGGTGCTCCTTTCCGGTCCTGAGGATCTGAGGGGAGTCCAGATGTGAGGATTGTCGACTCTGGGGACCTGATAACACGAAATCATATAGATATTTTCATGCATAATTCAACTAAAGTCTAACCGTTTTCGATCCGATTTCGGGTTATTTCCATGTATTTGTCTGATGTTTTTGCAGGTATTCAACGATCACGTCTAAACAAGGCAACATGAAGAAAAGAAGCAATCCCAGATGAAATATGGACGAAAAAGGAGTGAAAACACAATGAAAAGCGCAACAGACAGTTTTTGCTGATGTGACGACCATCACAGATGCATGACGACCGTCACACGGGTGACGACCGTCACACCTTGTGACGACCGTCATGCAGGCAAAAACGCCCCACTCAGATTACACGTCAAAAGAGCAGTTCCAATTCCCATTAAATGGTCCACTACTCCCTAAATTATCTGCCTCAGGGTCCATCATCCTCAGAGGTAACCGTTGGAATTCCACCTCTATAAAAAGGGAAGCAGGGGACTTCAAAAAGGGAGCTGCATTCATACCACGAAGTGCTGCCAAATTTACTTTCCAGCAAATTTACTTTCAGTTATTATTTGTATCCATTTCTCCAATTTTATTTGTATCCCTTTCCTTTGTTTCCCTTTCCATTTTTACTCATTCCCATTTCCGCTCTTCTGTAACTGTTACTGCACTGTACGATCGAATTGGAACTAAAGACAGAATTCTGCCAACATCTGTGGAGGATCTGCCCAAAGGCCAATTGGCATTATTTACAGGTTTTCATTTTGATCGACTTCTATTTTATCATAATGCAATTTATTATTTATTATTATTATTTATGTTTTGCTTTTCTAAATTCCATGTCTAGCTAAACTTAGGTAATCGATATGTAGTAATAATTCGAATGGGACTTGATAACTCTTGTTTGAAAACTTTCTTTTCACAAAAATAACTTATGGTCTACGTGTTTAAAATTGATTTACGAAATAAACTTCGTCGCGAAAGCGAGAACTTATTTTAAAGTAGTTTTGCCACGAAAGTGGGAAATTAATTAAGATACGAACCAACAAGCGAAAGCTGCGGTAAGGTCAAATTGTAAACACTAGGCATTTGTTTTAATAACAGCGAAAGCACTTTAAAACGAATTAGAACTTAGAGATTTCCAAAAAGTAATTTTAACCCCGAACGGAACACGAAAGTGTACGTTAGGCCCTTAGAATTATGATTAGCGTCAATAACCATTGTGAAACGAGAGTCTTCAAATCTCCATTTTCTGCTTAAATAAACTGTGAAAACTATTTCATACACCAGTCACTTATCAAGTCCCTGAAGAACATAATTACTACGTATCGATTTAATTAATTAAAAATCCAAACAGTAATCTTAGTTCCCCTTTTAGTGACAACCTTATTCCCTTAAAACATATTCTACCTAGCTAAACATAGTAACTCCCGAGAACACTAGTTTGATTACGAGTCCCTGTGGGATCGATATCTTTTATTACTACACGATAGACTGTGCACTTGCAGTTAGTTGTATTAGACATAGAAAGTCGCGATCAAGTTTTTGGCCCCGTTGCCGGGGACCCGTTTAGTCAATAGTGTAACCTTCTGTTACGCCGTATAGACTAGGTAAACAATTTTCATTTTTCCTTTACTAGTGTTGTCGATTGTATGCCAAGTGATCGCCCACAAAGCGATATCTTGAAACCTTCAGTCGCAGAACTAGAACGCTTCTTACATCTAAGAAGCCGAATCATTGAGTACCAACTCAAACATAACATTCCTGATCCTCTCACTCCCATTCCCAAATCCGAAGAAGAACCGACGATGGCTGAAGGACCTCCGAACAAACCGCTGAAGGCATACGCTACACCATCTCAGATGGAGCCTAGAAGTAGCATTGCTGCCCCAGCTATTACCCAAAATGATTTTGAGCTGAAACCATCATTGCTGTCGGCTGTACAACAAAACCAATTCTCAGGAAACGCAACTGAGGATCCGAACGAACATCTAACGAAGT
This sequence comes from Lathyrus sativus, assembly GCA_963859935.3. Taxonomy (NCBI): domain Eukaryota; kingdom Viridiplantae; phylum Streptophyta; class Magnoliopsida; order Fabales; family Fabaceae; genus Lathyrus; species Lathyrus sativus. The sequence goes on from OZ012737.1 coordinate 25,911,004, forward strand.
TTGTACAATACGCAGACACAGTGAAAGCAAATGGAGTAACTCCAGACGCGATAAGACTTCGTCTTTTCCCATTCTCTCTTAGAGACAGAGCGTGGACATGGTTCCAATCGTTACCATCCAACTCCGTTACAACGTGGGAGCAATTGAAGAACGTCTTCTTAGCGAGATATTTTCCACCAAGCAAAACTACTATGCTTAGAGCTCAAATCAACGGATTTCGACAGAAAGATACTGAATCTCTCTACGAAGCATGGGAACGATTCAAAGATATGATGAGAACATGTCCTCACCACGGTCTAGAAGACTGGGTGACAATCCATACTTTCTATAATGGGCTTCTATACAATACTAGATTAACCATAGACGCTGCCGCGGGCGGTGCACTTATGGATAAGCCATACGATGAAGCCTATCAATTGATAGAAAACATGTCACAAAACCATTGCCAATGGGGAGGTGAACGCACTCCAAATGAGAAAACCTCAGCGAAAGGTGGGATGTACGAAATCAGCAGCCTTGAAAAGTTCAATGCTAAAGTAGATGCTCTAGCACAGAAGATTGATAGTCTGACCGTTAACCCCACTGCAACTGTCGCTGCAGTAACTCCAACTTGCGAGTTATGCGGAAGCACCACTCATAATGCACCCGAATGCCCATTGCTAGCCGGAATCCCGCCAGACCAGGTAAATTATGCTCAAGGAAATCCCTACGCAAATACATACAACCCAGGTTGGCGAAATCATCCAAACTTTTCTTACAAAAGCGAAAATGCATTGCAAATGCCTACTGCTCCGCAAGGATATCAAAAACCAGCTGCTCAGAATGCACCTAGGAAATCAAACCTCGAAATGATGATGGAAAAGTTCATAGCTACTCAAGCTCAAACGAACAAAGAATTCCTAAATCAAAACATACACACTAGCGAGCAAATTAAACAGTTGACAGGAAAAGTAGACGCTTTAGCCACCCACAACAAAATGTTAGAAACTCAGATATCACAAGTGGCTCAACAGCAAGCATCTGCTGCCGCACCTGCTGGCACATTTCCTGGACAACCCGAACAGAATCCCAAAGGCCAAGCAAATGCTGTGATACTAAGAAGTGGAAAAGAATTGGACGAACCGATCGATCCGAGGACCGAAAACTCAGCCATGCAATAGAAACCAACTGAACAAGCAGAAAAGGAATCTGAGTTAGAGAAGAAGGAGGACAACGAGAAGGAGGATACCGCAAGTGAAAAAACTCAAGCACCTCCAGCGCCATATAAACCACCTATTCCTTATCCGCAAAGACTAATAAACTCTAAAACTTCAGGACAGTTTAAGAAATTTGTAGAGCTCCTTAAACAGCTGAATATTACTATTCCTTTTACAGAAGCAATAACTCAAATGCCGTCATACGCCAAATTTCTCAAAGAGATCCTGTCGAATAAGAGAAAAATCGAGGATAATGAAACAGTTACACTTACTGCAGAGTGTAGCGCTATTATTCAGAACCGCATGCCTCCTAAATTAAAAGACCCAGGTAGTTTCTCCATACCCTGCGTCATAGGAAAGTTCGTAATAGACAAAGCTCTATGCGATTTAGGAGCCAGTATCAGTGTTATGCCCTTATCTATATGCAAAAAGCTGAATATGGGAGACCTCAGGCCAACCAAAATGTCCGTACAATTAGCTGACAGATCAGTAAAATACCCCGTTGGAATACTGGAAAACGTTCCAGTACGCATAGGACAATTCTACATCCCAACCGACTTCATAATCATGGACATCAAGGAGGACACTGTAACCCCAATTATCCTAGGAAGACCGTTCCTAGCTACAGCCGGAGCGATTATAGACGTAAAGAAAGGAAGGCTAACATTCGAAGTAGGAGAAGAAAAGATAGAGTTCATTCTCACCAAGTTCCTACAAGCACCAGCAATAGACGATACCTGCTATTTAGTAGACGAAATTGACGAATGCATAAGAGAACTTGAAAATGAGGAGACCACGTATTCATAAATAATAAAGATTCAAATACCCGAAATTTCTGAAGACGACAATTGGCGTAAACCGTATAAAGACGACAGCCTAAGCGAAAGCTTAGCACTGACACCAAACCATATGCCAGGTCCGAAGAACCCATCTTTAGAAATTAAAACTCTACCCAAAAACCTCAGATATGAATTTCTAGACGATGAACTAAAAAGACCAGTGATAGTCAACGCCGACTTAGGACAACCAGAAACCGAAAAGTTATTAGAAGTCCTAAAGAAGTACCCCACCGCGTTAGGCTACAACATAAGCGATCTAAAAGGTATAAGCCCTTTGATCTGTATGCATCGAATTACAATAGAGGAAGACTCTAAAACTTCTCGAGAGCATCAGAGAAGACTAAACCCCATCCTGAGCACTGTAGTCAGAGATGAAGTAAAGAAATTACTAGATGCAGGAATCATCTATCCAATCTCCGATAGTGAATGGGTTAGCCCAGTTCATGTCCTACCAAAGAAAGGAGGAGTCACAGTAGTTAAAAACGAGAAAGGCGAATCGATAACAAAAAGAGTCGTGACTGGAAGTAGGATGTGTATTGATTATAGGAAGCTTAACAAGGCTACGCGCAAAGATCACTTCCCGCTACCCTTCATAGACCAAATGTTGGAAAGATTAGCCAAACATTCATATTTCTGCTATCTAGATGGTTACTCAGGATTCTTCCAAATTCCCATCCATCCTGATGACCAAGAAAAGACTACATTCACCTGTCCTTACGGTACTTTTGCTTACCGCCGAATGCCGTTCGGACTCTGTAACGCCCCAGCAACCTTCCAAAGATGCATGATGGAAATCTTCGCAGATTTCATAGACGACATTATGGAAGTGTTTATGGACGATTTCTCGGTATGTGGACAAAGTTTCGAAGGATGCTTACAAAACTTAGAAATGGTACTAGAACGTTGCGTAAAAGTAAACCTCGTCCTAAATTGGGAGAAATGCCATTTTATGGTCCGACAAGGAATAGTTCTAGGACACGTCATATCAGATAGAGGGATTGAGGTAGACAAAGCTAAAATAGAGATTATAAAAGATCTCCAACCTCCAAAATCTGTACGAGAAATACGGAGTTTTCTAGGACATACCGGTTTCTACAGAAGATTTATAAAAGATTTCTCGAAAATCACAAAACCTTTGACCGGCCTGTTAATGAAGGATGCTGAGTTCGTCTTCGACGACGACTGTTTAAAAGCATTCGAAACATTGAAATCAGCCCTTATCACCGCACCAATCATGCAACCACCAGATTGGAGACTACCGTTTGAAATCATGTGCGACGCGAGTGATTACGCTGTAGGCGCAGTTCTAGGACAAAGGAAGGACAAGAAACTCCATACCATCTACTACGCCAGTAGAACCTTAGATCCTGCCCAAATGAACTACGCTACCATAGAAAAGGAACTTCTAGCAGTTATATTTGCGCTTGACAAATTCCGTTCTTACTTAGTAGGAGCAAAAATTATAATATACACAGACCACGCTGCCATAAGGTACCTAATAAGCAAAAAGGATGCCAAACCAAGACTATTGAGATGGATCCTGTTATTACAAGAGTTTGACTTAGAAATTAAAGATAAGAAAGGAACCGAGAACGTTGTTGCGGATCACTTATCCCGAATAGAAGGCATCAGACACGAACCAGTACCGATAAATGACGATTTCCCGTACGAACGTCTGATAGCCAAATTAGAAAGTGACACACCCAATGCAATCTCGGAAGATCCAGAATTCGAAAAAGCCGTAGAAGCCGTCTATGCCCAAGTCACATTACCTTGGTATGCTGACATCGTTAATTACCTCGCTGCAGGCGTGCTTCCACCAGATCTTACTTATCAACAAAAGAAGAAATTCTTCCACGATCTGAAACACTATTATTGGGACGAACCTCTACTCTTCAAGAGAGGGGCCGACAACATATACCGTCGCTGTGTCCCAGAGGAAGAAATAGAAAATATTATTTCCCAATGCCACTCAGCATCATATGGTGGTCATGCTAGTACATCCAAGACGTGTGCTAAGATTCTCCAAGCCGGCCTATTCTGGCCTAATCTCTGGAAAGACGTTTACATCGCTGTGCAAAAATGCGATAGATGCCAACGAACTGGCAACATCTCATGACGCGATGAAATGCCTCAGAAAGGAATCTTAGAGGTAGAAGTCTTCGACGTATGGGGAATAGATTTCATGGGACCTTTCCCACCTTCTTTTGGAAATAACTACATACCCGTCGCTGTCGATTACGTGTCTAAATGGATAGAAGCCATAGCTGCTCCAACAAATGACGCACGAGTAGTAATCAAACTCTTCAAAAACACTATCTTTCCTAGATTCGGTGTACCCAGACTCGTCATTAGTGACGGAGGATCTCACTTCATATCACGAATATTCGATAAACTTCTCTCTAGATATGGAGTCAAGCACCGAGTAGCTACACCTTATCATCCGCAAACTAGCGGACAAGTAGAGGTCTCGAACAGAGAAATAAAACAGATCTTGGAAAAGACTGTCGCTACCTCAAGGAGAGACTGGTCATCGAAGCTACAAGAAGCTTTATGGGCTTATAGGACCGCGTTTAAGACACCAATATGTACTACCCCCTATAAATTAGTCTACGGTAAATCCTGCCACCTCCCTGTAGAGTTAGAGCACAAGGCCTTCTGGGCCATTAAGACACTCAACTTCAACTACACCGAGGCAGGAGAAAAGCGAATCCTGAACTTACACGAGTTGGAAGAACTTCCATTAGACGCCTACGAAAATGCCCGTATCTACAAAGAACAGACTAAAAAGTGGCATGATAAACGTTCAATCAGGAAACAATTCAGTGTGGGAGACATCGTATTGCTTTTTAATTCACGATTAAAACTCTTCCCAGGAAAACTAAAATCTAGGTGGTCTGGACCCTATGAAGTGACTAAAGTACTTCAGAGTGGAGCTGTTGAAATTATCGATAAGACGAATGCACCGTTTATCGTAAACGGGCAATGTCTAAAACATTACAATAAGAACGACAACAGTCCTCAAGTTAGCAATATAACATTGCTTGAGCTTCCGGCTCAAACACCAGAATAGCTTCTCACCAAGCTATCGTCAGGCTTTAGACGTTAAAAACAGCGCTTATTGGGAGGCAACCCAAATTCCCCTCGTTATTGCATTTCATTTTTCTTTAAAATTCTACTTTGAAAAATCCAACAAAAATCCTAAAATTACTACTACTTTCTACTTTCGTTCATTTTCGTACTTTTATTCTTATTTTATTTTTCCTCTTTTGCCTTTTGTTTCTACCACTTTTCGTTTCTAAAAATCCTGACTTCAATTTCTTGTTTCAAACTTTTCAGGATTTTTAAAGTCTTCAAAACATTTCTTCTGTTTTCTCCGAATTACCTGCGAATATGGCCGAGTACGACTTCACAAAGGTTCACTTCAAAGGACTCGCTCAAAAGGCAAGATTTGCAGCACTGACCGAAAGAGAATTCGCCTTAACACTGTATTATGACAAGGCTACTATGAATAAACTAGGGATCACAGATAGCATTCAATACCTGTTCAATCAACTGGGTTGGGAGAACACTGCTCTGAAAACACGTTTCGCTACCTACAAGGATCTTACCTATGAATTCCTTAGCTCTTTTAGATACACACCCAACTATGGCTTTGGAACCCACTCAGAGTTGATTACCTTCAGATTGTTTAGAATGGACCAAACTCATAGCCGGATGTCACTAGCTAACCTCCTAGGATTCCCTAGCGGACCGCATGTGCTCATCAGTGCAGAAGATGACGATATTGATTTGCAACTCGAGCACTTCTGGGGTAGAATCACAGGCGACTATCACTCTGAACCAGACAGAATGTACAATGATGACATTCATAACCCAACCTTTAGATACTTCCATAAGATACTAGCTCACACCTTGTTTGGAAAAGAAGAAAATATTACCACAGTGTCTAAGGAAGAGTTATTCATCATGTTCTGTGCTTCTCAGGGTCGGACAGTAAATGCAGTGCCTTTCATGATGAGATCCTTCAAACGCCTCACGCTGGAACCTCAGACACCTATTCTTATAGGAGGACTAGTAACAATGATAGCCCACGAGCTTGGCCTTAGATTCCATCTAAATGCCAACACTCGTTTTGGTACCATCAGACCCATGAACATACAATTCTGCTTTAACAGGCGCATCTTAGGAACTATGGGACCTAGACCGTACGAGTACCTTATTAACGAAAAACCAGTACAACTATTCACACTGCCTGATCATCTGATGACAAGCATCCACAACAAGGATAACTGGCTCTATGAATTGGATGAGCCTATGGGACCTCCTTCACCACAGTCAACACCCCAGAACTATATGTATGACAGTGACCACATTTCTGAGGCACACGATTACATGTACTTTGAGGACGCCGCCTCTGAAAATGAAGTAGACCCTATGACTCCTCCACACTACAATACTTATCCTGAGCCTATCCCCGAGGAAACAACCGACAAAATGGATACCGTGTTACTCAGATTGGACCACGTTGATACAGCGCTGACGAATGTAAAAGCTGATATCGCAAGCGTGCACAGTGACCTGGTAGGCTTCATGGATCTCGTCTGCGACTAACTCGACTACTATTCATGGAAATTTGATGAGTTGAAGGCACGGAAAGATTAGTTATTAGCTCGTAGCAGTAGTTTCAGTTTAGTCTAGTCTAGTTTAGTTTAATTTACTCATTTGGAATTTTCGCATTGTTCGTTTCATTATGTACTACATACAATTGTTTCCATTTTATGTTATTTCAATTTTAGTTTTTGTTCAAATTATTTTGTCTTCGCATTATTTATTGATTGTTGGCTGTTATATTACATCACCGTAGCAATACTATGCTTTAAAATCACCACGAGTACGCCCACAGAGCAAAATTCTGCGTTCTGCAGATTTTGCTGCTGTGACGACCGTCACAGCCCCATGACGAGCGTCACACGGGTGACGACCGTCACACCTTTGTGACGACCGTCACGCAGCCCAGAACTGCAATCTGATATAGCAGGGGTCGTGTTCCCTTCCACTCCCCCCATTATCACTTTCAAACTTCCAGAACTCATACCCCACTACGATTTTCGTTCTCCCCAACTGAACTATAAGCCTCAACTCCAAATCCAACCTCCAAACCACCGTTCTGTCACATTTCCCTCTCTTCCGAAAAATCCCAAAACCTCTGAAATCTCTCCATCTTCAACAATGGCCGGAAACGCAGATATCAGCAACATTTCCTTCCCTGAGGGCGAGTTAGGCGAGAGACAACGAGCACAGTACATTGCATTTCACCAGAGGTCACTTCAGCCAACTCATTACCCGCACCTTCCATCACTTACGGAGCTCGGACTCCTCGAAGGTGTCACCTGGATGCTTCAACGAGCAGGCATCTGGAACCTCTGCTCCAACCCCCAGCCGACCTACGAACAGCTCACCCTTGAGTTCCTGAGTTCGTTCCCGTACATCACCAGCAGCGGCGAACTCAACCAGCACACAGGTGCCGCTTGTTTCCGAATGTTTGGTGTCAATTATCAAATGAATCAGAATCAAATCGCCAGCATCCTACAGTTACCCCGCGGCGACAACGCTCATCGCCGCCTCACTGACCAGTTCCAGCACGAAGCCTTCGCGCTGTGGTATCGGTTGACCGGCCTCAATGCCGATGGTTGGGACTCCCTGCACGCCACTCACATCCGTAACCCCGCCATCAGATACTTTCACCGGGCATTGAGTAACATTATCTTCGCCAGAGACAGCAACCACAAGGTGAACTCCAAGGAGCTCTTCTTCCTTCATTGCGTCTTCAACAATGAACCGGTCAACGCTGCCCCGTTCCTGCTGGCTCACATTAAGGCCAACTGCAACCGTGGCTCGAAGCCATTCTACTTTGGCGGGATTATCACGGCTATTGCACTTGGGCTGAACCTTGGCGACCGCCTTCAGCACCTCCAGTCCATCCCCTCGGTGTTCCTTGACACCGACCACTGCAGGGCCTCCCATCTCATCCGCTCCCGAGCTGACGAGAAATATCATCCGGTTGTGCGTGGCAAGACCGTCAGAAGCATCATCCTTCCGTCCCGCACCCGCATCCATCCTGAGGACCGTACCAACTGGTTGTTCGACCTCACTGCCCCTCCTTCTGCCGCTGTTCCTACTCAGGACCCCACACATGATTCCGAAGATGAAATCCAAGCTGAGTTGGACAGGTCCGAGCAGCCAGAGGCATCGCAGCCTCCTCCACCAGTAGGTACATCATCCCGCCGCCGCCGTCACCATCCCGTGCCAGATTACACCGAAGAGGACCTCCGTCGCTCCCTACACCAGCAGGCACAGATACTCACGATGCTGCAGCAGCAGAACCAGCGAGCTGACCAGTTCGAAGCTTGGCACCGGACTCAAATGCAACAACTTCACACCGGCCAAGCTACGATCACTGAGAGTCTAGCGAATCTGACCCTGCAGGTCGAAGGACTCCGAGACACGGTCTACCACACTGGAGCCATGAGCTATGAGGATAGAGTAGCCCTTGCTAGAGCCAGAGGACGCCAGCGTGGACGTGACAGGCCCCGGGACTAGATTTTTATTTTTTTCCTTCATTGTTTACTATATTTCAGTTCTTTGCATTTTCATTTTCAGTTGTATCTCCCTCTCGCATGCTTCAAGAATCAGTGAGGACACTGATCGAGATAGTGTGGGAGCGGAGCCTTATTTCCACTGTATTCAGAACTTCCCTTATTTACTGTATTTCCATTTCACTGCACTTTTAAATTTTAGTAAGTTCCATTTTTACACTTTCTATTTCTAGCAAATAAAGCTCGTCTATATAATTTTCACGTTACGCAAACCATCCCCACATTATTCAACGTAAACAAAAACTTTCATTTGTTCTTCAAAAGCAAAAGCATCACGAGAATGCACCTGAGTTCAAACCGAGCTTTGAAACTCCGAGGAAACGACAGTTCTAACAAAACCAGTATCGTCCAGACACCTTAGATCTCTAGTTTATGCGAGTCGGTTTCACCACCTACGTGTACCAAAGTCTCAAGTGTCTACGCGAACTCAACCCCAAGTAGTTTATACTAGCAGTCAGCACCATCCTAAAAACACCTCTAAGCGAGCGACCGATGCAAATAAGTGTATGATCTCCAAAAAGATGAAAAATCATGAAAAGAGAGCTAAAAAAGCCCAAGAATATAAGATACATTTCCTTCTAAGTTAGGTGCTCCTCACCCGAGCATTTAGCCCAACGGCACGAAAAACTCATTGAAAAATCAATGACACCAAATTATGATCAATGAAGAAGATCAAAAACAAAAACGAGATCATATTCACTAACAGGTCGACTTGCCATGAGAGTGTGCGGACAACGGGCTTAATGTGATTGCGCTAGAACAAACAGGGTGAACTTGCCACGAGAACCTTGACACCAAGATACGGTAGCATGACTGAGACTGATTTGCATAAAAGGGAGACCTCCGGAGACTTGTAGTCCAGTGTCGCCGTGATACTCGTCTTGTTCTTACCAAGAATCCCGGTTTTTCTAAACTCTGCGAACGAAGAAGTAGCCTCGTGCTTGCCGACTTTTTCACGTTTTACTTGAGGACAAGCAAAGATTCAAGCTTAGGGGAGTTTGATAACACGAAATCATATAGATATTTTCATGCATAATTCAACTAAAGTCTAACCGTTTTCGATCCGATTTCGGGTTATTTCCATGTATTTGTCTGATGTTTTTGCAGGTATTCAACGATCACGTCTAAACAAGGCAACATGAAGAAAAGAAGCAATCCCAGATGAAATATGGACGAAAAAGGAGTGAAAACACAATGAAAAGCGCAGCAGACAATTTTTGTTGATGTGACGACCGTCACAGATGCATGACGACCGTCACACGGGTGACGACCGTCACACCTTGTGACGACCGTCATGCAGGCAAAAACGCCCCACTCAGATTACACTTCAAAAGAGCAGTTCCAATTCCCATTAAATGGTCCACTACTCCCTAAATTATCTGCCTCAAGGTCCATCATCCTCAGAGGTAACCGTTGGAATTCCACCTCTATAAAAAGGGAAGCAGGGGACTTCAAAAAGGGAGCTGCATTCATACCACGAAGTGCTGCCAAATTTACTTTCCAGCAAATTTACTTTCAGTTATTATTTGTATCCATTTCTCCAGTTTTATTTGTATCCCTTTCCTTTGTTTCCCTTTCCATTTTTACTCATTCCCATTTCCGCTCTTCTGTAACTGTTACTGCACTGTACGATCGAATTGGAACTAAAGACAGAATCCTGCCAACATCTGTGGAGGATCTGCCCAAAGGCCAATTGGCATTATTTACAGGTTTTCATTTTGATCGACTTCTATTTTATCATAATGCAATTTATTATTTATTATTATTATTTATGTTTTGCTTTTCTAAATTCCATGTCTAGCTAAACTTAGGTAATCGATATGTAGTAATAATTCGAATGGGACTTGATAACTTTCTTTTCACAAAAATAACTTATGGTCTACGTGTTTAAAATTGATTTACGAAATAAACTTCGTCGCGAAAGCGAGAACTTATTTTAAAGTAGTTTTGCCACGAAAGTGGTAAATTAATTAAGATACGAACCAACAAGCGAAAGCTGCGGTAAGGTCAGATAGTAAACACTAGGCATTTGTTTTAATAACAGCGAAAGCACTTTAAAACGAATTAGAACTTAGAGATTTCCAAAAAGTAATTTTAACCCCGAACGGAACACGAAAGTGTACGTTAGGCCCTTAGGATTATGATTAGCGTCAATAACTATTGTGAGACGAGAGTCTTCAAATCTCCATTTTCTGCTTAAATAAACTGTGAAAACTATTTCATACACCAGTCACTTATCAAGTCCCTGAAGAACATAATTACTACGTATCGATTTAATTAATTAAAAATCCAAACAGTAATCTTAGTTCCCCTTTTAGTGACAACCTTATTCCCTTAAAACATATTCTACCTAGCTAAACATAGTAACTCCCGAGAACACTAGTTTGATTACGAGTCCCTGTGGGATCGATATCTTTTATTACTACGCGATAGACTGTGCACTTGCAGTTAGTTGTATTAGACATAGAAAGTCACGATCAGGACCGATCATTTGGAAGTCAGCTAAGTGAGGCCTCTTCATGACCTGATGATGCCACTCCTTCTGGGAATCGTATCGTCACTCATGAAAGTCTGGGACGCTGATGACCGCATAGGATGCCGTACCTTTGTCCGTGGATTAGGTCCATACCTGTGAGGGGGATTGGGTTATTGCAGGTAACTTGACCTTCAGACTACCGGTTTATTTCTCATGAGATACAGGATTGTGGATATTTTATGGGTTGTTATCAGGTCTGTCGGAGACCAGGTGTGGGTTATATTATTGGGTCTATCCGAGACCAGGCTGGAGTTCTTTATGAGGTCTGTCTGAGACTATTGTGTGAGGAGTATTGGAGGATTTGTCTAAGACCTGTTCTTGGTGTGATTTGGGCTTCTCAGTCAGGGCACTTGATCCCCTGTTGCAGCTACTTGCATTGCATTGTTTGCATAACCATTTATCATTGCATTTTGCATACATACTCATATTTGCTTAACAGGTACTTTCAGGATTGCAGATCAAAGAATCCATCGTTATTCCACAAGAACTAATCACAAGAAGATCATGGACAACGTGCAGGGTGAAATGCAAGAGATGCGTGACAGGATGGCCCTGCTCATGCAAACCATGGAGACCATCGCCAAAGGACAAGAGCAGCTGCAGAATCTGGTTCAGCCGATAGTCGCACGGGCTGAAAACAACGGGACACCGCATGGTGAGGATATTGCTGCTTCACCCCGAATTGAGAATCGTCAAAGTGCTGGTTTGAATGTTGGAGAAACTGGTCCTGTAGGTGGAGGTGGGAACACCGGTAATATGAATGCCAATACAGATACTGTTGGGGTATTTGTGGGTAATGTCAATCAGGGTTTCAATGGGGGCGTTGAGAATGTCGGAATGAATGGTATCAATGGTAATCAGGGCTTCAATGGTATGAACATGGGGTATGGCAACATTGCTGGCGCCAAGGCTGGGTTTGGTGGCTATGGTTATGGTAATCTTGGATATGGAACTGGTGTGTACAATGCTCAGGATATGGGCAATCTGAGGTACGACCCCAGGTACTTCCAAACGGGTCCGGGCCGTGATGCAGATTATGTTGGATACGATGCAGTACCTCGCTGGGAGGATCGTCAGGAGGATGTGTTCTCTGGTCAGAACGAGGGTTATGAAAGGGCTAGGGATGACAACCATCGGATGAGATTGCTGGAAGAGAAGGTAAATGGTTTGGCTAGCCAGAATGCTGTGGGGCTGGATATGTCCAATATGGGATTGGTACCAGGGCTGAGGGTACCTCCGAAATTCAAAGCGCCATCTTTTGATAAATATAAAAGGGACACGTGCCCGAGGGTACATGTTCGTTCATTTTACAGGAGGATGTCCGCATATTCAGACGACGAAAAGATGTTCATGCATTTTTTCCAGGACAGCTTGTCAGGGCCGTCGCTGGAATGGTATATGAGCCTAGAGCCAACACAGATAAAAAGCTGGAAAGAGCTAGCGGAAGCTTTCGTGAAGCATTACCAATACAACAGCGATCTCGCCCCTAACCGAGTCCAGTTGCAGAACATGTCTCAAAAGTCTAGCGAGAGCTTCAAGGAATACGCCCAGAGATGGCGTGATTTGGCTGCCAGAGTACAACCTCCTATGGTGGAGCGTGAAATGATGGACTTGTTCATAGGAACTTTTTCTGGAATGTACTATGACCGGCTGCTCAATTTCTCAATGAGTACCTTCTCCGAGTTGATCTTGATGGGGGAGCGCATTGAAAACGGGGTAAAAATCGGTAAGATTCAAGCGGGAGAGTCTGCTTCAGCTGGAAGCAATAAGAAAGCTTTCGGGGGTAGAAAACAGGAAGATGCCAATTCGGTATGTAGCTCTCGGGGAAGAAATAGGGGATGGAGGCAATACCAACCGCAACAAGTTGCAAGTGTGACAATCCCCGCGCAACATCAGCAACAGCCGCAGCAACAGGGGCAACAACATCCGGCTCAGCGAAGAATTCAGAACGGGAAGCCGAAAAGGGTATTTGATCCACCACCAGTATCGTACGCTGAGCTTCATCAGAATTTGTTACGGTTACAGTTGGTCGAGAAAAGAACGATGGCTCCTCCGACAGGGATACCCCCACCCAGTTATAACGCTAATGAGCATTGTGAATTCCACTCTGGGGCACCCGGCCATAATATCGGAAACTGTCACGCTTTCAAGCATAAAGTGCAAGATTTGCTTGATAGCACTGCTATTAATTTTGGTACGGAAGGGCCCAATATTACACAACAACCAATGCCAAACCATGAATAGGCTGGAGTATGGTGGACAAAGAGGAGTCCTATAGTTCGGGTGGGCCGTTAAAAGTAGATCAGAACAGTGGCAGGCTGCCTCTAATAACTGATTGTGAAGATAGCTGGTTCAGCAGCAGGACAGATGTGAAAGCCCGGTTCTCGGAAGCTGGCATTTTTCTCTGTTTTATCTTGTCATTTCTTTACGTTTGTAGTTTCTTTCCTGTTTAAAATGCAATCTTGTTTGTAAAACTTGTTGTTTCCATTCAATTGATGATAATGAAATAAATATGCATGTTTTGATTAAATCCATTCGTGTTCACTAATTGTTTTTACAAATGTCCAACGCCTGGTTAAGAGGAATCCGGGGAGGATGACGAAAATGAACGACATGCAAAATTCCGATTGTATGCTTTTTGAAACAAAACCTGCTGATGATGTACATGCATTGTTTCAAATCCCTAAACACCGGAGATATAAGGAAGATAATCCCTTGTCAACCCCTTTGAGCCTTGTAGTAGGAGTTTCTTTCTGTGAATGAAAAACCCTCAATCTTAACCTGGGGCAGGGTAGGTGTTAGCTAATTTGACCGAACGCCCAAATTACAAAAAGGAGTGCCCGTTCGAGGATCAATCACACCTCTAGAGGTCGTGCCTAAAAAACCACAATGGTCAAATCAAGAGTGAGACAGTCACATCATTCTCCAATGAGTCAGACAACCAGTGTCACACGACTTGTTCGAAAAAAAGAAAGCAAAAAAAAGAATCAAAAGCCCGCTAGGTCAAAACTTCAAAACAAATGACTTAGGCAAAAAGGAGGGCATCCCGCTGGACTTAAAAAATCAAAGAAACTCGAAAGGAGTTAGTCCAGGCAAAAGTTAGGGATAAGAAAAAGATGAAAGGATGACAAAAGAAAGATCCTCAGATCAAATACGAGTCGTGTGACCTCAAGTGTCAAAGACGAAAGGTGAGTGGCTGTCACTCCCAAAAACTCATGGTTTCTCGAACTATCACTCCTATCTTTTAGCCTCTGAGAGGTGAGCGCTAAGGTCGAATTAGCTAAACGTAGGATGGGAGAACATCAAGGAGAATGGGTGGGTTAAAATAAACTTTGAGCCTTTATCCTTTCCTTCAAAACCGTGAACCTGACCACGTTATAACCTTCAAAAGTCCTAATTGAAGCAGGTTATTTCGAAAGCATACTCCGGAAAAGGTCGCGTCGATTCTGACTCCTGAAAGGGTTCCTCTTACCATGTTGGTACTGATGTTGATAAAAAATTTGTGTATTTTATGCCATAAACTGTTTTTTCCTTTTCCCAGTGAACAAATTGGATGTCAAAGCTGTCATATGTGTTGCATTAATATGTCTTTTACGCAAAACAACTTGTTTTACTCGCGAGTAAGCGCTTGACCGCAGGAGAGTTTCCTACAATGGAAGGTATGGTCAGGATAGAATGCAGAACGTCCGAATGTTCCGAGAGCAGGGGCAAGCTATTATCGTGATCCCCAGTCAAGTCAGCCTTTCGAAGTCAGTTATCCGGGGGCAATCAGGTTGAGATTCGGTGAATATCTTGTAGTCAGGAGCACTACTCTGAATCAGATAATCAGGGGCAAGGTCATTGCAGTCAGGGGCAGGCCATCTTAAGAGCGCAGAGGTTATTCTTTACTCGAGGGGCATTTGGTGTGAAGTATTTCTCCGAAGTTCAGAATGCTGGGGCAGTTCATATCAGACCAACGGGGTACGAATGTTCAGATTCCCTTTTGAGGACTATCCCCACAGAGGTCCCACAGACCGGGGCATATCAGAAGCGAAGGAATTGTTCTTCTCCGTATCATCAGAGCTACTCAGAGCTATTCGAGCAGATTCAGTCAATTTTAAAGTGTGAGACGAATGTCGGGAAGTCATGTTACGGTCTTCCGATTCTTCACCCAAATCCATGTTGTCGATCACTGTGAGGCCCATCCGTGTTGGCGCATCAGTTTCCAAATCCAATCGTCATCAGTACGCAGGAAGACTCCGTCTATTTTCTCCAACAAAAGTCCAATTTTTCAGTGGCACGGGTGAGCTATCCCCAGAGAAGTTCAATCATACTTGGCACATCTGCTATTCCCCAGCAGAGTTATATTCCCTAGCAGGATGTTACTTCAATGAGGTGTTCAGGTAAGTTCCCAATTTCCCCAGTGGAGTTGATTTCACTCTTCCAGCATTTATTTTGCTGGAATAATTCTGTGATATTCGGGTTATCCTCGGCGGAGTTGGCTTCGTCTTCAGCATTTATTTTGCTTAAATGGTTTTCTGTACCCGACTTTCTCCAGCAGCCCGAGCCTGTATTAGCATATTGCATGCATCATCATATTTGCATCATACTTGCATTTCAGTTTCAAAATACGTAGCATTTCCATGCTGTATGGAAACATTACGTCATTATCAAACATACGTATTCAGAAACATAAACCAGG
Source organism: Lathyrus sativus (assembly GCA_963859935.3). NCBI lineage: Eukaryota > Viridiplantae > Streptophyta > Magnoliopsida > Fabales > Fabaceae > Lathyrus > Lathyrus sativus. Next base: position 25,926,915 of record OZ012737.1, read on the forward strand.
TTGGTCACCTCGTTGGTTTCAGATGTTTGTTTTCCCCTGCAGATAATTGAGATTATGATTCAGGAAGATGTTCGGATAGTCGGATTTGTGGCGCAAGGCGAGCAGTGATCGTGTTCGTCCTATCATAGTTCAGATTTTTTGGAGTTATCGCCGTAATTTCCCCATTAGAGTTTTCTTCCCCATCAGAGTTGCTTGGTTGAGTTTCTCTTCTTCCCCAGCGAAGTTTTCTTCAGACTGTCGTCACGTCAGTATTGAAAATCTTGAAATTACTATCTGCCGTCGAAGTAGGTGTTTGACGGCTGTCGTCAGTTATTTTCCCGTAGTGGTTGACGGAGTTATTTCCCGTAGTGGTGACGGAGGGATACCCTGGTTGAAGGAGTTATACCCTGGTTGAAGGAGTTATACCCTGGTTGAAGGAGTTATTATCCTGGTTGAAGGAGTTATTACCCTGGTTGAAGGAGTTATTACCCTGGTTGAAGGAGTTATTACCCTGGTTGAAGGAGTTATACCCTGGTTGAAGGAGTTATTACCCTGGTTGAAGGAGTTATTACCCCGGTTGAAGGAGTTATACCCTGGTTGAAGGAGTTATTACCCTGGTTGAAGGAGTTATTACCCTAGTTGAAGGAGTTATACCCTGGTTGAAGGAGTTATTACCCTGGTTGAAGGAGTTATTACCCTGGTTGAAGGAGTTATATCCTGGTTGAAGGAGTGATACCCTGGTTGAAGGAGTTATACCCTGGTTGAAGGAGTTGTACCCTGGTTGAAGGAGTTATACCCTGGTTGAAGGAGTTATACCCTGGTTGAAGGAGTTATACCCTGGTTGAAGGAGTTGTACCCTGGTTGAAGGAGTTATACCCTGGTTGAAGGAGTTATACCCTGGTTGAAGGAGTTATACCCTGGTTGAAGGAGTTGTACCCCGGTTGAAGGGGTTATTACCCTGGTTGAAGGAGTTATACCCAAGTTGAAGGAGTTATTACCCTGGTTGAAGGAGTTATACCCTGGTTGAAGGAGTTATACCCCGGTTGAAGGAGTTATTACCCTGGTTGAAGGAGTTATACCCTGGTTGAAGGAGTTATACCCTGGTTGAAGGAGTTATACCTTGGTTGAAGGAGTTATTACCCTGGTTGAAGGAGTTATACCCAGGTTGAAGGAGTTATACCCCGGTTGAAGGAGTTGTACCCTGGTTGAAGGAGTTATTACCCTGGTTGAAGGAGTTATTACCCTGGTTGAAGGAGTTATACCCTGGTTGAAGGAGTTATATCCTGGTTGAAGGAGTTATTACCCTGGTTAAAGGAGTTATTACCCTGGTTGAAGGAGTTATATCCTGGTTGAAGGAGTGATACCCTGGTTGAAGGAGTTATACCCTGGTTGAAGGAGTTGTACCATGGTTGAAGGAGTTATACCCTGGTTGAAGGAGTTATACCCTGGTTGAAGGAGTTGTACCCTGGTTGAAGGAGTTATACCCTGGTTGAAGGAGTTGTACCCCGGTTGAAGGGGTTATTACCCTGGTTGAAGGAGTTATACCCCGATTGAAGGAGTTATTACCCTGGTTGAAGGAGTTATACCCTGGTTGAAGGAGTTATACCCTGGTTGAAGGAGTTATTACCCTGGTTGAAGGAGTTATACCCTGGTTGAAGGAGTTATACCCCGGTTGAAGGAGTTGTACCCTGGTTGAAGGAGTTATATCCTGGTTGAAGGAGTGATACCCTGGTTGAAGGAGTTATACCCTGGTTGAAGGAGTTATACCCTGGTTGAAGGAGGTATACCCTGGTTGAAGGAGTTATACCCTGGTTGAAGGAGTTGTACCCTGGTTGAAGGAGTTATACCCTGGTTGAAGGAGTTATACCCTGGTTGAAGGAGTTGTACCCCGGTTGAATGGGTTATTACCCTGGTTGAAGGAGTTATTACCCTAGTTGAGGGAGTTGTTGCCCTGGTTGAAGGAGTTATACCCTGGTTGAAGGAGTTATACCCTGGTTGAAGGAGTTATACCCTGGTTGAAGGAGTTATACCCTGGTTGAAGGAGTGATACCCTGGTTGAAGGAGTTATACCCTGGTTGAAGGAGTTATACCCTGGTTGAAGGAGTTATACCCTGGTTGAAGGAGTTATACCCTGGTTGAAGGAGTTGTACCCCGGTTGAAGGGGTTATTACCCTGGTTGATGGAGTTATTACCCTAGTTGAGGGAGTTGTTGTCCTGGTTGAAGGAGTTATACCCTGGTTGAAGGAGTTATTACCCTGGTTGACGGAGTTATTTCCCGTAGTGGTGACGGAGTTATTTCCCGCAGTGGTGGCGGAGTTGTTTCCTGTAGTAATTATAAAGTAGTACCCGTAGCGATGGCGGTGTTGTTATTTTTCCAGATTATCTTCCCGCAGTGGTGGCGGAGTGATGACGGTGTTATTTTTCTGTAATGGTGATAGGGTGATTTTCCTGTATCGTTGGCAGGGTCATGTTGTGTTGACAGAAGTACTTCCCCAGTGAAGTCGTCCATGTTATTCAAGTATTGACAAGATAATGACGAAATCAGATTTGTAGATAATGTTCCCCAAACAGTCGTGTAGTTCATTTCTGCGGTTGGCAAATTTCCGGGTTCTTAGTATTCAACCGTCTCGTACCTCGACTGTTTGAAGGTCGTTTGCTCTTCACCCAGTTGGGTCCAAGCCGCTTGAATAGGGGCAGCTGTTGCACCCTAAAATTTGCCCAACCTTTTCTAACCTAGGTTTATGTTTCAATTGCATAGTCATTTGCATTGGCATCATGTACATAGTGCATTCATCTGCATTGCATAACATAGGCAAGATATCTTAATCAGGGGATCAAGTGCCATTCTTGTTTCAAGAGGCATATTCAAGGGGTTTCATTCATATTCAAGACTGCTCAGGTCATCATAGAAGAATTTGAACTTTAAAGAGTTGACAGGTTGATCAGTGAGTTCTCTCCTATCTTGAGAATGTTTGGGGGTCACCAGAGGGTGTATGAGCTATGAGCCAAGAGCATGGAGTGTGTATGGATGTTATGAAGAGTCTAGATAATCAGGGCTTTATTTTCGGGGAATTGTGCGCTCCTCGGTGTTTTCAGCTTACATGGTGGTTTTTGGGATATTCTGATGCCAGGGGTTTATTGTTTGCGTCGATCTGGGCTCGCGCTCTCTCTTTTATGTTGGTTATTTGCCTCTGTTCGCATTTTTAGGGTTTAATAGATTTTTTTTATATTTTTAATAGGTTTTTTAGATTTTTCAGAATTTAAATAGATTTTTTAGCATTTTTTAATAGTTTAAATCTTTTTTGTAGAGCTTTATAGAATTTTTAATAGGTTTAATAGTTTTTTAATCATTTTTAGAATATAATAGCTTTTAAATGTTTTAGAATAATATAGAGAGAATATAGTTTTTTCTTTTATTAATAATAGATTTTTCTTTTAAATAATAGTATAGATTTTATTAGAAATTAAATAGAGATTTAATAGGATTTTAATAGTTTTTTAAGTAGAAATTAGTAGAGTTTAGAAATTAATTTGATTTAATAGAGTTAGCTAGATTTTAATCATTGTAGATTTAATTAGGGTTAATTAGGTTAATTAGGATTTAATCTTTTGTTTAGATTTTAATTGAATTTGTTAGAATTAATTAGGATAGATTAATTTTGGTTAGAGTTAATTGTAGTTTAACCATTATTAATTAGGTTTAATTTCTGATTAGTGTTCAATTAAGGTTAACCATTTTTAATTCAGTTTTTGAGTCTTTTTGGTCTTTTTTCGTGTGGGCCCAGAAAAGGGTTTTTGGAGGCCCAGTGAGTCCATCAACCGTTTTTGGCCATATTCAGTCCATTTTTGTCCTGCAGGTGCCACTTGTCGAGTATAAAGCAAGCCACGCGTGCTTCTATGATGGAACCACCTCACCCATCCGTTCACTCACACCCTGACACCTCACCCTCATACGCGTCCCATTCTCTCTCTCCCTTTCTGCCACGCGTCCCACTCAGCCCCTCTCCCGTGACACTTGTCACCGTACCACCTCCTCACCGGAAACTCCCCTGACCAGCATGCAAGTCCGGTGACCACCCTAACAGCTCCTCGCCGGCCACCCTAACGCCTTCCGGCCACCGCAGCCATCGCCTGAACCACCAGAAAACCCAGAATCATCCTATCTCCTTCGTTCTCCCCCTTCCTCCTCCGTCCACCTTCATCAATAACCCACCGGAAAACTTAAACTCCGCCGGAAACCTCATAGACCTTCATCGTCCTGCCCAGATTTGTCCACCAATCTTCAGAGAAATCTCAAGATTTTCCCAGAACATATCCAAACATTCATCGTCCTTCAAAGAATTTTCCAGAAAATCTTTGAACATTCATCGTTCTTCACAAGGAAATTCCAGAATCCTTCAACCTGCATCAATATTTTCTCCAGAACTTCATACAATCATCATCAGTCTCCATATTTCCTTCAACGTTCCCAGCGATTCATCTCATCTCCAGAGAATCCCCAGCGCATCTTAATCGTTGTTCATAGGTCTTCATCAGCTCCCAACAACTTCAAGATCTGTAAAGATCTTTGAAGATCTTCGTCTACGGTGTTTCTTCTCCAGAACGTCTTCAAAGTCTTCAATACGCCTCAAGAACTTCGTCATTAACCTCGTCTTCAAGAAGCTTTCTCCAGAAAATCTTGTCATCTTCGTTGCTTCATCCAGGTTCGGATTCTCTTCTTCTCATAGTCGTATGTTCAGTTGAATTAGGGATTGTTTTGGGATGTGAAGGTTGGTTTTGTTTCAGATAGAGTTTAAGTTAGGTTGAATGGATTCGAATTTGGCAATGGTGTTGTGTTCAAGATTCGTGAGAGTGATTCTTGAGAGGTTTCAGAGAGGGTGTGAGGAAGATGAGAGAGCGGCGTATTAGGGTTAGATGATGAACAGTGATCTGAAGTTTGGGGAAGGAGATAGGTTTTGTTCATTGGTAACTTGTATTAGGGTTTGGGTTGGGTCCAAGGCCCAAGTGTGAATTGCTGAAGGACCACCCCGGTTTACTCGTCCCCCTCCCCCTGAGTGTGAGAGCTGAGTGATTATTGGGTTGGGCTTTGCCCTGAGTTGCTAGGCGCACCCCCCTGTGCGTAAGCCCAGGGGATAAGCAACTTGAGAATTGCTTTTGCTGCACCCCCTTTTTTATTTTCTTTTCATTTTTCTTTGTTTGCTCATATTAGAAATTAATTCATTAAAAATAGTAGGATAATCCATTTAATTCCATTCTTTTTTCTGTAGATTTGTAATTCAATTTAGGATTTTATTAAACAAAAACATTAGTTTAATCATGCATTTTCATTTTAATTGCATTTTTTACATGTTTATTGATTTTGAAGTGTATTTTGTGGATATGTCTGCCTTGTTGATTTTCGTTCTCTCATCTGGTATTGAATTTTGTTTTAGTTTTTAGTATGTTATACTAGACTAATGCATGTTCCCCATAGGATTTTAGTGGATTTTTTAGAGGTTGATTGATATTGTTTTAGGGTTAGAGAATAGAGACCTCACAACTTGTTGGTAACCCTTGACCATTCATATATTAGGGATTGTTTAGTAGCCTTAGAAGTTGACTTAGGCTTTGAGATTTGATCTTGGGATCATAGAGCCATGTAGGTTTCCCCTATATTTTTGGTAGATTTTTATAGGGTGTTCTGTTATTTTTGTTTGAGCCTGAGAATAGGAGAAGTCTTGATAGGCTTCTGACTTTGAAGTTCAACTGTGGTTGAACTTCAGAGTTAGTTTCCTTTGGGTTGAGGGCCTGTGGTTTCTTCTTGAAGATGGAGGCTGGATGAAGTCTTGGTGGAGCTTGCAAGGATGCATGGATTGAGGTCCTAGTCTAGGAGCTTGTTCTCTGTTTGTGAGGTTTGAGATCCTGAAGTTTGAGGGAAATTTATGGTACTTTCCTGAGGAAGGCACTATGGATGCCTTTCATTCTTTCTTCTCACCTCTTTCTCAAGTATCCAATGATGTTGGAGCCTTCATGTGAGTTTAGTTTCTCCTGAGGAGGAATATAAACCGATCACAGTTGTTGAGCCACATGGGATATGATTCCTAAGTGGAAGCCTCCTAGTACTTTCCCGAGGAAGGCACTATGGGCCTGTTCACTTAGTTCCCTTAGTTCATCTAGGATTTCTTAAGTATCCAATGATGTTGGAGCCTTCATGTGAGTTTAGTTTCTCCTGAGGAGGAATATAAACTGATCACAGTTGTTGAGCCACATGGGATATGATTCCTAAGTGGAAGCCTCCTGGTACTTTCCTGAGGAAGGCACTATGAGTCTGTTCACTTAGTTCCCTTAGTTCAGGTAGGATTTCTCAAGTATCCAAGGATGTCGGAGCCTTCATGTGAGTTTAGTTTCTCCTGAGGAGGAATGTAAACTGTTCACAGTTGTTGAGCCGCATAGGATATGATTCCTGAGTGGTAACCTCCTAGTACTTTCCTGAGGAAGGCACTATGGGTTTGTCTGCTTAGCTCCCTTTCTTTGGTAAGCTTGTTTTGAAGCTTGAAGACTGGTTTGATTTCTCTTGTGTAGGGTTTTGCTTAGAGATTTGATTAGGGTTTTGCATAGGGTTTTGCTTAGAGATTTGATTAGGGTTTTGCATAGGGCTTTGCTTAGAGTGTTGCTTAGGGTTTTGTTTAGGGGTCCTGCTCAGGGTTTTGGTTTAAGTTTTGGATAGGGGCTTGTCAGGCTGGTTCGCCTTCTCTTTGTGTTGTTTGACTTGTGTGGTGTTGTGCTGCATTAGACCTAGGGGTTCATCTAGATATTTCTAAGGTAGGTGCATCTTAGAAGTAGGCTTTGTGTGCATGAGAAGTTGAGGTGGTCCTCCTTCTGCTTGTTTGTTATTGAATGGCTTTGCTTGCTGGTATTTGGTAGAGCTGAGCTCCCTTACCTCTGTGGTTTGCGACCTTTGCTCCTTGTTTGTTTGGTTGTTGCATTCATGCATATTTCCAGTATTTCTTTACTTTGCAGTTGATTGTTGTTTAGTCCTGTTGCCATGATCCCTTAGGAGCTCTAACTTCTCCGCTGCGGAGGAGTTATGATAGACATTAGGATGGTCAACCAGGCATGATAACAATAGGTAGATTCCCCTTTCCAACCATAGTTTTAGGGTGTCTCTTTCCTTTCAATAGAAAAACACTTGAGTAGCTTGTGTCGTAGTTAGCCGAACTACAGCTGCTATGATTTCTCGTACCAGACGAGAATACGTAGGCACAGGATGCGATGTCCTGTCGAGCAACCTTCCCCCCGTTTAGACGTAGGTAGTCGAACTACGTTGACTCTGACTTTCCCATTGCACGAGGGAGTACGTAGGCCCAGAACACTGTATGTTCTGTCGAGTCCTGTCCTTTTCTTTTCTTTTCAGACTGACCATTAGCATAGATAGATAAACACACCCTTTTCCTTATAAACACCAAGCGTGGATCCCATCGAGTACGATGGACGTGAGGGGTGATAATACCTTCCCCTTGCGTAACCGACTCCCGAATTCAGGTTTTGGTTGCGATGACCATTCCTTTCCCCGTTTTGCGGTAGGTTTACCTCGAGCGTTTCCTTTCCCTCCTGTGGGATAAATAACGCACGGTGGCGACTCTTCTGTATTGCCGGCGCCGATTTTCGCAGTAGCGACAGCTGGCGACTCTGCTGGGGACTGATGTAGCATCTAGGGACTATTCCCATCCCTTATGCTGGGACCGTTTCCCATCCCCTACACGAGTCAATCCTAGCGCTTGGGTGTTTATCTGTTGGGTGTTGTGCATATGTGTTTTATCTTTCCGCACTTTACTTTCCCGCACCTTTACCTTTCCGCATTTACTTTCAGCACTATATTATTATGATTATTGCTGTGGGAGAGGGAGGTTACTATGAGTGAGAAGCCGGACCTGGGCTTGAGTATGCACCTAGACATAGTTGCGGAGAGTAGTAGACGGACCTGTCTGCTGAGCAGGCACAGTTCCCTACGAAATTTGCGCTCAGACGAGGTTCTCGCAGAGGTGCTCATTTCCGGTCCTGAGGATCTGAGGGGAGTCCAGATGTGAGGATTGTCGACTCTGGGGACCTGATAACACGAAATCATATAGATATTTTCATGCATAATTCAACTAAAGTCTAACCGTTTTCGATCCGATTTCGGGTTATTTCCATGTATTTGTCTGATGTTTTTGCAGGTATTCAACGATCACGTCTAAACAAGGCAACATGAAGAAAAGAAGCAATCCCAGATGAAATATGGACGAAAAAGGAGTGAAAACACAATGAAAAGCGCAACAGACAGTTTTTGCTGATGTGACGACCGTCACAGATGCATGACGACCGTCACACGGGTGACGACCGTCACACCTTGTGACGACCGTCATGCAGGCAAAAACGCCCCACTCATATTACACGTCAAAAGAGCAGTTCCAATTCCCATTAAATGGTCCACTACTCCCTAAATTATCTGCCTCAGGGTCCATCATCCTCAGAGGTAACCGTTGGAATTCCACCTCTATAAAAAGGGAAGCAGGGGACTTCAAAAAGGGAGCTGCATTCATACCACGAAGTGCTGCCAAATTTACTTTCCAGCAAATTTACTTTCAGTTATTATTTGTATCCATTTCTCCAGTTTTATTTGTATCCCTTTCCTTTGTTTCCCTTTCCATTTTTACTCATTCCCATTTCCGCTCTTCTGTAACTGTTACTGCACTGTACGATCGAATTGGAACTAAAGACAGAATTCTGCCAACATCTGTGGAGGATCTGCCCAAAGGCCAATTGGCATTATTTACAGGTTTTCATTTTGATCGACTTCTATTTTATCATAATGCAATTTATTATTTATTATTATTATTTATGTTTTGCTTTTCTAAATTCCATGTCTAGCTAAACTTAGGTAATCGATATGTAGTAATAATTCGAATGGGACTTGATAACTCTTGTTTGAAAACTTTCTTTTCACAAAAATAACTTATGGTCTACGTGTTTAAAATTGATTTACGAAATAAACTTCGTCGCGAAAGCGAGAACTTATTTTAAAGTAGTTTTGCCACGAAAGTGGGAAATTAATTAAGATACGAACCAACAAGCGAAAGCTGCGGTAAGGTCAGATAGTAAACACTAGGCATTTGTTTTAATAACAGCGAAAGCACTTTAAAACGAATTAGAACTTAGAGATTTCCAAAAAGTAATTTTAACCCCGAACGGAACACGAAAGTGTACGTTAGGCCCTTAGAATTATGATTAGCGTCAATAACCATTGTGAAACGAGAGTCTTCAAATCTCCATTTTCTGCTTAAATAAACTGTGAAAACTATTTCATACCCCAGTCACTTATCAAGTCCCTGAAGAACATAATTACTACGTATAGATTTAATTAATTAAAAATCCAAACAGTAATCTTAGTTCCCCTTTTAGTGACAACCTTATTCCCTTAAAACATATTCTACCTAGCTAAACATAGTAACTCCCGAGAACACTAGTTTGATTACGAGTCCCTGTGGGATCGATATCTTTTATTACTACGCGATAGACTGTGCACTTGCAGTTAGTTGTATTAGACATAGAAAGTCGCGATCAAGTTTTTGGCGCCGTTGCCGGGGACCCGTTTAGTCAATAGTGTAACCTTCTGTTACGCCGTATAGACTAGGTAAACAATTTTCATTTTTCCTTTACTAGTGTTGTCGATTGTATGCCAAGTGATCGCCCACAAAGCGATATCTTAAAACCTTCAGTCGCAGAACTAGAACGCTTCTTACATCTAAGAAGCCGAATCATTGAGTACCAACTCAAACATAACATTCCTGATCCTCTCACTCCCATTCCCAAATCCGAAGAAGAACCGACTATGGCTGAAGGACCTCCGAACAAACCGCTGAAGGCATACGCTACACCATCTCAGATGGAGCCTAGAAGTAGCATTGCTGCCCCAGCTATTACCCGAAATGATTTTGAGCTGAAACCATCATTGCTGTCGGCTGTACAACAAAACCAATTCTCAGGAAACGCAACTGAGGATCCGAACGAACATCTAACGAAGTTTGTACAATACGCAGACACAGTGAAAGCAAATGGAGTAACTCCAGACGCGATAAGACTTCGTCTTTTCCCATTCTCTCTTAGAGACAAAGCGTGGACATGGTTCCAATCGTTACCATCTAACTCCGTTACGACGTGGGAGCAATTGAAGAACGTCTTCTTAGCGAGATATTTTCCACCAAGCAAAACTACTATGCTTAGAGCTCAAATCAACGGATTTCGACAGAAAGATACTGAATCTCTCTACGAAGCATGGGAACGATTCAAAGATATGATGAGAACATGTCCTCACCACGGTCTAGAAGACTGGGTGACAATCCATACTTTCTATAATGGGCTTCTATACAATACTAGATTAACCATAGACGCTGCCGCGGGCGGTGCACTTATGGATAAGCCATACGATGAAGCCTATCAATTGATAGAAAACATGTCACAAAACCATTGCCAATGGGGAGGTGAACGCACTCCAAATGAGAAAACCTCAGCGAAAGGTGGGATGTACGAAATCAGCAGCCTTGAAAAGTTCAATGCTAAAGTAGATGCTCTAGCACAGAAGATTGATAGTCTGACCGTTAACCCCACTGCAACTGTCGCTGCAGTAACTCCAACTTGCGAGTTATGCGGAAGCACCACTCATAATGCACCCGAATGCCCATTGCTAGCCGGAATCCCGCCAGACCAGGTAAATTATGCTCAAGGAAATCCCTACGCAAATACATACAACCCAGGTTGGCGAAATCATCCAAACTTTTCTTACAAAAGCGAAAATGCATTGCAAATGCCTACTGCTCCGCAAGGATATCAAAAACCAGCTGCTCAGAATGCACCTAGGAAATCAAACCTCGAAATGATGATGGAAAAGTTCATATCTACTCAAGCTCAAACGAACAAAGAATTCCTGAATCAAAACATACACACTAGCGAGCAAATTAAACAGTTGACAGGAAAAGTAGACGCTTTAGCCACCCACAACAAAATGTTAGAAACTCAGATATCACAAGTGGCTCAACAGCAAGCATCTGCTGCCGCACCTGCTGGCACATTTCCTGGACAACCCGAACAGAATCCCAAAGGCCAAGCAAATGCTGTGATACTAAGAAGTGGAAAAGAATTGGACGAACCGATCGATCCGAGGACCGAAAACTCAGCCATGCAACAGAAACCAACTGAACAAGCAGAAAAGGAATCTGAGTTAGAGAAGAAGGAGGACAACGAGAAAGAGGATACCGCAAGTGAAAAAACTCAAGCACCTCCAGCGCCATATAAACCACCTATTCCTTATCCGCAAAGACTAATAAACTCTAAAACTTCAGGACAGTTTAAGAAATTTGTAGAGCTCCTTAAACAGCTGAATATTACTATTCCTTTTACAGAAACAATAACTCAAATGCCGTCATACGCCAAATTTCTCAAAGAGATCCTGTCGAATAAGAGAAAAATCGAGGATAATGAAACAGTTACACTTACTACAGAGTGTAGCGCTATTATTCAGAACCGCATGCCTCCTAAATTAAAAGACCCAGGTAGTTTCTCCATACCCTGCGTCATAGGAAAGTTCGTAATAGACAAAGCTCTATGCGATTTAGGAGCCAGTATCAGTGTTATGCCCTTATCTATATGCAAAAAGCTGAATATGGGAGACCTCAGGCCAACCAAAATGTCCGTACAATTAGCTGACAGATCAGTAAAATACCCCGTTGGAATACTAGAAAACGTTCCAGTACGCATAGGACAATTCTACATCCCAACCGACTTCATAATCATGGACATCAAGGAGGACACTGTAACCCCAATTATCCTAGGAAGACCGTTCCTAGCTACAGCCAGAGCGATTATATACGTAAAGAAAGGAAGGCTAACATTCGAAGTAGGAGAAGAAAAGATAGAGTTCATTCTCACCAAGTTCCTACAAGCACCAGCAATAGACGATACCTGCTATTTAGTAGACGAAATTGACGAATGCATAAGAGAACTTGAAAATGAGGAGACCACGTATTCAGAAATAATAAAGATTCAAATACCCGAAATTTCTGAAGACGACAATTGGCGTAAACCGTATAAAGACGACAGCCTAAGCGAAAGCTTAGCACTGACACCAAACCATATACCAGGTCCGAAGAACCCATCTTTAGAACTTAAAACTCTACCCAAAAACCTCAGATATGAATTTCTAGACGATGAACTAAAAAGACCAGTGATAGTCAACGCCGACTTAGGACAACCAGAAACCGAAAAGTTATTAGAAGTCCTAAAGAAGTACCCCACCGCGTTAGGCTACAACATAAGCGATCTAAAAGGTATAAGCCCTTTGATCTGTATGCATCGAATTACAATAGAGGAAGACTCTAAAACTTCTCGAGAGCATCAGAGAAGACTAAACCCCATCCTGAGCACTGTAGTCAGAGATGAAGTAAAGAAATTACTAGATGCAGGAATCATCTATCCAATCTCCGATAGTGAATGGGTTAGCCCAGTTCATGTCGTACCAAAGAAAGGAGGAGTCACAGTAGTTAAAAACGAGAAAGGCGAATCGATAACAAAAAGAGTCGTGACTGGAAGTAGGATGTGTATTGATTATAGGAAGCTTAACAAGGCTACGCGCAAAGATCACTTCCCGCTACCCTTCATAGACCAAATGTTGGAAAGATTAGCCAAACATTCATATTTCTGCTATCTAGATGGTTACTCAGGATTCTTCCAAATTCCCATCCATCCTGATGACCAAGAAAAGACTACATTCACCTGTCCTTACGGTACTTTTGCTTACCGCCGAATGCCGTTCGGACTCTGTAACGCCCCAGCAACCTTCCAAAGATGCATGATGGCAATCTTCGCAGATTTCATAGACGACATTATGGAAGTGTTTATGGACGATTTCTCGGTATGTGGACAAAGTTTTGAAGGATGCTTACAAAACTTAGAAATGGTACTAGAACGTTGCGTAAAAGTAAACCTCGTCCTAAATTGGGAGAAATGCCATTTTGTGGTCCGACAAGGAATAGTTCTAGGACACGTCATATCAGATAGAGGGATTGAGGTAGACAAAGCTAAAATAGAGATTATAAAAGATCTCCAACCTCCAAAATCTGTACGAGAAATACGGAGTTTTCTAGGACATGCCGGTTTCTACAGAAGATTTATAAAAGATTTCTCGAAAATCACAAAACCTTTGACCGGCCTGTTAATGAAGGATGTTGAGTTCGTCTTCGACGACGACTGTTTAAAAGCATTCGAAACATTGAAATCAGCCCTTATCACCGCACCAATCATGCAACCACCAGATTGGAGACTACCGTTTGAAATCATGTGCGACGCGAGTGATTACGCTGTAGGCGCAGTTCTAGGACAAAGGAAGGACAAGAAACTCCATACCATCTACTACGCCAGTAGAACCTTAGATCCTTCCCAAATGAACTACGCTACCATAGAAAAGGAACTTCTAGCAGTTATATTTGCGCTTGACAAATTCCGTTCTTACTTAGTAGGAGCAAAAGTTATAATATACACAGACCATGCTGCCATAAGGTACCTAATAAGCAAAAAGGATGCCAAACCAAGACTATTGAGATGGATCCTGTTATTACAAGAGTTTGACTTAGAAATCAAAGATAAGAAAGGAACCGAGAACATTGGTGCGGATCACTTATCCCGAATAGAAGGCATCAAACACGAACCAGTACCGATAAATGATGATTTCTCGTACGAACGTCTGATAGCCAAATTAGAAAGTGACACACCCAATGCAATCTCGGAAGATCCAGAATTCGAAAAAGCCGTAGAAGCCGTCTATGCCCAAGTCACATTACCTTGGTATGCTGACATCGTTAATTACCTCGCTGCAGGCGTGCTTCCACCAGATCTTACTTATCAACAAAAGAAGAAATTCTTCCACGATCTGAAACACTATTATTGGGACGAACCTCTACTCTTCAAGAGAGGGGCCGACAACATATACCGTCGCTGTGTCCCAGAGGAAGAAATAGAAAATATTATTTCCCAATGCCACTCAGCATCATATGGTGGTCATGCTAGTACATCCAAGACGTGCGCTAAGATTCTCCAAGCCGGCCTATTCTGGCCTAATCTCTGGAAAGACGTTTACATCGCTGTGCAAAAATGCGATAGATGCCAACGAACTGGCAACATCTCACGACGCGATGAAATGCCTCAGAAAGGAATCTTAGAGGTAGAAGTCTTCGACGTCTGGGGAATAGATTTCATGGGACCTTTCCCACCTTCTTTTGGAAATAACTACATACCCGTTGCTGTCGATTACGTGTCTAAATGGATAGAAGCCATAGCTGCTCCAACAAATGACGCACGAGTAGTAATCAAACTCTTCAAAAACACTATCTTTCCTAGATTCGGTGTACCCAGACTCGTCATTAGTGACGGAGGATCTCACTTCATATCACGAATATTCGATAAAATTCTCTCTAGATATGGAGTCAAGCACCGAGTAGCTACACCTTATCATCCGCAAACTAGCGGACAAGTAGAGGTCTCGAACAGAGAAATAAAACAGATCTTGGAAAAGACTGTCGCTACCTCAAGGAGAGACTGGTCATCGAAGCTACAAGAAGCTTTATGGGCTTATAGGACCGCGTTTAAGACACCAATATGTACTACCCCCTATAAATTAGTCTACGGTAAATCCTGCCACCTCCCTGTAGAGTTAGAGCACAAGGCCTTCTGGGCCATTAAGACACTCAACTTCAACTACACCGAGGCAGGAGAAAAGCGAATCCTGAACTTACACGAGTTGGAAGAACTTCGATTAGACGCCTACGAAAATGCCCGTATCTACAAAGAACAGACTAAAAAGTGGCATGATAAACGTTCAATCAGGAAACAATTCAGTGTGGGAGACATCGTATTGCTTTTTAATTCACGATTAAAACTCTTCCCAGGAAAACTAAAATCTAGGTGGTCTGGACCCTATGAAGTGACTAAAGTACTTCAGAGTGGAGCTGTTGAAATTACTGATAAGACGAATGCACCGTTTATCGTAAACGGGCAACGTCTAAAACATTACAATAAGAACGACAACAGTCCTCAAGTTAGCAATATAACATTGCTTGAGCTTCCGGCTCAAACACCAGAATAGCTTCTCACCAAGCTATCGTCAGGCTTTAGACGTTAAAAACAGCGCTTATTGGGAGGCAACCCAAATTCCCCTCGTTATTGCATTTCATTTTTCTTTAAAATTCTACTTTGAAAAATCCAACAAAAATCCTAAAATTACTACTACTTTCTACTTTCGTTCATTTTCGTACTTTTATTCTTATTTTATTTTTCCTCTTTTGCCTTTTGTTTCTACCACTTTTCGTTTCTAAAAATCCTGACTTCAATTTCTTGTTTCAAACTTTTCAGGATTTTTAAAGTCTTCAAAACATTTCTTCTGTTTTCTCCGAATTACCTGCGAATATGGCCGAGTACGACTTCACAAAGGTTCACTTCAAAGAACTCGCTTAAAAGGCAAGATTTGCAGCACTGACCGAAAGAGAATTCGCCTTAACGCTGTATTATGACAAGGCTACTATGAATAAACTAGGGATCACAGATAGCATTCAATACCTGTTCAATCAACTGGGTTGGGAGAACACTGCTCTGAAAACACGTTTCGCTACCTACAAGGATCTTACCTATGAATTCCTTAGCTCTTTCAGATACACACCCAACTATGGCTTTGGAACCCGCTCAGAGTTGATTACCTTCAGATTGTTTAGAATGGACCAAACTCATAGCCGGATGTCACTAGCTAACCTCCTAGGATTCCCTAGCGGACCGCATGTGTTCATCAGTGCAGAAGATGACGATATTGATTTGCAACTCGAGCACTTCTGGGGTAGAATCACAGGCGACTATCACTCTGAACCAGACAGAATGTACAATGATGACATTCATAACCCAGCCTTTAGATACTTCCATAAGATACTAGCTCACACCTTGTTTGGAAAAGAAGAAAATATTACCACAGTGTCTAAGGAAGAGTTATTCATCATGTTCTGTGCTTCTCAGGGTCGGACAGTAAATGCAGTGCCTTTCATGATGAGATCCTTCAAACGCCTCACGCTGGAACCTCAGACACCTATTCTTATAGGAGGACTAGTAACAATGATAGCCCACGAGCTTGGCCTTAGATTCCATCTAAATGCCAACACTCGTTTTGGTACCATCAGACCCATGAACATACAATTCTGCTTTAACAGGCGCATCTTAGGAACTATGGGACCTAGACCGTACGAGTACCTTATTAACGAAAAACCAGTACAACTATTCACACTGCCTGATCATCTGATGACAAGCATCCACAACAAGGATAACTGGCTCTATGAATTGGATGAGCCTATGGGACCTCCTTCACCACAGTCAACACCCCAGAACTATATGTATGACAGTGACCACATTTCTGAGGCACACGATTACATGTACTTTGAGGACGCCGCCTCTGAAAATGAAGTAGACCCTATGACTCCTCCACACTACAATACTTATCCTGAGCCTATCCCCGAGGAAACAACCGACAAAATGGATACCGTGTTACTCAGATTGGACCACGTTGATACAGCGCTGACGAATGTAAAAGCTGATATCGCAAGCGTGCACAGTGACCTGGTAGGCTTCATGGATCTCGTCTGCGACCAACTCGACTACTATTCATGGAAATTTGATGAGTTGAAGGCACGGAAAGATTAGTTATTAGCTCGTAGCAGTAGTTTCAGTTTAGTCTAGTCTAGTTTAGTTTAATTTACTCATTTGGAATTTTCGCATTGTTCGTTTCATTATGTACTACATACAATTGTTTCCATTTTATGTTATTTCAATTTTAGTTTTTGTTCAAATTATTCTGTCTTCGCATTATTTATTGATTGTTGGCTGTTATATTACATCACCGTAGCAATACTATGCTTTAAAATCACCACAAGTACGCCCACAGAGCAAAATTCTGCGTTCTGCAGATTTTGCTGCTGTGACGACCGTCACAGCCCCATGACGAGCGTCACACGGGTGACGACCGTCACACCTTTGTGACGACCGTCACGCAGCCCAGAACTGCAATCTGATATAGCAGGGGTCGTGTTCCCTTCCACTCCCCCCATTATCACTTTCAAACTTCCAGAACTCATACCCCACTACGATTTTTGTTCTCCCCAACTGAACTATAAGCCTCAACTCCAAATCCAACCTCCAAACCACCGTTCTGTCACATTTCCCTCTCTTCCGAAAAATCCCAAAACCTATGAAATCTCTCCATCTTCAACAATGGCCGGAAACGCAGATATCAGCAACATTTCCTTCCCTGAGGGCGAGTTAGGCGAGAGACAACGAGCACAGTACATTGCATTTCACCAGAGGTCACTTCAGCCAACTCACTACCCGCACCTTCCATCACTTACGGAGCTCGGACTCCTCGAAGGTGTCACCTGGATGCTTCAACGAGCAGGCATCTGGAACCTCTGCTCCAACCCCCAGCCGACCTACGAACAGCTCACCCTTGAGTTCCTGAGTTCGTTCCCGTACATCACCAGCAGCGGCGAACTCAACCAGCACACAGGTGCCGCTTGTTTCCGAATGTTTGGTGTCAATTATCAAATGAATCAGAATCAAATTGCCAGCATCCTACAGTTACCCCGCGGCGACAACGCTCATCGCCGCCTCACTGACCAGTTCCAGCACGAAGCCTTCGCGCTGTGGTATCGGTTGACCGGCCTCAATGCCGATGGTTGGGACTCCCTGCACGCCACTCACATCCATAACCCCGCCATCAGATACTTTCACCGGGCATTGAGTAACATTATCTTCGCCAGAGACAGCAACCACAAGGTGAACTCCAAGGAGCTCTTCTTCCTTCATTGCGTCTTCAACAATGAACCGGTCAACGCTGCCCCGTTCCTGCTGGCTCACATTCAGGCCAACTGCAACCGTGGCTCGAAGCCATTCTACTTTGGCGGGATTATCACGGCTATTGCACTTGGGCTGAACCTTGGCGACCGCCTTCAGCACCTCCAGTCCATCCCCTCGGTGTTCCTTGACACCGACCACTGCAGGGCCTCCCATCTCATCCGCTCCCGAGCTGACGAGAAATATCATCCGGTTGTGCGTGGCAAGACCGTCAGAAGCATCATCCTTCCGTCCCGCACCCGCATCCATCCTGAGGACCGTACCAACTGGTTGTTCGACCTCACTGCCCCTCCTTCTGCCGCTGTTCCTACTCAGGACCCCACACATGATTCCGAAGATGAAATCCAAGCTGAGTTGGACAGGTCCGAGCAGCCAGAGGCATCGCAGCCTCCTCCACCAGTAGGTACATCATCCCGCCGCCGCCGTCACCATCCCGTGCCAGATTACACCGAAGAGGACCTCCGTCGCTCCCTACACCAGCAGGCACAGATACTCACGATGCTGCAGCAGCAGAACCAGCGAGCTGACCAGTTCGAAGCTTGGCACCGGACTCAAATGCAACAACTTCACACCGGCCAAGCTACGATCACTGAGAGTCTAGCGAATCTGACCCTGCAGGTCGAAGGACTCCGAGACACGGTCTACCACACTGGAGCCATGAGCTATGAGGATAGAGTAGCCCTTGCTAGAGCCAGAGGACGCCAGCGTGGACGTGACAGGCCCCGGGACTAGATTTTTATTTTTTTCCTTCATTGTTTACTATATTTCAGTTCTTTGCATTTTCATTTTCAGTTGTATCTCCCTCTCGCATGCTTCAAGAATCAGTGAGGACACTGATCGAGATAGTGTGGGAGCGGAGCCTTATTTCCACTGTATTCAGAACTTCCCTTATTTACTGTATTTCCATTTCACTGCACTTTTAAATTTTAGTAAGTTCCATTTTTACACTTTCTATTTCTAGCAAATAAAGCTCGTCTATATAATTTTCACGTTACGCAAACCATCCCCACATTATTCAACGTAAACAAAAACTTTCATTTGTTCTTCAAAAGCAAAAGCATCACGAGAATGCACCTGAGTTCAAACCGAGCTTTGAAACTCCGAGGAAACGACAGTTCTAACAAAACCAGTATCGTCCAGACACCTTAGATCTCTAGTTTATGCGAGTCGGTTTCACCACCTACGTGTACCAAAGTCTCAAGTGTCTACGCGAACTCAACCCCAAGTAGTTTATACTAGCAGTCAGCACCATCCTAAAAACACCTCTAAGCGAGCGACCGATGCAAATAAGTGTATGATCTCCAAAAAGATGAAAAATCATGAAAAGAGAGCTAAAAAAGCCCAAGAATATAAGATACATTTCCTTCTAAGTTAGGTGCTCCTCACCCGAGCATTTAGCCCAACGGCACGAAAAACTCATTGAAAAATCAATGACACCAAATTATGATCAATGAAGAAGATCAAAAACAAAAACGAGATCATATTCACTAACAGGTCGACTTGCCATGAGAGTGTGCGGACAACGGGCTTAATGTGATTGCGCTAGAACAAACAGGGTGAACTTGCCACGAGAACCTTGACACTAAGATACGGTAGCATGACTGAGACCGATTTGCATAAAAGGGAGACCTCCGGAGACTTGTAGTCCAGTGTCGCCGTGATACTCGTCTTGTTCTTACCAAGAATCCCGGTTTTTCTAAACTCTGCGAACGAAGAAGTAGCCTCGTGTTTGCCGACTTTTTCACGTTTTACTTGAGGACAAGCAAAGATTCAAGCTTAGGGGAGTTTGATAACACGAAATCATATAGATATTTTCATGCATAATTCAACTAAAGTCTAACCGTTTTCGATCCGATTTCGGGTTATTTCCATGTATTTGTCTGATGTTTTTGCAGGTATTCAACGATCACGTCTAAACAAGGCAACATGAAGAAAAGAAGCAATCCCAGATGAAATATGGACGAAAAAGGAGTGAAAACACAATGAAAAGCGCAGCAGACAGTTTTTGCTGATGTGACGACCGTCACAGATGCATGACGACCGTCACACGGGTGACGACCGTCACACCTTGTGACGACCGTCATGCAGGCAAAAACGCCCCACTCAGATTACACGTCAAAAGAGCAGTTCCAATTCCCATTAAATGGTCCACTACTCCCTAAATTATCTGCCTCAAGGTCCATCATCCTCAGAGGTAACCGTTGGAATTCCACCTCTATAAAAAGGGAAGCAGGGGACTTCAAAAAGGGAGCTGCATTCATACCACGAAGTGCTGCCAAATTTACTTTCCAGCAAATTTACTTTCAGTTATTATTTGTATCCATTTCTCCAGTTTTATTTGTATCCCTTTCCTTTGTTTCCCTTTCCATTTTTACTCATTCCCATTTCCGCTCTTCTGTAACTGTTACTGCACTGTACGATCGAATTGGAACTAAAGACAGAATCCTGCCAACATCTGTGGAGGATCTGCCCAAAGGCCAATTGGCATTATTTACAGGTTTTCATTTTGATCGACTTCTATTTTATCATAATGCAATTTATTATTTATTATTATTATTTATGTTTTGCTTTTCTAAATTCCATGTCTAGCTAAACTTAGGTAATCGATATGTAGTAATAATTCGAATGGGACTTGATAACTCTTGTTTGAAAACTTTCTTTTCACAAAAATAACTTATGGTCTACGTGTTTAAAATTGATTTACGAAATAAACTTCGTCGCGAAAGCGAGAACTTATTTTAAAGTAGTTTTGCCACGAAAGTGGGAAATTAATTAAGATACGAACCAACAAGCGAAAGCTGCGGTAAGGTCAGATAGTAAACACTAGGCATTTGTTTTAATAACAGCGAAAGCACTTTAAAACGAATTAGAACTTAGAGATTTCCAAAAAGTAATTTTAACCCCGAACGGAACACGAAAGTGTACGTTAGGCCCTTAGGATTATGATTAGCGTCAATAACTATTGTGAGACGAGAGTCTTCAAATCTCCATTTTCTGCTTAAATAAACTGTGAAAACTATTCCATACACCAGTCACTTATCAAGTCCCTGAAGAACATAATTACTACGTATCGATTTAATTAATTAAAAATCCAAACAGTAATCTTAGTTCCCCTTTTAGTGACAACCTTATTCCCTTAAAACATATTCTACCTAGCTAAACATAGTAACTCCCGAGAACACTAGTTTGATTACGAGTCCCTGTGGGATCGATATCTTTTATTACTACGCGATAGACTGTGCACTTGCAGTTAGTTGTATTAGACATAGAAAGTCGCGATCAGGACCGATCATTTGGAAGTCAGCTAAGTGAGGTCTCTTCATGACCTGATGATGCCACTCCTTCTGGGAATCGTATCGTCACTCATGAAAGTCTGGGACGCTGATGACCGCATAGGATGCCGTACCTTTGTCCGTGGATTAGGTCCATACCTGTGAGGGGGATTGGGTTATTGCATGTAACTTGACCTTCAGACTACCGGTTTATTTCTCATGAGATACAGGATTGTGGATATTTTATGGGCTGTTATCAGGTCTGTCGGAGACCAGGTGTAGGTTATATTATTGGGTCTATCCGAGACCAGGCTGGAGTTCTTTATGAGGTCTGTCTGAGACTATTGTGTGAGGAGTATTGGAGGATTTGTCTGAGACCTGTTCTTGGTGTGATTTGGGCTTCTCAGTCAGGGCACTTGATCCCCTGTTGCAGCTACTTGCATTGCATTGTTTGCATAACCATTTATCATTGCATTTTGCATACATACTCATATTTGCTTAACAGGTACTTTCAGGATTGCAGATCAAAGAATCCATCGTTATTCCACAAGAACTAATCACAAGAAGATCATGGACAACGTGCAGGGTGAAATGCAAGAGATGCGTGACAGGATGGCCCTGCTCATGCAAACCATGGAGACCATCGCCAAAGGACAAGAGCAGTTGCAGAATCTGGTTCAGCCGATAGTCGCACGGGCTGAAAACAACGGGACACCGCATGGTGAGGATATTGCTGCTTCACCCCGAATTGAGAATCGTCAAAGTGCTGGTTTGAATGCTGGAGAAACTGGTCCTGTATGTGGAGGTGGGAACACCGGTAATATGAATGCCAATACAGATACTGTTGGGGTATTTATGGGTAATGTCAATCAGGGTTTCAATGGGGGCGTTGAGAATGTCGGAATGAATGGTATCAATGGTAATCAGGGCTTCAATGGTATGAACATGGGGTATGGCAACATTGTTGGCGCCAAGGCTGGGTTTGGTGGCTATGGTTATGGTAATCTTGGATATGGAACTAGTGTGTACAACGCTCAGGATATGGGCAATCTGAGGTACGACCCCAGGTACTTCCAAACGGGTCCGGGCCGTGATGCAGATTATGTTGGATACGATGCAGTACCTCGCTGGGAGGATCGTCAGGAGGATGTGTTCTCTGGTCAGAACGAGGGTTATGAAAGGGCTAGGGATGACAACCATCGGATGAGATTGCTGGAAGAGAAGGTAAATGGTTTGGCTAGCCAGAATGCTGTGGGGCTGGATATGTCCAATATGGGATTGGTACCAGGGCTGAGGGTACCTCCGAAATTCAAAGCGCCATCTTTTGATAAATATAAAAGGGACACGTGCCCGAGGGTACATGTTCGTTCATTTTACAGGAGAATGTCCGCATATTCAGACGACGAAAAGATGCTCATGCATTTTTTCCAGGACAGCTTGTCAGGGCCGTCGCTGGAATGGTATATGAGCCTAGAGCCAACACAGATAAAAAGCTGGAAAGAGCTAGCGGAAGCTTTCGTGAAGCATTACCAATACAACAGCGATCTCGCCCCTAACCGAGTCCAGTTGCAGAGCATGTCTCAAAAGTCTAGCGAGAGCTTCAAGGAATACGCCCAGAGATGGCGTGATTTGGCTGCCAGAGTACAACCTCCTATGGTGGAGCGTGAAATGATGGACTTGTTCATAGGAACTTTTTCTGGAATGTACTATGACCGGCTGCTCAATTTCTCAATGAGTACCTTCTCCGAGTTGATCTTGATGGGGGAGCGCATTGAAAACGGGGTAAAAATCGGTAAGATTCAAGCGGGAGAGTCTGCTTCAGCTGGAAGCAATAAGAAAGCTTTCGGGGGTAGAAAACAGGAAGATGCCAATTCGGTATGTAGCTCTCGGGGAAGAAATAGGGGATGGAGGCAATACCAACCGCAACAAGTTGCAAGTGTGACAATCCCCATGCAACATCAGCAACAGCCGCAGCAGCAGGGGCAACAACATCCGGCTCAGCGAAGAATTCAGAACGGGAAGCCGAAAAGGGTATTTGATCCGCCGCCAGTATCGTACGATGAGCTTCTTCAGAATTTGTTACGGTTACAGTTGGTCGAGAAAAGAACGATGGCTCCTCCGACAAGGATACCCCCACCCAGTTATAACGCTAATGAGCATTGTGAATTCCACTCTGGGGCACCCGGCCATAATATCAAAAACTGCCACGCTTTCAAGCATAAAGTGCAAGATTTGCTTGATAGCACTGCTATTAATTTTGGTACGGAAGGGCCCAATATTACACAACAACCAATGCCAAACCATGAATAGGCTGGAGTATGGTGGACAAAGAGGAGTCCTATAGTTCGGGTGGGCCGTTAAAAGTAGATCAGAACAGTGGCAGGCTGCCTCTAATAACTGATTGTGAAGATAGCTGGTTCAGCAGCAGGACAGATGTGAAAGCCCGATTCTCGGAAGCTGGCATTTTTCTTTGTTTTATCTTGTCATTTCTTTACGTTTGTAGTTTCTTTCCTGTTTAAAATGCAATCTTGTTTGTAAAACTTGTTGTTTCCATTCAATTGATGATAATGAAATAAATATGCATGTTTTGATTAAATCCATTCGTGTTCACTAATTTTTTTTACAAATGTCCAACGCCTGGTTAAGAGGAATCCGGGGAGGATGACGAAAATGAACGACATGCAAAATTCCGATTGTATGCTTTTTGAAACAAAACCTGCTGATGATGTACAGGCATTGTTTCAAATCCCTAAACACCGGAGATATAAGGAAGATAATCCCTTGTCAACCCCTTTGAGCCTTGTAGTAGGAGTTTCTTTCTGTGAATGAAAAACCCTCAATCTTAACCTGGGGCAGGGTAGGTGTTAGCTAATTTGACCGAACGCCCAAATTACAAAAAGGAGTGCCCGTTCGAGGATCAATCACACCTCTAGAGGTCGTGCCTAAAAAACCACAATGGTCAAATCAAGAGTGAGACAGTCACATCATTCTCCAATGAGTCAGACAACCAGTGTCACACGACTTGTTCGAAAAAAAGAAAGCAAAAAAAAGAATCAAAAGCCCGCTAGGTCAAAACTTCAAAACAAATGACTTAGGCAAAAAGGAGGGCATCCCGCTGGACTTAAAAAATCAAAGAAACTCGAAAGGAGTCAGTCCAGGCAAAAGTTAGGGATAAGAAAAAGATGAAAGGATGACAAAAGAAAGATCCTCAGATCAAATACGAGTCGTGTGACCTCAAGTGTCAAAGACGAAAGGTGAGTGGCTGTCACTCCCAAAAACTCATGGTTTCTCGAACTATCACTCCTATCTTTTAGCCTCTGAGAGGTGAGCGCTAAGGTCGAATTAGCTAAACGTAGGATGGGAGAACATCAAGGAGAATGGGTGGGTTAAAATAAACTTTGAGCCTTTATCCTTTCCTTCAAAACCGTGAACCTGACCACGTTATAACCTTCAAAAGTCCTAATTGAAGCAGGTTATTTCGAAAGCATACTCCGGAAAAGGTCGCGTCGATTCTGACTCCTGAAAGGGTTCCTCTTACCATGTTGGTACTGATGTTGATAAAAAATTTGTGTATTTTATGCCATAAACTGTTTTTTCCTTTTCCCAGTGAACAGATTGGATGTCAAAGCTGTCATATGTGTTGCATTAATATGTCTTTTACACAAAACAACTTGTTTTACTCGTGAGTAAGCGCTTGACCGCAGGAGAGTTTCCTACAATGGAAGGTATGGTCAGGATAGAATGCAGAACATCCGAATGTTCCGAGAGCAGGGGCAAGCTATTATCGTGATCCCCAGTCAAGTCAGCCTTTCGAAGTCAGTTATCCGGGGGCAATCAGGTTGAGATTCGGTGAATATCTTGTAGTCAGGAGCACTACTCTGAATCAGATAATCAGGGGCAAGGTCATTGCAGTCAGGGGCAGGCCATCTTAAGAGCGCAGAGGTTATTCTTTACTCGAGGGGCATTTGGTGTGAAGTATTTCTCCGAAGTTTAGAATGCTGGGGCAGTTCATATCAGACCAACGGGGTACGAATGTTCAGATTCCCTTTTGAGGACTATCCCCACAGAGGTCCCACAGACTGGGGCATATCAGAAGCGAAGGAATTGTTCTTCTCCGTATCATCAGAGCTACTCAGAGCTATTCGAGCAGATTCAGACAATCTTAAAGTGTGAGACGAATGTCGGGAAGTCATGTTACGGTCTTCCGATTCTTCACCCAAATCCATGTTGGCGATCACTGTGAGGCCCATCCGTGTTGGCGCATCAGTTTCCAAATCCAATCGTCATCAGTACGCAGGAAGACTCCGTCTATTTTCTCCAACAAAAGTCCAGTTTTTCAGTGGCACGGGTGAGCTATCCCCAGAGAAGTCCAATCATACTTGGCACATCTGCTATTCCCCAGCAGAGTTATATTCCCTAGCAGGGTGTTACTTCAACGAGGTGTTCGGGTAAGTTCCCAATTTCCCCAGCGGAGTTGATTTCACTCTTCCAGCATTTATTTTGCTGGAATAATTCTGTGATATTCGGGTTATCCTCGGCGGAGTTGGCTTCGTCTTCAGCATTTATTTTGCTTAAATGGTTTTCTGTACCCGACTTTCTCCAGCAGCCCGAGCCTGTATTAGCATATTGCATGCATCATCATATTTGCATCATACTTGCATTTCAGTTTCAAAATACGTAGCATTTCCATGCTGTATGGAAACATTACGTCATTATCAAACATACGTATTCAGAAACATAAACCAGGTTGGTCACCTCGTTGGTTTCAGATGTTTGTTTTCCCCTGCAGATAATTGAGATTATGATTCAGGAAGATGTTCGGATAGTCGGATTTGTGGCGCAAGGCGAGCAGTGATCGTGTTCGTCCTATCATAGTTCAGATTTTTTGGAGTTATCGCCGTAATTTCCCCATTAGAGTTTTCTTCCCCATCAGAGTTGCTTGGTTGGGTTTCTCTTCTTCCCCAGCGAAGTTTTCTTCAGACTGTCGTCACGTCAGTATTGAAAATCTTGAAATTACTATCTGCCGTCGAAGTAGGTGTTTGACGGCTGTCGTCAGTTATTTTCCCGTAGTGGTTGACGGAGTTATTTCCCGTAGTGGTGACGGAGTGATACCCTGGTTGAAGGAGTTATACCCTGGTTGAAGGAGTTATACCCTGGTTGAAGGAGTTATACCCTGGTTGAAGGAGTTATTATCCTGGTTGAAGGAGTTATTACCCTGGTTGAAGGGGTTATACCCTAGTTGAAGGAGTTATTACCCTGGTTGAAGGAGTTATTACCCCGGTTGAAGGAGTTATACCCTGGTTGAAGGAGTTATTACCCTGGTTGAAGGAGTTATTACCCTGGTTGAAGGAGTTATTACCCTGGTTGAAGGAGTTATTACCCTGGTTGAAGGAGTTATATCTTGGTTGAATGAGTGATACCCTGGTTGAAGGAGTTATACCCTGGTTGAAGGAGTTGTACCCTGGTTGAAGGAGTTATACCCTGGTTGAAGGAGTTATACCCTGGTTGAAGGAGTTATACCCTGGTTGAAAGAGTTGTACCCTGGTTGAAGGAGTTATACCCTGGTTGAAGGAGTTATACCCTGGTTGAAGGGGTTATTACCCTCGTTGAAGGAGTTATACCCCGGTTGAAGGAGTTATTACCCTGGTTGAAGGAGTTATACCCTGGTTGAAGGAGTTATACCCCGGTTGAAGGAGTTATTACCCTGGTTGAAGGAGTTATACCCTGGTTGAAGGAGTTATACCCTGGTTGAAGGAGTTATACCCTGGTTGAAGGAGTTATTACCCTGGTTGAAGGAGTTATACCCTGGTTGAAGGAGTTATACCCCGGTTGAAAGAGTTGTACCCTGGTTGAAGGAGTTATTACCCTGGTTGAAGGAGTTATTACCCTGGTTGAAGGAGTTATACCCTGGTTGAAGGAGTTATATCCTGGTTGAAGGAGTTATTACCCTGGTTGAAGGAGTTATATCCTGGTTGAAGGAGTGATACCCTGGTTGAAGGAGTTATACCCTGGTTGAAGGAGTTGTACCCTGGTTGAAGGAGTTATACCCTGGTTGAAGGAGTTGTACCCTGGTTGAAGGAGTTATACCCTGGTTGAAGGAGTTATACCCTGGTTGAAGGAGTTATACCCCGGTTGAAGGGGTTATTACCCTGGTTGAAGGAGTTATACCCCGGTTGAAGGAGTTATTACCCTGGTTGAAGGAGTTATACCCTGGTTGAAGGAGTTATACCCCGGTTGAAGGAGTTATTACCCTGGTTGAAGGAGTTATACCCTGGTTGAAGGAGTTATACCCTGGTTGAAGGAGTTATTACCCTGGTTGAAGGAGTTATACCCTGGTTGAAGGAGTTATACCCCGGTTGAAGGAGTTGTACCCTGGTTGAAGGAGTTATATCCTGGTTGAAGGAGTGATACCCTGGTTGAAGGAGTTATACCCTGGTTGAAGGAGTTGTACCCTGGTTGAAGGAGTTATACCCTGGTTGAAGGAGGTATACCCTGGTTGAAGGAGTTATACCCTGGTTGAAGGAGTTGTACCCTAGTTGAAGGAGTTATACCCTGGTTGAAGGAGTTATACCCTGGTTGAAGGAGTTATACCCTGGTTGAAGGAGTTGTACCCCGGTTGAAGGGGTTATTACCCTGGTTGAAGGAGTTATTACCCTAGTTGAGGGAGTTGTTGCCCTGGTTGAAGGAGTTATACCCTGGTTGAAGGAGTTATACCCTGGTTGAAGGAGTTATACCCTGGGATAAGGAGTGATGCCCTGGTTGAAGGAGTTATACCCTGGTTGAAGGAGTTATACCCTGGTTGAAGGAGTTATACCCTGGTTGAAGGAGTTATACCCTGGTTGAAGGAGTTGTACCCCGGTTGAAGGGGTTATTACCCTGGTTGAAGGAGTTATTACCCTAGTTGAGGGAGTTGTTGCCCTGGTTGAAGGAGTTATACCCTGGTTGAAGGAGTTATTACCCTGGTTGACGGAGTTATTTCCCGTAGTGGTGACGGAGTTATTTCCCGCAGTGGTGGCGGAGTTGTTTCCTGTAGTAATGATAAAGTAGTACCCGTAGCGATGGAGGTGTTGTTATTTTTCCAGATTATCTTCCCGCAGTGGTGGCGGAGTGATGACGGTGTTATTTTTCTGTAATGGTGATAGGGTGATTTTCCTGTATCGTTGGCAGGGTCATGTTGTGTTGACAGAAGTACTTCCCCAGTGAAGTCGTCCAGGTTATTCAAGTATTGACAAGATAATGACGAAATCAGATTTGTAGATAATGTTCCCCAAACAGTCGTGTAGTTCATTTCTGCGGTTGGCAAATTTCCGGGTTCTTAGTATTCAACTGTCTCGTACCTCGACTGTTTGAAGGTCGTTTGCTCTTCACCCAGTTGAGTCCAAGCCGCTTGAATAGGGGCAGCTGTTGCACCCTAAAATTTGCCCAACCTTTTCTAACCTAGGTTTATGTTTCAATTGCATAGTCATTTGCATTGGCATCATGTACATAGTGCATTCATCTGCATTGCATAGCATAGGCAAGATATCTTAATCAG
Source organism: Lathyrus sativus (assembly GCA_963859935.3). NCBI lineage: Eukaryota > Viridiplantae > Streptophyta > Magnoliopsida > Fabales > Fabaceae > Lathyrus > Lathyrus sativus. The sequence goes on from OZ012737.1 coordinate 25,955,649, forward strand.
GGGATCAAGTGCCATTCTTGTTTCAAGAGGCATATTCAAGGGGTTTCATTCATATTCAAGACTGCTCAGGTCATCATAGAAGAATTTGAACTTTAAATAGTTGACAGGTTGATCAGTGAGTTCTCTCCTATCTTGAGAATGTTTGGGGGTCACTAGAGGGTGTATGAGCTATGAGCCAAGAGCATGGAGTGTGTATGGATGTTATGAAGAGTCTAGATAATCAGGGCTTTATTTTCGGGGAATTGTGCGCTCCTCGGTGTTTTCAGCTTACATGGTGGTTTTTGGGATATTCTGATGCCACGGGTTTATTGTTTGCGTCGATCTGGGCTCGCGCTCTCTCTTTTATGTTGGTTATTTGCCTCTGTTCGCATTTTTAGGATTTAATAGATTTTTTTTATATTTTTAATAGGTTTTTTAGATTTTTCAGAATTTAAATAGATTTTTTAGCATTTTTTAATAGTTTAAATCTTTTTTGTAGAGCTTTATAGAATTTTTAATAGGTTTAATAGTTTTTTAATCATTTTTAGAATATAATAGCTTTTAAATGTTTTAGAATAATATAGAGAGAATATAGTTTTTTCTTTTATTAATAATAGATTTTTCTTTTAAATAATAGTATAGATTTTATTAGAAATTAAATAGAGATTTAATAGGATTTTAATAGTTTTTTAAGTAGAAATTAGTAGAGTTTAGAAATTAATTTGATTTAATAGAGTTAGCTAGATTTTAATCATTGTAGATTTAATTAGGGTTAATTAGGTTAATTAGGATTTAATCTTTTGTTTAGATTTTAATTGAATTTGTTAGAATTAATTAGGATAGATTAATTTTGGTTAGAGTTAATTGTAGTTTAACCATTAGTTAATTAGGTTTAATTTCTGATTAGTGTTCAATTAAGGTTAACCATTTTTAATTCAGTTTTTGAGTCTTTTTGGTCTTTTTTCGTGTGGGCCCAGAAAAGGGTTTTTGGAGGCCCAGTGAGTCCATCAACCGTTTTTGGCCATATTCAGTCCATTTTTTTCCCATTTTTGTCCTGCAGGTGCCACTTGTCGAGTATAAAGCAAGCCACGCGTGCTTCTATGACGGAACCACCTCACCCATCCGTTCACTCACACCCTGACACCTCACCCTCATACGCGTCCCATTCTCTCTCTCCCTTTCTGCCACGCGCCCCACTCAGCCCCTCTCCCGTGACACTTGTCACCGTACCACCTCCTCACCGGAAACTCCCCTGACCGGCATGCAAGTCCGGTGACCACCCTAATAGCTCCTCGCCGGCCACCCTAACGCCTTCCGGCCACCGCAACCATCGCCTGAACCACCAGAAAACCCAGAATCATCCTATCTCCTTCGTTCTCCCCCTTCCTCCTCCGTCCACCTTCATCAATAACCCACCGAAAAACTTAAACTCCGCCGGAAACCTCATAGACCTTCATCGTCTTGCCCAGATTTGTCCACCAATCTTCAGAGAAATCTCAAGATTTTCCCAGAACACATCCAAACATTCATCGTCCTTCAAAGAATTTTCCAGAAAATCTTTGAACATTCATCGTTCTTCACAAGGAAATTCCAGAATCCTTCAACCTGCATCAATATTTTCTCCAGAACTTCATACAATCATCATCAGTCTCCAGATCTCCTTCAACGTTCCCAGCGATTCATCTCATCTCCAGAGAATCCCCAGCGCATCTTCATCGTTGTTCATAGGTCTTCATCAGCTCCCAACAACTTCAAGATCTGTAAAGATCTTTGAAGATCTTCGTCTACGGTGTTTCTTCTCCAGAACGTCTTCAAAGTCTTCAATACGCCTCAAGAACTTCGTCGTTAACCTCGTCTTCAAGAAGCTTTCTCCAGAAAATCTCGTCATCTTCATTGCTTCATCCAGATTCGGATTCTCTTCTTCTCATAGTCGTATGTTCAGTTGAATTAGGGATTGTTTTGGGATGTGAAGGTTGGTTTTGTTTCAGATAGAGTTTAAGTTAGGTTGAATGGATTCGAATTTGGCAATGGTGTTGTGTTCAAGATTCGTGAGAGTGATTCTTGAGAGGTTTCAGAGAGGGTGTGAGGAAGATGAGAGAGCGGCGTATTAGGGTTAGATGATGAACAGTGATCTGAAGTTTGGGGAAGGAGATAGGTTTTGTTCATTGGTAACTTGTATTAGGGTTTGGGTTGGGTCCAAGGCCCAAGTGCGAATTGCTGAAGGACCACCCCGGTTTACTCGTCCCCCTCCCCCTGAGTGTGAGAGCTGAGTGATTATTGGGTTGGGCTTTGCCCTGAGTTGCTAGGCGCACCCCCCTGTGCGTAAGCCCAGGGGATAAGCAACTTGAGAATTGCTTTTGCTGCACCCCCTTTTTTATTTTCTTTTCATTTTTCTTTCTTTGCTCATATTAGAAATTAATTCATTAAAAATAGTAGGATAATCCATTTAATTCCATTCTTTTTTCTGTAGATTTGTAATTCAATTTAGGATTTTATTAAACAAAAACATTAGTTTAATCATGCATTTTCATTTTAATTGCATTTTTTACATGTTTATTGATTTTGAAGTGTATTTTGTGGATATGTCTGCCTTGTTGATTTTCGTTCTCTCATCTGGTATTGAATTTTGTTTTAGTTTTTAGTATGTTATACTAGACTAATGCATGTTCCCCATAGGATTTTAGTGGATTTTTTAGAGGTTGATTGATATTGTTTTAGGGTTAGAGAATAGAGACCTCACAACTTGTTGGTAACCCTTGACCATTCATATATTAGGGATTGTTTAGTAGCCTTAGAAGTTGACTTAGGCTTTGAGATTTGATCTTGGGATCATAGAGCCATGTAGGTTTCCCCTAGATTTTTGGTAGATTTTTATAGGGTGTTCTGTTATTTTTGTTTGAGCCTGAGAATAGGAGAAGTCTTGATAGGCTTCTGACTTTGAAGTTCAACTGTGGTTGAACTTCAGAGTTAGTTTCCTTTGGGTTGAGGGCCTGTGGTTTCTTCTTGAAGATGGAGGCTGGATGAAGTCTTGGTGGAGCTTGCAAGGATGCATGGATTGAGGTCCTAGTCTAGGAGCTTGTTCTCTGTTTGTGAGGTTTGAGATCCTGAAGTTTGAGGGAAATTTATGGTACTTTCCTGAGGAAGGCACTATGGATGCCTTTCATTCTTTCTTCTCACCTCTTTCTCAAGTATCCAATGATGTTGGAGCCTTCATGTGAGTTTAGTTTCTCCTGAGGAGGAATATAAACCGATCACAGTTGTTGAGCCACATGGGATATGATTCCTAAGTGGAAGCCTCCTAGTACTTTCCCGAGGAAGGCACTATGGGCCTGTTCACTTAGTTCCCTTAGTTCATCTAGGATTTCTTAAGTATCCAATGATGTTGGAGCCTTCATGTGAGTTTAGTTTCTCCTGAGGAGGAATATAAACTGATCACAGTTGTTGAGCCACATGGGATATGATTCCTAAGTGGAAGCCTCCTGGTACTTTCCTGAGGAAGGCACTATGAGTCTGTTCACTTAGTTCCCTTAGTTCAGGTAGGATTTCTCAAGTATCCAAGGATGTCGGAGCCTTCATGTGAGTTTAGTTTCTCCTGAGGAGGAATGTAAACTGTTCACAGTTGTTAAGCCGCATAGGATATGATTCCTGAGTGGTAACCTCCTAGTACTTTCCTGAGGAAGGCACTATGGGTTTGTCTGCTTAGCTCCCTTTCTTTGGTAAGCTTGTTTTGAAGCTTGAAGACTGGTTTGATTTCTCTTGTGTAGGGTTTTGCTTAGAGATTTGATTAGGGTTTTGCATAGGGTTTTGCTTAGAGATTTGATTAGGGTTTTGCATAGGGCTTTGCTTAGAGTGTTGCTTAGGGTTTTGTTTAGGGGTTCTGCTCAGGGTTTTGGTTTAAGTTTTGGATAGGGGCTTGTCAGGCTGGTTCGCCTTTTCTTTGTGTTGTTTGACTTGTGTGGTGTTGTGCTGCATTAGACTTAGGGGTTCATCTAGATATTTCTGAGGTAGGTGCATCTTAGAAGTAGGCTTTGTGTGCATGAGAAGTTGAGGTGGTCCTCCTTCTGCTTGTTTGTTATTGAATGGCTTTGCTTGCTGGTATTTGGTAGAGCTGAGCTCCCTTACCTCTGTGGTTTGCGGCCTTTGCGCCTTGTTTGTTTGGTTGTTGCATTCATGCATATTTCCAGTATTTCTTTACTTTGCAGTTGATTGTTGTTTAGTCCTGTTGCCATGATCCCTTAGGAGCTCTAACTTCTCCGCTGCGGAGGAGTTATGATAGACATTAGGATGGTCAACCAGGCATGATAACAATAGGTAGATTCCCCTTTCCAACCATAGTTTTAGGGTGTCTCTTTCCTTTCAATAGAAAAACACTTGAGTAGCTTGTGTCGTAGTTAGCCAAACTACAGCTGCTCTGATTTCTCGTACCAGACGAGAATACGTAGGCACAGGATGCGATGTCCTGGCGAGCAACCTTCCCCCCGTTTAGACGTAGGTAGTCGAACTACGTTGACTCTGACTTTCCCATTGCACGAGGGAGTACGTAGGCCCAGAACACTGTATGTTCTGTCGAGTCCTGTCCTTTTCTTTTCTATTCAGACTGACCATTAGCGTAGATAGATAAACACACCCTTTTCCTTATAAACACCAAGCATGGATCCCATCGAGTACGATGGACGTGAGGGGTGCTAATACCTTCCCCTTGCGTAACCGACTCCCGAATCCAGGTTTTGGTTGCGATGACCATTCCTTTCCCCGTTTTGCGGTGGGTTTACCTCGAGCGTTTCCTTTCCCTCCTGTGGGATAAATAACGCACGGTGGCGACTCTTCTGTATTGCCGGTGCCGATTTTCGCAGTAGCGACAAGTGCCCTTAAATTCCTTAGGTCATCCAAGTTAGGACTTGTTGCGGTGAAATTTGGATGTCAAGCTATTGATTAACTTGAATCTTAATTCATTTACAACTGGTCTTTGATTTATCCGAAGGAAAGGTTAAAGAAAGGAAAAACCTAAAAGGGAGAGATCTAAAGTTCGGGGGTTGGTTAAATTTAGGGAAGGTATTAGCACCCTAAACTTCCGTAGTACTCTACGGGAACCTTTTGTTTATTTTTTTTTATTTATTTCATTAATTATTTTGCTTTAGGGTATATACAAAGGATTGAAAATTAAAAAAGACCTAGGGGTTAATTCTAAGTTTACTCGGCAAGACATCGCATCTTGTGCCTACATATCCTTACGGGAATGGAATCAGAGTAACTGTAGTTCCCCTCAAAAGGGAGGTTAGAGACTTCTTGACTGTGGTCAAGGTCTCAAGGGGAATAAACGCATCTTAAGGACACGCTTACATGGAGTCTTAAACTCCGATCTCTATGTTATAAATTGTTAAGTGCATTAGGGTTAGGTTAGGGATTCCGCGGCGGGAAACCCTAAAATGAGTGCGGCGACTCTTTGACCTAAAGCTAGGGGTAGTTTTGTAATTTTGTCCACGGCGAGACATTTGTGAAAAGTTAGGGTTTGTAAGGGTTTGAAGTTTTGAGGACTATTGGCGTGGCGGCCAAACGGCTAGACCTAATCCTTCGGAGGAATGCAATGGGACAAATTAACGATGCAAATGCGCGAATTTAAACCATACAAACAACAGAAATTAAAGTGCGGAAAGGTAAACGCGATAATTTGTTCGCGAAGTTACAAATGAGAAACAGATACAATTATAATACAACTTGAATTGAAAAACACATTAAAATAGCTAATAGCAACGTAACAAGCTGCACATTGAATACACAAGGTTAGTAGACAGAGTCAGACAGTAATCAGACGAGTTATGAAACGGAAGTGCGAAAGTTATAGATATTCTTTGTTGTTTATTTGTGATATATAAAAAAGCTTTTGATTTAAGTTAAAAAAGAGGTTTTAATATTATTAAAAAAAAATTTTCAAAAATAGTCTTAATTTAATTATCTAACAAAAAGGTTTTATTTTAAAAAAAGGTTTATGTTATTATTATATATTTTTTAAAAAACGGTTCTAGTTATTATTTTAAAAAAAGATTTTAGTTATTATTTTAAATTTATCTAAAAAAAAGTTTTTCTTAAAAATAATAGGTTTTCATATTAATTTGGAAAAGATGTTAATGTTATTTATTTTTAAAAACAAATTTTTATATTATAACAAGTTTTAATAAATTAATGATAACAATAATAATAATAATAGTAATAATAATAATAATAATGATAATAATAATAAATAATGATAATAATAATACTAATAATAATAATAATAATAATAAAGCAATAATGAATTTTAAATGTGTCAAATAACCCAACAATGTTGCTAACGCAGAAATGCGCTCATCGCAACCAGATCTAAATCGGACGAAACAAAATTTATCGCAAAGAAAAAGAAATTAAGCAAAAAAACAGTATTATTGCTCACACAAAAATGCGATCATCGCAACCAGATCGAACTAACACAAATGTCACGCGTCATGCACACAAATGTGCAAACATCGTATCGACATAATTCGATCAAAAATTAATCTTATATATATAAACTCTAACAATTTAAAAATTATATATATATAAACGTAACAGTAATAGATGAAGAAAAAGAAATAACGGTAAAAGATGAAGAAAAAGAAATAACGGTAAAAGATGAAGAAAAAGAAACAACAATAATAGATGAAGGAAAAGAAATAACGGTAAACGATGAAGAAAAAGAAATAACGGTAAACGATGAAGAAAAAGAAACAACAGTAATAGATGAAGAAAAAGAAATAACGGTAAACGACACTCACTCCTCTTAGGTTTTTTTTCATTCTCCCCCTTTTCAACAAGGCAACACATGTATATACAGGGAACAAATTAGGGTTAACACCAAATTGTCAATAATGTCCCTAAAGCCCATTTTAAAGCCCAAACTAAATAATTAGTTAAGAAAAAATAAAATTTAAATAATTTAAAATAATTAAAATAAACTTAAAATAAAAACTAATAATCCTATTGATTCCTAAAATCAAAAATATTATAAAAAGAACAAAATTTTTTCCAATATTTTTTATTTTATGATTTTTTGGATATTTTTATGAATAATTTAGAAAAAAGTGAAAAAAATAATATTTTAAAAAATGATTTAATTAAAATACGAAAATAATAATTAAATAATAATAAAAAAACTATTTTTGTTATTTTTTAATGAAAGATAGAAAAATTTAGAGTAAAAATAATAAAAAACAAAAAGTGACAAAGGTGAGATTCAAACTCTCAACCTCTCACACTCACAACTCCTTACACATGTCCTCTTGCCAATTGTGCCATTTTATTTATTAGAAAAAAAATGCATGTCATATGATATTTACCTGCAAAAAGTCAAACGACTACACAAATTTGTTAGTAATTGATTAAATGCAATAAAAATGCAATGAAATGCGATGACAAATCTTAGGGCATAATTTGGGGTATTACAGTTGCCCCTATTTAAATAACTTCACCGGGTGATTCGAGCAACGGAGACTCGAGAAATCGTGGTGGAGGGATTTAAATACAGATAACCGAAAATTTTGCCTTTAGACGCAGTGCTATGCAATGATATGGACAAAACAAAACAAACTATAATGCTAAATTTGATATGATGCGTATGATGAAAAATGACAAATGCACGGATACAGACGAAACAATGTCACAGGGGACGGCCCATCGAGGAATTGCACTAGGGAAGAAGACATGTCATATCTGGAAGAACGTCGGGTAGACACGACATAGAATTGTTGATAGGTGCCAAGTAAATTAGAAATTGTCCGCAAGGTAAGACGCGGGTAAAACACGAGCTCAGGAGAAAAACGCAAATGGGGATAAAACACCCATGATGCCAAGTAAATAAATTTTGCCCACAAGGTAAGACGCGAGTAAAACACGACCTCAGGGAGAGAGAAAAAAGCAAATGGGGGTAAAACACCATGGTGTTAGGTAAACCCAGGAATATCTGGTAAACGGGGAATAAAACACCCGGGATAAAAGGTACATGGGGGATAAAACACCCAAGGATAGAAGGTGAATGGGGAGTAAAGCACCCAAGATAGAAATGTAAATGGGGAGTAAAGCACCCATGATAGAAATGTAAATGGGGAGTAAAGCACCCAAGATAAAAATGTAAATGGGGAGTAAAGCACCCAAGATAAAAATGTAAATGGGGAGTAAAGCACCCAAGCTAGAGGTAAATGGGGAATAAAGCACCCAAGATAGAAATGTAAATGGGGAGTAAAGCACCCAAGATAGAAATGTAAATGGGGAATAAAGCACCCAAGATATGCACGTGTATAGGAATTATGCTATGACATATGATCAAATGCAAATGCAGACGTCGACGACAAGGCTCGACTCTTTCGGTGAGATGACAAAACTGGAGGACTGATTCCTCAACACGGAGATCACTGTCATTCTGTTAAACTGTATCAAGTTGATAGTCACTGTAGGAATGATGAATAACTGCTTGGGGATTATGCAAGTAAACTGCCCCAGGTCAAACGAATTGATAATTGCTTCAGCTGTCTGATTCGTGGAATCGACTGTTTTGCTGTATCCTCGGAGGGCTTGCCCCAGTCTGAGTCTTGAACAATTCTCTGGATAAACCAAATCTGAGAAGATATTGCCTTGAACAAATCTTGAACTGATTCTTTGACAGGATGTAAAAGGAACTTGCCCCTGATAAGATCACTTGACCAAGTTTCTCATTGTTTGAAAATTCCTTAGAGGAAAGCCAGTTTGCAAACAAAAATATTCATACAAACATGGTAATGCAAAGTTCATGCGATTTTTGAAAAATTATTTTTGAAAGATGGAAAATACATGAGTCGTTAGTCAGAACAAGGCGGTTCAAGACACTCAAAGTTTAAAATAAAAGTGTATTGCCAAAATAAATGATTCGCAAGGATCTTTTGGAGTCAGGTTACGCAACCTTGTTGTAGTATACTTTCAAAATAACCCTGTTTCAGTTAGGTCTTTTGAGGGTTGTAACGTGGCCTGGTTCACGGTTTATGAAACAAAAGATAAAGGCTCAAAATTTATTTGTACCCACCCAATCTACGTGATGATCTCCAGTCCTACACTCAGTTAACTCATGTTATGCATTCAGGTTCCCATAAGTTAGGGATTGCACTGATGGTAGCAATGATGGTTCAAAGTCAAGGGACTTGTGGAAAGGCAGTCACTACTTCCTTATAACATGTGGTCATTTTGACAATTGCGGATTTTCCTGATAAGGGTTTAAATTCCTCTTTGTATTTTCCCTAAATTTTGCCTAAACTGTTTATTTTAAAGCTTACAGTCAGCGGGATGCCCCAGTTTTGCCTAAGTCCCCTTCATAGGTTTTGACTTAGTGGGCTTTTTCTTTTGATTTTTTTTTTGAAACATGACTGCCTGGTTTAATGATTACGGTGAACCATCATCGGTTTTTTTGGCTTAAAAATAATCTTCGACACTTGTTTTTTTTTGTGTGAAGGAAAATTGTAAGTGCGACCTTTATATGAAAGGTATATTTCATGAACACATAACCGATTTAACTAAGAACTACCCATCCCCAGGTTAAAATTGCGGGTTTTTTTGGTAAAGAAAGGAACTCCAACTTCTAGGCTCGAAGGGGTTGACAAGGGATTAACTTCCTTATTTCTCCAGTGTTTAGGAATTGAAACAATGCCTTACATCGTCAACAAGGTTTGATTGAAAGCATACTGACATCAATTATGGGTATAACGTTATCATCATCCTCCCTTCGATCTTAGCATATCAAAATTTTGGACAAGAAGTAAACATTTGAAAAATAAAGCATAAAGATGCAAATAAATGGACGGAAATGAATTGAATCAACAGTCACAATGCTTATTTCATTAATGAAAGTACAAACATAATTGAAAGCAAACAGCTTAAACAAAATAAGGAAAGTGCAAACAACGAGAAACAAAAGGCCTAGTGACAAAACTTCATTTCTGATGTACTGGCAAGGGATTTTTCTGAACATCCGGATGACTGTCTGTAAAATCAAGTATTCCAGTTCTAACCAATTCACATACTCTAGCCTTCAATGCAAAACAATTCTCCAAGTCATGGTCTGGGGCACCCTCATGAGAAGCATAATGGAGATCAGCCCTAAATCCAGCCGGAGGATTAAGAGGAGGTGGTAAAGCCTTTGTAGTAATCAGTCCTTGCCGGACTAAGTCAGGATATAGCTCTGTGTAAGTCATGAGAATAGGATCAAAGTGACTCCTGTTCCGTTTCTGGTCTGATATCTGTGTCGAGGAATCAGCTTAACGACTCAAAGGTACACTGGAAGATGATAGGACCAAGAATGAGAAACCGGGGGATAAATGCAATGCAAAAATGTGATGCTAATTCCATACAATGGTCTCAAGAATTTCAACGGTCGATTGCAAACATTCCCTTTTAGGAAAGTGGGGAAAATTTTAGACTTTAAAATATAGGACTTCTTAAATTTGCAAAGGACTTTTGAATTCCTTGAAACTAGAAATGATATGATGCTTTATGGATGCGAAGCACAAATACACATAAGTAAACAAAAGGTCCTAAGTTAGAGGAGCAATGAATGGAGTCAAGGTCTACCCTTCCCAAAGAGGTATGTACTATAGGTTGATTGTACCTGCAGAACAAGGGTTCTAAATCAGTGCCCAAAGTCATCAGTCCATCTTTCGGATATTATCGACTTCCCGACTGACTCAAGGGTCGATAATATTCTCAAGAGAACCTCGTTCGAGCGTAGTATCGCGTAGTAACCATTGTAGGACTACTCCCACATAGTTCCCGCACTACGTCCTATATAAGGTCAAGATGGTGTAAAGGTACTACGGTTCCCAGTATCACAGACTCCAATCGATAACGGTAAAAGTTTTCACGACTACACTCGATCAACCGAACCATTTTCGAAAGTGTCTCAACTGAGCGGTGATTCTCGATTTAGCTTAGTCGGGACTTACTCCCTATAAGCCTCGTCGAATATATCAGCCATCCTATCATAAGGTCGCTCAAGTCCGGGTGTAGGACTTATCTCACAACACAGTAACTCCAAGTAAGGTACCCCAATATATACATACAAGTGAGCAAAATATATAATAAAACAAATATATAAAGAAAAATAAACAAAATAGGGATAACCCTCAATAGTTAGGAGTCCCCAGTGAAGTCGCCATTTTTTGTTGCGGTGAAATTTGGATGTCAAGCTATTGATTAACTTGAATCTTAATTCATTTACAACCGGTCTTTGATTTATCCGAAGGAAAGGTTAAAGAAAGGAAAAACCTAAAAGGGAGAGATCTAAAGTTCGGGGGTTGGTTAAATTTAGGGAAGGTATTAGCACCCTAAACTTCCGTAGTACTCTACGGGAACCTTTTGTTTATTTTTTTTATTTATTTCATTAATTATTTTGCTTTAGGGTATATACAAAGGATTGAAAATTAAAAAAGACCTAGGGGTTAATTCTAAGTTTACTCGGCAAGACATCGCATCTTGTGCCTACATATCCTTACGGGAATGGAATCAGAGTAACTGTAGTTCCCCTCAAAAGGGAGGTTAGAGACTTCTTGACTGTGGTCAAGGTCTCAAGGGGAATAAACGCATCTTAAGGACACGCTTACATGGAGTCTTAAACTCCGATCTCTATGTTATAAATTGTTAAGTGCATTAGGGTTAGGTTAGGGATTCCGCGGCGGGAAACCCTAAAATGAGTGCGGCGACTCTTTGACCTAAAGCTAGGGGTAGTTTTGTAATTTTGTCCACGGCGAGACATTTGTGAAAAGTTAGGGTTTGTAAGGGTTTGAAGTTTTGAGGACTATTGGCGTGGCGGCCAAACGGCTAGACCTAATCCTTCGGAGGAATGCAATGGGACAAATTAACGATGCAAATGCGCGAATTTAAACCATACAAACAACAGAAATTAAAGTGCGGAAAGGTAAACGCGATAATTTGTTCGCGAAGTTACAAATGAGAAACAGATACAATTATAATACAACTTGAATTGAAAAACACATTAAAATAGCTAATAGCAACGTAACAAGCTGCACATTGAATACACAAGGTTAGTAGACAGAGTCAGACAGTAATCAGACGAGTTATGAAACGGAAGTGCGAAAGTTATAGATATTCTTTGTTGTTTATTTGTGATATATAAAAAAGCTTTTGATTTAAGTTAAAAAAGAGGTTTTAATATTATTAAAAAAAACTTTTCAAAAATAGTCTTAATTTAATTATCTAACAAAAAGGTTTTATTTTAAAAAAAGGTTTATGTTATTATTATATATTTTTTAAAAAACGGTTCTAGTTATTATTTTAAAAAAAGATTTTAGTTATTATTTTAAATTTATCTAAAAAAAAGTTTTTCTTAAAAATAATAGGTTTTCATATTAATTTGGAAAAGATGTTAATGTTATTTATTTTTAAAAACAGATTTTTATATTATAACAAGTTTTAATAAATTAATGATAACAATAATAATAATAATAGTAATAATAATAATAATGATAATAATAATAAATAATGATAATAATAATACTAATAATAATAATAATAATAATAAAGCAATAATGAATTTTAAATGTGCCAAATAACCCAACAATGTTGCTAACGCAGAAATGCGCTCATCGCAACCAGATCTAAATCGGACGAAACAAAATTTATCGCAAAGAAAAAGAAATTAAGCAAAAAAACAGTATTATTGCTCACACAAAAATGCGATCATCGCAACCAGATCGAACTAACACAAATGTCACGCGTCATGCACACAAATGTGCAAACATCGTATCGACATAATTCGATCAAAAATTAATCTTATATATATAAACTCTAACAATTTAAAAATTATATATATATAAACGTAACAGTAATAGATGAAGAAAAAGAAATAACGGTAAAAGATGAAGAAAAAGAAATAACGGTAAAAGATGAAGAAAAAGAAACAACAATAATAGATGAAGGAAAAGAAATAACGGTAAACGATGAAGAAAAAGAAATAACGGTAAACGATGAAGAAAAAGAAACAACAGTAATAGATGAAGAAAAAGAAATAACGGTAAACGACACTCACTCCTCTTAGGTTTTTTTTCATTCTCCCCCTTTTCAACAAGGCAACACATGTATATATAGGGAACAAATTAGGGTTAACACCAAATTGTCAATAATGTCCCTAAAGCCCATTTTAAAGCCCAAACTAAATAATTAGTTAAGAAAAAATAAAATTTAAATAATTTAAAATAATTAAAATAAACTTAAAATAAAAACTAATAATCCTATTGATTCCTAAAATCAAAAATATTATAAAAAGAACAAAATTTTTTCCAATATTTTTTATTTTATGATTTTTTGGATATTTTTATGAATAATTTAGAAAAAAAGTGAAAAAAATAATATTTTAAAAAATGATTTAATTAAAATACGAAAATAATATTTAAATAATAATAAAAAACTATTTTTGTTATTTTTTAATGAAAGATAGAAAAATTTAGAGTAAAAATAATAAAAAAACAAAAAGTGACAAAGGTGAGATTCAAACTCTCAACCTCTCACACTCACAACTCCTTACACATGTCCTCTTGCCAATTGTGCCATTTTATTTATTAGAAAAAAAATGCATGTCATATGATATTTACCTGCAAAAAGTCAAACGACTACACAAATTTGTTAGTAATTGATTAAATGCAATAAAAATGCAATGAAATGCGATGACAAATCTTAGGGCAAAATTTGGGGTATTACAGGACTCTTAAAAGAATATTTCAAAATATTTTTCTATCGTAATCCATATGGTTCTGTAATGTTTGTAAATAAAACTCGGGATTCCATGAAACCAATGTAATATGATGCTTTATGGATGCACAAACACAGACAAGCATACAGAAACAAGGATAAACAAACAGGAATCCTGGGTTTGCAACGAGCATGGAGCCAAAGGTATACCCATTCCTAAAGGATGTGGACTAGATGTGAATTGTACCTGCAGAACAAGGTTCTAAAAAGGTATCCAAAATCATTAGTCCATCTTTCAGATATTATCAATTTCCCGACTACTCGGTGGTTAATAATATTCTCAAGAAAATCTCTTTTGAGTGTAGCATCGCGTAGCAGCTATTTTGGGAATACTCCCTCATAGTCCTTGCACTACGTACTAATAAAGGAAAAAGTGGGGTTAAAGGTAACTACGGTCCCCAGTATCACGGGCTCCAATTGAAAATAGTGAATGTTTTCACGTGTACTCGTTTGACAATACCATTTTCGAGAGAGCCTCAACTGAGTGGTGATTCTCAAGTCAGTTTGGTCGGGAATCATTCCCTATAAGCCTCGTTGAATATATCACCTTCCTATCATAAGTTCACTAAAGTCCGGGTGTAGGACTTCATCTCACAGCTTAAAGGATACCAACCCAAAAAGCATAAATAAGCAATTATAAATAAACAGATAATCAAATATAATAATAAAAAAGCATAATAAAACAAGTTAGGGAAACCCAATGAAGAAGGTCCCTAGTGAAGTCGCCATTTCTAACGCGGTGAGAATTGGATGTCAAATTATTAATTAAATTGAATCTTAATTCATTTAGTTCACCACCGATCTTTTATTTGTCCAAAGGAAGGGAAAAAGATCGAATTACCCACAATGCAATGCAAATGCAAAAACTAGAGAGTTTAGGTTCGAGGGTTGGTTAAACTTAGGGAAGGTGCTAGCATTCTAAGCTTCTATAGTACTCTACAGGAACCTCTTGTTTTATGGTGTTTATTGCTAAGGGTTATCTGCTTAAGGATGAAAGACATAGTGGTTTAATTCTAAGTATACTCGCCAAGACGTCGCATCTTGTGTCTACATATCCTGACGGGAATGGAATCGGATTATTTGTAGTTCTCCTAAAGGGTTTAAGGAATTGCTTGACTATTGGTCAAAATTCCAAATGGATAAGGTTTGTTGATTGATTGATTCTAGGATAAAAGATGAGTCATCATTTTAAGGGAGAACACTTGACTTAACCACCACAACTTGTAGGAAATGGTCTTTGCATTGTCTTAAGAGAAGGGCTCGAACACTCGAAATTATCGACGAGTATGCCACTATCTCCCTCAAGCGAAAAAGATCCTACATGACTCGAGTTATGGGGCAGGAGAATTACATCTCGACTGTCAAAATGACTCATGTCTTATTCTCTAATGGTTTGAATGTATTGAATGAGTTGAGATGTTTTTATCTGAGTTGTAAAAGATAAAAGAAAAATGTCCTCCTGATGGGGTAGGATCTGACTTAGAAGGATCGACTTGAAAATGATCAAGGATCAAGTAAGGGAAAATGGTGCAAATGAAATGCATATGCACAAGTGTTAAGTCATGTGCAGATTCTTCCTTTGGACGTATGCGATGCGATAAGGTAAATTGCGGATAAAGTAAAAGCATATAAATAGCTAAAAGTGACAAAAAAAAGACAAAGTGCAGAGGTGTGAAAGTCGTGTGAATAAGCGTAAATTGGTGCGAAGGATGGAAACGTGCACGATTAATTTTAGGCGAGATTGATTTTAGATGAATTGATTTATTTCTCAGGGACATTAATTTTAGGGAAAAAAAAAGGTTGAATTAGTTTATTAGTAAAAAGGATTTTAGGTCACAAATTAATTCAAATAATTAGTAAATAAAGCTTAGTTACTATCAATAGGTTTTAACATTTATATAAAAAAAAAGTTGGTTATTAATAAAGTGTGAGTTGCTCAAATTGTTGAAAAAAGTTTATTATTTAATAAAATGTCCTACTATTATCATTAAATAAATTTTATTAAATAAATAGAAGTTAAATTAAATTATGCAAAATAAAAGGAAAAGAATTTGATTAAGAATGTGAGCCAATTATAAGTTTATTTAAAAGTTAGTGAGTTATAGTGGAATTGTTAAATAAATAAAAGAGTAGTGAAAATACCTTAATTAAAGGTAAGTTGATTAGATAGAAAAAAGATTTAATTAAAAATGTATTAGTTCAATCAATTAAAACTGGTTTGAATAAGTGATTTAAACATTAGTTGATTAATTAAATTAGCATAAACTAATTAATTAGAAAAAGTTAATTTGAAAGGTCATTAGTTAAATTTAAAAAAGGTTGATTAAGGTTAATAATTAAAAAAACAGATTAGTTGGTTAATTAAGGTGGTTAAGTGGGATTAGTGGAGAGTTAAGAGATTTAGTGGGAGGAGGCGCGTGATACGGTGCGCGCGGGTGTATAATTGATTCAAGATATCAGTTGGAGAAGTCTACTGTCGAGACTTACAACTCATTTGGAGAACACTGTTTGCCAAAGCGTCTACTGTTAAAAAAGAACTTCTAGGGAATCTGCTGCCGAGATTCTATGTTGAAGTCTGCTGGAGAAATACTTCTGACGAAGTCCTCTGGAAATCTACTATCGAGATTCGTCAGGAAATAAAAGAGATACCTACTGTCGAGGTCTTCTGGAAATATACTGTCGAGATTTTCCAAGAAATGAAATAGCAATACCTACTGTCGAGGTCTTCTGGAAATATACTGTCGAGATTTTCCACGAAATGAAATAGAAATACCTACTGCTGAGGTCTTTTGGAGATCTACTGCCGAGATTTGCCAAGAAGAGAGAGACGTTCGAATGACTGTTTGAAAGGATAAATAAACTTCCCCACGCTTCAAGGTCCGGATGCCATGAACGGGTCTCAGTTTCTTTGAACTAAACCTCCCCACGCCTCATGGTCTGGATGCCATGAACGGGTCTCAGTTTATACACCGGGGATCTTCGGGAGAGATGTAAGCCGGTTGACTTGCAAAATATGTCTTCTCAAATAAAGAGAGATTAACTGTAATAATCTTCACCAAATTTCTTAGGAGAGATGCCATTTGATGGAATTTGTCTTGTGTAGTGGACTCGAGATACCCGATTTTGATAAAGAGAGATTAACTGTAATAATCTTCACCAAATCTCCTCCCAAATTCAAGGTACCCGATTTTGATAAGTACAAAGGGACGACTTGTTCCAGAGTACACATTCAGGCATATTTCAGGAAAATCTCTGCTTATTCTGAGGATGAGAAGCTGTTAATGCATTTTTTCCAAGATAGCTTGGCCGGGACATCTTTGGAATGGTATATGGGACTCGAGAGAACTCATATTCGTAGTTGGAGAGAATTGGCCGAAGCTTTTGTGCGTCACTATCAGTATAATAGTGATTTGGAACCTAACAGGGTACAATTACAGAGCTTGTCACAAAAGAGTACTGAGAGCTTCAAGGAATACGCCTAGAGGTGGCGAGATCTAGCGGCTAGAGTACAACCCTCTATGGTGGAAAGGGAGTTGATCGACATGTTCATGGCCTCATTTCCTAGTGTGTATTTTGAGAAGTTGATAGGTTGCATGTCTGTAGGGTTTTCTAACCTGGTAATGGCTGGGGAGCAAGTCGAAAGTGGGATTAAATCTGGGAAGATCCCAAATGGTGGTGGATTCTCGTCGGGAGGAACGAAGAAACCATATTCGGCAAACCCCAAGAGAAGGGAGGGTGATGCGAATGCTATTTCTCACAAGAGTAAAGGTAGAGATCAGTCCCGTTATCAACAACAAGTTGCTACTGTGAATATTTCGGCTGCGGCTCAACAGCAGGTTAATATTCTGCGGCCTCATGCTGCCAGGCACAGGATGACCAATAGACAGTTCGAGAATCCTCTGATACCGTATGCTCAGTTATTGCAGCGTTTGTTACAATTGCAATTGGTCCAAAAGAGGACTCTGGCTCCTCTCACTGGTGCACCGCCGCCTGGTTACGATGTGAATGCGCATTGTGATTTTCACTCTGGGGCTCCAGGCCACGATATTGAGAATTGCAAGGCATTCAAGCATAAAGTACAGGATTTGCTTGATTCTAAAGCTATCAATTTCACCAACAATGTGTGTAATGTAGATAAGAACCCGATGCCAAATCATGGAGGGGCAGGGGTTAATGTCGTTATTGAAGAAGAGAAGTTAAATCTGGTAACTGATGTTGGGGATTTAAAGACTCCATTGGGTTTCGTAAAGGCTACCTTGTTGAAGAATGGAGTGTTTCCTGGTTGTTCTGCTGACTGCTCAGAATGTGAAGCACAACCTAAGGGTTGTGATCTTTTGAAGAAGGGTATTCAGAGAATGATTGATGAGGGATGTTTGCAATTCGACAAGGTTGTGAAAAACGATGTTGAGAACGAAGATAGTAATGATAAAATTGAAATTTCCACAATCTCTATTCCATTTCGGATGATCAATATTTCAGCGCCTGCTACGCTAGCGCCGGTTATCATTACTGTACCAGGGCCTGTGCCATACGAGAGCAATAAAGCTATCCCATGGAATTATGGGGGAGAGGTGTTCTGTAATGGTAGAAGTAAGAGTTGACAAGGTTTACGTACGAAAGTTCGTCGGTTGAGAATATCGTTGGTGTCGGAGGTATCACTAGAAGCGGTAGGATCTTTTCCCCACCGGATGTTAGTCCTGATAAGAATGAAAAAGGGAAAGGTAAGGCCATGATTGAAGAAAATAGCCAACAACACGTTGATGCTGATGTGTTTTCGGAAGAGGCGGAGGAACTTATGAGGCTCATTCGGAAAAGTGACTACAAAATTGTGGATCACTTGAATCAGACGCCTTCGAAGATTTCTATCCTATCATTACTATTGTGCTCGGAGGCACACCGCAACGCGTTACTGAGGATTTTGAATGCAACATATGTACCCCAAGAAATTTCTGTTAATCAGTTGGAAGGGGTAGTCGCTCATGTAAATGCTGGTAATGGTTTTGGCTTCACATATCTGGATTTGAATCCTGCTGGGAGAAATCATAATCATGCTTTGCACATATTAGTGGAATGTAAAGGATCCCTGCTGTCGCATGTTTGGTTGATACAGGGTCATCCCTCAACGTGCTTCCGAAGAAGGCGTTGATGAAAATGGACACTCGAGGTTTGATATGCACGCCAAGTGATTTGGTAGTGAGGGCTTTCGATGGATCTAAGAGATTGGTGTTTGGGGAGATTACGATGCCTATTCAGGTAGGGATAGAGACCTTTGATGCAACTTTTTATATTATGGATATCCAGCCAGCATACAGCTGTTTGCTTGGCCGGCCTTGATACATTCTGCAGAGGCAGTCACTTCAACGTTGCATCAAAAGCTGAAATATATGATGGAAGGGAAGATTGTTACAGTATGAGGTGAGGAAGACATAATGGTTAGCCATTTGTCGTCCTTCAAATATGTGGAAGTGGATGGGGAGATCCACGAAACAATTTTCCAGGCGTTTGAAACGGTATCGATTCATGGGAAGTCTTCTGTGGAAGCCAAGAGCCCAGAGGTTTCGATGTCATCGTTCAAAGAAGCTTGTGCTATCGTAGAATCCGGCTCATCTCAGAAGTGGGGCTAAGTTCTTAATGTTCCCGTCAAGCAGGACAAGTTCAGCCTGGGATACAAACCCTCCAGTTCTTCTCAGAGCATTCTAAAGTATAATGGAGCGGTTCAATTCACCAGTAGTGGTGTGTTCTTTGACCGGATCAATGTCGTTGAAGATGACGAAGGTGACAGCGATTGTGATATGGATGCCTGGATTCGTCCTTGTGCTCCTGGCGAGAAGTTGTGCAACTGGACTACCGAAGAAGTCATTCATGTTACTACTGCAGAGTAATGTTCATTGTTTTGATTATGTTCAGTCCTATGTTCTTCCCAAGGCGTAGTGACCCATTTGTTGGGGCCCTCTTGTTATTTGCTTTATCATTAAATAAAGGACGTTTTCGCATTCAAATTGTGTGATCCCTGTTTTTCTTGTTTTTGTTTTGCATTTTATATTAAACAGAAAAATGGCAATGTGTTTTGTTTGTTGCATCGCATAATAAACATAAACATCATCATGCAAATTTTTTCTATTAGATGTCGTCGATTCAGGTTCAGCTATGACTTCGTATGACTTTGATAATTCCATTTATCAAGCTAAAGAAGAGACTGATGAAGACTGTGAACTACCCGAAGAGTTAGCCAGACTTCTCAAGCAAGAAGAAAGGGTTATTGTGCCTCATCAGGAGGATATTGAGATTATTAATCTGGGTACCAAGGATGACAAGAAAGAGGTTAAAGTGGGGGCTGCATTGGAATATAGTGTCAAGAGAAGATTGGTTGAAATGCTCCATGAGTATAAAGATATCTTTGCTTGGTCTTACCAAAACACGCCTGGGCTGAATACAGATATTTTGGTACACCGGTTTCCTCTCAGAGAAGAATGTGCGTCAGTCAAGCAGAAGTTGAGACGGACAAGGCCTGACATGGAAGTCAAGATAAAAGAAGAAGTTCAGAAGCAGTTGAACGTTGGGTTTCTTGCTGTCACGAATTATCCTCCGTGTGTCGCTAATATTGTTCCTGTACCTAAGAAAGATGGAAAGGTCAGGATGTGCGTTGATTATAGAGATCTGAATAAAGCGATCCCGAAAGACGATTTCCCGCTCCCCCATATTGATGTGTTGGTTGATAACAATGCTCAATTTTCTGTGTTTTCCTTCATGGATGGCTTCTCTGGGTATAACCAAATCAAGATAGCCCTAGAAGACATGGAGAAAACAACTTTCATCACACCGTGGGGAACTTTTTGCTATAAGGTAATGCCCTTTGGTTTGAAGAACACAGGGGCGACTTATCAGCAGGCGATGGTGACTCTCTTTCATGACATGATTCATCATGAGATTGAAGTCTATATTGATGGCATGATTGCGAAGTCACAAACGGAGGAAGGAAATTTGGTCGATCTGTTGAAATTGTTTGAAAGGTTAAGAAAGTTCAAGCTGAGACTGAATCCTAACAAGTGCACCTTCGAGGTGACATCTGGAAAGTTATTGGGTTTCATTGTCAGTGAAAAGGGTATTGAGGTAGATCCTGCCAAAATAAGAGCTATACAAGAAATGCCTGAGTCGAAAACAGAAAAAGTGGTTCGTGGTTTCCTGGGGAGATTGAACTACATTGCAAGGTTCATATCTCATCTTACAGCCACTTGCAAACCATTATTCAAGCTGCTAAGAAAAGATCAAATGGTCAGGTGGAATGAAAATTGCCAGAGGGCATTTGAAAGAATAAAAGAATATCTGCAGGAACCTCCAATACTCATGCCTCCAGTTGCAGGGAGACCACT
This sequence comes from Lathyrus sativus, assembly GCA_963859935.3. Classification (NCBI taxonomy): domain Eukaryota; kingdom Viridiplantae; phylum Streptophyta; class Magnoliopsida; order Fabales; family Fabaceae; genus Lathyrus; species Lathyrus sativus. The sequence goes on from OZ012737.1 coordinate 25,976,792, forward strand.
GATCATGTATCTCACAGTTCTTGAGAATTCAATGAGATGTGTGCTCGGTCAACAAGATGAGTCAGGTAGAAAAGAGCATGTCATCTACTACCTGAGTAAGAAATTTACTGATTGTGAGTCGAGATACTCAATGCTGGAAAAAACATGTTGTGCACTCGTTTGGGCTGCTAAGTGTTTGAGACAGTACATGTTGAACCATACAACCCTGTTGATTTTGAAGATGGATCCGATCAAGTATATCTTTGAACCATACAACCCTGTTAATTCATACGGCAGCAGAATCGGTGCAATTATTACAACTCCTCACGGTTCTCATATACCGTTTACTGCCCGATTGACTTTTGCCTGCACCAATAATGAAGCTGAGTATGAAGCGTGCATTATGGGTTTAGAAGAGGACATTGATCTGAGGATCAAGAATCTGGATGTATATGGCGATTCAGCGCTAGTCGTTAATCAAATCAAAGGCAAATGGGAAACTCGTCAGGACAACCTGGTGCCTTACAAAGATTATGCAAGGAGACTGTTGCCATTCTTTGATAGAGTTGATTTACGTCATGTGCCGAGGGCTAAAAATCAGATGGCGGATGCCTTGGCCTTGCTATCCTCGATGTACAATCTCAATTTCTGGAATGAAGCTCCAGCTATCACCATTATGCGTCTTGATAGACCAGCTTTTGTGTTTGCAATTAAGAAAGCATTGGACAAAAAGCCTTGGTATTTCGATATCAAGCATTTTCTCAAAACTCAAGAGTACCCATCTGGGGCATCCAACAAAGATAAGAAGACTCTGAGGAGGTTAGCCGTTAACTTCTATCTGAACAAGGATGACGTGCTTTACAGGAGAAACTTCGACATGGTTCTGTTGCGCTGTGTTGACGAACACGAGGCAAGCCTGTTGATGGAAGAATCCCATGAGGGTTCTTTTGGTACTCATGCCAATAGACATGTAATGGCCAGAAAATTGTTGAGAGCTGGGTATTATTGGATGACTATGGAATCCGATTGTTTCAAATACGCCAGAAAGTGCCATAAATGCCAGATTTATACGGATAAGGTGCATGTGCCACCAACCCCTCTGAATGTGTTAACGTCTCCTTGGCATTTTGCAATGTGGGGAATAGATATGATTGGAAAGATTAAGCCAACTGCTTCTAATGGGCATCACTTCATTCTGGTTGTGATTGATTACTTCACGAAGTGGGTAGAATCAGCTTCCTTTGCCAATGTCACGAGACATGTGGTCGCCCGATTCATAAAGAAGGACATCATTTGTCGTTATGGAATCCCGAAGAGAATCATTACTAATAATGGTTCAAATTTGAATAACAAAATGATGAAGGAGTTATGCCAGAGTTTCAAAATTGAGCATCACAATTCTTCTCCATATCGTCCGAAGATGAATGGTGTTATTGAGGCAGCTAACAAGAATATTAAGAAGATTGTACAAAAGATGATGGTAACTTATAAAGACTGGCACGAGATGTTGCCCTTTGCTCTTCACGGTTATCGTACTTTGGTATGTACGTCAACCAGGGCAACTCCTTTCTCACTGGTGTATGGTACGGAAGCAGTCCTACCATTAGAAGTTGAGATTCCTTCTATGAGGGTATTGTCGGATGTAAAGCTTGACGAAGCTGAGTGGGTGCAGACCAGGTTAAATCAGTTGAGTTTGATTGATGAGAAAAGGTTAGCAGCCATTTCTCATGGCCAGTTGTACCAAAGTCGGATGAAGAAAGCCTTTGATCAGAAAGTGCGTCCTCGGTGCTTCCAGACCGGTAATTTGGTGTTGAAAAGGATCCTTCCTCCTCAAACAGATCACAGGGGAAAATGGACTCCTAACTATGAAGGTCCATATGTGGTAAGAAAGGTTTTCTCTGGCGGAGCCTTATTACTATCTACCATGGATGGTGAAGATTTTTCGTCCCCTGTGAACGCGGACGTGGTTAAAAAATACTTTGATTAAAAGAGACCCGTTGGACACAAAAAGAAGGTCCAGGAAAAAATGGGGCATCCCGGCGAACCATAAAAAGAAAAGGTTTGGGCAAAAATTAGGGATAAAAAGGAAAAATGATAAACCCGCAAGGTTGAAAACCCGGAAGGGCGACTTTGGCAAAAATGGGTATCCCGGTGGATTGAAAACCCGAAAGGGCGATCCAAGCAAAAGTTAGGGATTTGAAAGCAAACGACTACGATCTACGTTTGATCTGTGAACTTGTAAGCGGTTATCCCGAAGGAAAGGAATCAGTCCAGTCAGTCTTTTCAGAAGGCAAGTCATGGGGAACATTGAAGACATACAGGTCATAGCTGAAGCGACACATGGTGGTTGTTTGTTTCCACATTGCCGACATGTGTATATTTTATTTTGTTTTGCGCAATTGCCTCTTTTCAGGAATTGCATCTGAATTGTAATTCGCCTATTTACAGGCCATTTATCAATAAAGTATTCACTTCAGTCAAAGAGCTTTCTTTTTCCTGTTTTTACTTTTACTGTTTTGTTTGCAAAAACGTCCGATATTTTGATAAACATTGCAGGTGAAAACATGAGACTTTACAGGGCATACTGAAAGTAATGACTTTCCTTGAACAACAAGTATCATGAATGGTGACTGAGGTAACCATTGTGCATATGAGGCATGTTGTTGTTTCTTGTTTGTTACAGGATATCGAGATTCTTTCCCCAGTGAAGTCGATGTAGCAGAGATCTTGTATGACCGCGCCGAAAATATTATTGTCAGGGTAGAAATTCTATCACCAGTAGAGGTGTGTAGTGTATCTCCAGCTGAGCAAAGGAGGATTCCCAGTAGGTTGGATTTTTCCTCGCAGTCCTAGCAGAATAAGGGTGAAGGATTTTCCCTTGGCGGTAGAGCCGAATTTCAGTTTAGTATCACTCTCCAACAGAGTCGATATTCCTCCCCAATGGAGTCAGTGTTCTGGTATTTTCCCGGTAACATCAGTATTCAGGAGTTTCTTCCTCGAGCAGAGTTCAATGTTGATTCCTTCGACATAACAGATGTTCAAGTAGAGAGTGATCCATTCCCTAGAAAAGTGGAGGTTTCTGGTAGTCCTCGGCAAAGCAGGTTGTTACTTGTATATCCCTAACGGAGCAGATTTCAAGCAAGGTTGGAGTGTTCAACGTTGTTCTCAATCCCCACTGAGTGGAGTGTTTGAGGTTTCCCCTAGCAGAGCGGAGTTTGTAAGGAAGCCCGTCGGGGCTAATCTCCCGATATAGTCAGGCCGACTGCAGTGGTTGTTTGTTTCCCCTGCAGAGTTGTTTATCCCCATTAGGGTGGAGTGCTTAGCAGTTTGGGTTCGTTCCCCAGTAGAGACGTTTGTTTCCCAGGAAGTTGGTGATATTTTGGAATGCGACCCAGGGCATTTTCCCCAGCTGATTTTGTTTCCCCAGGAGAGTCGTATCCTGGAGGGTCGTTTAGGGAATTTGGTCTCTCTCCATGAGGTAGGAGTGACTGTTAGCATGTTGTTCTAGGTCCCCGGCGGAGTCTGTTGTTCCCTTAAAGAGTGGTGTCCTAGGAGGTCATTCAGGGCTTTTTCCTCAGTAGGTTTTGTGTAGGATCCCCAGCGGGGTGGATTCCTGTTCTGGTAAGAACTTTGTTATCCAGGAATTTCTTTTTTTGGGAGGCCATTCAGGGTATTTTCTCCAGCAGGGTGGTTTTTCTCTTCAACATTTATTTTGTTGGAGTAGTTCTTTTGCATTTGCATCATGCATAACATCCTCCAAAATGCGTAGCATTTCCATTTCATATGGAGCATTACGCCATATTCAAACATATGCATTTGAAACATGATCCAGGTGGTTGTCGCATTGTTTGCAGGTATATCTCTGACAGAGGACTGATATTTTGGCCCGAATGGTATCCAGACCATGGAGATTTCAGATTCATTTCGTCCGTTGAGTATCCAGACCCCGGTCAATCTTGTTGGGTTTCCAGACCCTGATGAAGGTTGGTTATATCGAGTGGTATCCCGACCACGGTAATTTCATATGAGTAGTCTTTTGTTTGTAAAGTATCCAGACTCAGAAAAATCCTATTGATTCATTTCGTCTGTTGAGTGCCCAGACTCCGGTCAATTTCATGGTAGTCAGACCATGTTCTTTGGTTCGTCTTGTTCGTAGAGTATGCAGACTCCGGTAGTTCAAAAGGTTGTCTTTGCCCACATGGTATCCAGATCATGGCAATTTTTCGTTAGCCCGCGTGGTATCCAGACCCTGGCTTACATTTCTCCCCAGCGGTGTTGCCGGACTTCGGTTGGTGATGTTGTCTTTCGCCCTATATGGTATCTAGACCGTGTTGATTTCAGATACGCTTTGCCCGTTGAGTACCCAGACTCCGGTCAACTCCGAATGGTGCTCAGACCATGACGATCTCATAATTTGTTTGTCCGTTGAGTATTCAGGCTCCAGTCAATTTTGTTGAGTATCCAGACTCTGATTTATTACTCAGGTGGTATCCAGAACCTGATGAGTATATTTGGGATACGTCCGTAGAGTATCCAGGCTCCGGTCAGTTTCGTGGTACCCAGACCTCAGCAACTAATGATGTGACTTCTTGCAGCCCGTGTGGTATCCAGATCATGACTCATGTTATTCCCCAGTGAGGTCATCGGATTCAGATGGTCATGTTGTTGTAAACTCATGTGGTATCCAGACCTTAATGAGTATATTTGTGATGTATTCCTTCGTCCATTGAGTATCCAGGCTCCGGTCATTTCATCGAGCATCCAGGCTCCGGTTATTTCATCGAGCATCCCGGCTCCGGTCATTTGCATTGAGCATTCAGGCTCCGGTTATTTTGTCAAGTATCCAGACTCCGGTTAACTCCGTTGAGTGTCCAGACTCCGGTCAACTTCGTTGATTGTTCAGGCTCCGGTTATTGCATTGAGCGTCCAGGTTCTGATTATTTCGTTGAGTATCCAGACTCCGGCCAGTTTCATTAACTCATTTTGTTCGTTGATTATTTGGAGTAAAGCTAGAAGTGATTATTTGCATAATTTTGGCTCAATTGTGAAGGATCTTCAAGAATCGAATTGGATCTCGAAGTTTTCCGGATTTCTTGCTTAGATCTATGCATTCGAAGTAAATCAACACTCACCGAAGCAATTCTCCGCTTCGAAGGTTGGCAAATTCTAGATCTGATTCTGTTTTTCAGCTTATTTGCATAATCATGTTGATATTCACATTTGATTGATTTTGATCCATGTGAATTGTGGTGGTGGTGTTTAGATGTGTTTACATCTTGTTTAAATCAATTCTTTCTAGTTTAATTTCGTGCACATTTGTTTATGAGATCATGTGGATGTTTGCTTAAGTGATAAGCTACTGAAAAGTGATTATGTTTGTTGTTTTTCTTTTGTTGACACAGTGTTAATCGGTTAACCTCTAGCGTTAACCGATTAACCAATTCAGATTTCAAATTTTTTCAAACATTTTCAAGGTGTTAACCGATTAACCCCTGGGGTTAATCGATTAACATGTATGAATTTTCATATTTTCACACGTTTTTCACAGGTTAACCGATTAACATTGTGTCAGCAGGTCTGTTTTATTGTTTTGTTTGCTCGTTTGCATACCGTTTCACACTGAATCATCATAGATCAATACGATGCATTAGGAGTGAATTGTTCTGGAGATTTTGTCGATGTTCTTGATTATTTAATCGAGATCTCTTCGACACGCACTCATGGTGTCCACTTGGATGCACACTTATGTGTTGTTGTTCATAGTGATGATTCTCTTCTTGCATTTCATTTCGCATGCTTGAGGTCAAGACGTGCTTGTGGCGGCTGCTGTCCCACACTATTTTCCTCTCTCACTTCATTCTAATTGTGCATAACATATTTGCATATTGCATTTTCTTATGCTTGTTTCTTCTTTTGTCTTCCTTCCCTTAGGATCTCTAACCTCTCTTGTTCAAGAGAGGTTACGATAGACATTAGGTTCCTAACCATGCATGATAATATTAGGTAGATGTTTCCCTTTTGTACCTCAACTTTAGGTCCACTTTGCATGCTAACACTAGGGTTAGTGTAGTCTCCCCTTAGACCTTTTATGCGTCTTTCTTCTTCTCATCTTCAAACATCCTAACTCATCTAATAAATACGATGAACATCGTATGCTATGAGCCTTAAGATGTGGGGAATGGTGAGTGAGGGGTCTCCTCTCGCTTATCTAGAGTGTTTAGTGTACGTCCCGTTTGGGGGCGATATGCGACGCATTCGCCCCTATGTCATAGTCTTTAGTGCAACGTGAATCACAAACCGAATTAATTCACTTCACTAAAAAACACAAAACTAAACTAAACCTTTTTATCCTTCGGTATTTAATAACATAAAACCTTTTCGTGAAAAGAGCGTTGTTAAGCTTCGGTTCTACCGCAAACAGGCATCGTCCCTAACTGCTAAAACGGAGGTTTAACCTTACTATGTTAAAAAAAAATTGAACCAACTAGTGCTCTCGTTAGCCCGAACTACATTTTTTCTGATTTCTCATACCAGATGAGGATACGTAGGCATAAGACAGTGATGTCTTGGCGAGCAACCTTCCCCCACCTTTCACCCGTAGTTTTCCGAACTACGTTGACTCTGACTTTCCCATTGCACGAGGGAGTACGTAGGCATAGAGCGGCGATGCTCTATCGAGTCTCTTTTATTTTCTTTTGTCCATAAGCCTCTAGCATAGATAGTTGAACACACCCTTAGATAGACAACAAGCGTGGATCCCGTCGAGTACGACGGACATGAGGGGTGTTAATACCTTCCCCTTGCGTAACTGACTCCCGAATCCAGGACTTGGTTGCGATGACCTCGTCTTTTCCCTTTTCATCAGGTTTTTTCTGATCGTTTCCTTTCCCTCGCTTTGGGATAAATAACGAACAGTGGCGACTCTTCTGTTTTCCGCCGGGTGTTTTTTGCAGTTGCGACAATATCCTAACTGTCGGCGAGCTAGAACTGGATTGTAGTTGATTCCTCCATTAAAGCCAAGCAAGGGTACATTGGCAAAGTATCCACAACCATCAATGATTAATGTCTCATCGTACACACAGTTATACCAATCAATATATGAGTGAGTTAGAGCCATAATCCTTTGTGACCAGCGTCCTTTATTGAGATCCCAAAAAGGAACAGACTTGGGCAAGTGCAAAATAAACCACTTGTATAATAAAGGCACGCAACAAGTGATCATCCCTCCACCATTGAAGTTTCTGAGATGCACGGAATGGTAAGCGTTAGCCAATAAAGTTGGTACTGGATTATTCTTCATGAAGATCTTGATGGCGTTAAGATCAACGAAGCCTTCAAAACTTGGGAAATGTAACACTCCATAAATAAGTAAGGCGAGGATTGCCTCAAATGTATTCATGCTCATATGATCGGCATAGTATTGGGCTTTCTTGATTAAGAAGGTTGCAGGTAACCCAAAATTTCCACCTTTAGTAATCATTTTGCCCTTGATGTCAGATAACTTCAAACATATGGCTCTAGCAATGTTTTTCTCTTTAGGGTCCTTCTCCAAGAAAGGAAAGGGAGATCCATCCAAAATAGGTAAACTAACCAATTGAGAGTACTCTTCTAAAGTAGGCAAGAGCTGATAATCTGGGAATGTAAAGCAATGATAATCTGGACCATAGAACTGTAATAAAGTAGAAAGAAGTCTTTCGTCCACTTAAAGTTTCAACAAAGACAACAACCTTCCATATTTGTTTCGCAATCCTTTTTGATCTTCAACCAAAGCTACTAACTTCCTTAGGTCATCCAACTTAAGACCCTTAAAAGAATATTTCAAAGTATTTTTCCTATTGTAATCCATGGTATCCTGCAATGTTCATAAGTAAAGATGAATTCCATGAAATCTAATGCAATGAGATGCTTTATGGATGCAATGCACAAACACACACAAGTAAACAAAAGTCTTAGGTTATAGGAACATGAGCGGAGTCAAGGTCTACCCATCCCACAAAAGTTATGTATTATAGGTTAGTGGTACCTGCAGAACAAGGGTTCTAAAAAGGTGCCCAAAGTCATCAGTCCATCTTTCGAATATTATCAATTTCCTGATTGACTCGGTAGTTAATAATATTCTCAAGAGAACCTCTTTTAAGTGTAGTACCGCGTATCAACTATTTTGTGAATACTCATTCTCAGTCCTTGCACTACATCCTAGATAAGGCCAAAGTGGTGTTTAGGTAACTACGGTCCCCAGTATCACGGACTCCTAGCCAAAAATATTTGATTAACAACTGGTCTTTAATTTATCCGAAGGAAAGGTCAAAGAAAGGAAAAACCTAATTTTGCATTGTAAACACAATGTGGGGGAAAGATCTAGGTTCGGGGGTTGGTTAAGCTTAGGGAAGGTATTAGCACCCTAAACTTTTGTAGTACTCTACAGGAACCTCTTGTTTTAATGTTGCTATTTTTCTAAATTCTTTGCTTAAGGGTATATGCTAAGGGTTAAAGGTTAAAAGAAATACATAAGGGTTAATCCTCAGTTTACTCGCCAATATTCGCATCTTGTGCCTACGTATCCGAGGTAGGGGACAGAGTCAGAGTAATCGTAGTTCCCCTAAAAAGGAAGGAAGAGAAACCTCTTAACCGTGGTCAAGGTTCCATGGGGATGCAAGTGTTCTCAAGGAAGCGCTTATGTGGAGTGCGGTGACTCCTATCTCTACATTGAAAAATTGAATTAAAAAGAGTAAAATAGGTATTCCACGACGGGAAACCTAATATGGAGTGCGGAGACTCCTTATCCTAATGCTAGCGTAAAGGGTAAAATTGTCTGCGGCGGGACACCTATGCAATTAGGGTTTAAAAGATGAAAGAGTCAAGGGTAAGGACTATTAACGCGGCGGTCAAACGGCTAGACCTATCCTTCGGAGGGGAACTTTTCGGTAAAATAAATATAATGAAAAATTATCAAGCAACAATATTGAAATATGGGAGAATGGCAAGAAGGGACAATAAAGGGATAACAAGCGACGGTGTCCTCGCGTAATTTACAGCCATGAAAAATAAATATGAAAAATAAATGGTTAGTAAGCAAAAACCAAAATGACAAACAATGAAAGTCAGATGAAAATTAAACGGGAAAGGTTAGGAATTTTTATTTTAAAATTTTTAGTTTAGGGTTCAACTAGAAATTAAAAGTGAAAAATTATAAATTTAGGTTAGAAATTATTTTTAAGAACAAGTTTTAAAATTAATTGAAGATTAATCTTAATTTTAATGTTTTTTAGAAAATGGTAGTAATTATTTTAGAAACTTTAGTATTAATTTATAAATAAAAAAAATTAATTTTTAAGAAAAAGTTCATTTTGTTAATTTTTAAAGAAATGTTAGAATTAGAAAATTAATTTTAATTAAAGGGTATTGGAAAGTCTATTAAAAAATTAGTAACTTCTAAAAAAAGTTTTAATTTTAAAAGTTAATTTTTTAATTATGTTAGGTTTTAATTTATTTTTAGAGGTTAGAATTTAATCTTTACAAAATATGGAATTTTAATTAGGAAAGAAAAGAAAGTCGTATCAATAAACTAATAATTAAATTAAAAAAGTATTAGACTTATTTTTTAAAAAAATATTACTTATAGATTATAGATTTTAAATCTTTGAATTAAGAAATTTAAATTTCAAATTAAGTTTTAAAATTAAGTTTTAAATTAAGTTTTAAAATCAAGTTTTAAATTAAGTTTTAAAAATAGTTTTAATTATAAAAACTAAATATTATTTATGTTATTCAAACAAAATTTTAATTAATAAATGGGGACTAAAAAAATCTAAAATCATAAAAAATTAAAAAAGAAAAACATAAGGGGGAAGGGGTCAAGTTGTTGGTATCATTTAGGGTTTGTAAACCCTTCTTCTCCTTCATGCGGCGGCTCATTCCCCTCCATGGGAGGCTTGCTGCTAGCTCTTTTCCACTTCTTTCTTCCTCTCCATCTTTTCTCTTGCTAACCATGTTTATGTCTTCCTCTCGTGTTCTTCTTTTGCTTTCCGAGTTCACTGAAAAACAAACCAAAGCATGTGAAAAAAATGATTTAAGCTGGCTTACGATTTAACGAGTCTGGTTCGTCCGTTTTGGTTTCAGTAATTGTTGTTTTCGCTGATGATGATGCAAATCTGAGGTTGTTGGGTGATGGTGTGGCTTTTGGGTTCTTCGCCGCCATTTTGGTTCTTCGTGATGAACTTTTAGGGTTCTTCAATCTTCCCTTCTTCTGATGAACACTGATGAATTTGTTTTATGTTCTTATATTATTCTTATTTCTGAGATTTGGGCCTGGATTCGTTATTATGTTATTATGATTTTTCTGTTTTGATATAGTTTTGGAACAAAGGAAATTGAGGAGAAATTTTTGCGTTTTTTCCTACTTCTCCTGGAGATTGGTTGTTGCGTTTTTCATGGAGATTTTGTTTGCCTATGTTTTCGGATGTGTTTTAGAACCACTGGATTTTCGGAATTGATGGATTTTACAATTGTTTTTCGGATCTGGATATGGATTTGGTGTTGGTTGGATATGAATTTTGCAATTTGGATATCCAAATTGGTTTTAATGATTTTTATGACTTGTTTGGCTGACAAAATCATTTTTCCAAAATAATCTCTTTTTCCTCAAAAACCTTTCTCTCTCTCAGAAAAATTTTGAACAGTTATTGTCGGATCTGTTGAGGTCGAAAAGTGGAGTCGGGAGCTGGAGGCATTCACTTGTTGCCCTCCCGACATACCCCCGATGATGATAATTTTCTGAGGGTATCGAAATAACTAAAAACCAACTTTTTGATTAATTCTAACCAATTGACGATTTTTCTACCGTTCTCTGTTTTGCAGGTTCGAAGATTCGGAGATTTGAAGATTCGGACGTGAAGAACTTCGGAATTAGATTATTTAGGACAATTTAGGATCTTAGGAATTGATTTGTAATTTTGAACATGTTGTAATAAAAATTGTACAAAGATTGAAAAATCAATTCAATAAAATGAGCTCTTATTTTCCGATTAAACTCAGTCCTTATCTTCTTTCGAATACTTGACATTTCACAATTAGAATTTGGCGATAAACGATTTTGTACAATACTTGAAATTAAATACGTAACTTCTGAATTCAACCGGACCCCTTGAAAATTAATTCACACTCAATAATAAAATTGGTGAATACGGCCTTGAACAGATAAATAGAGAAATTCAATTTAGAGGCGAAACGAACTTTCCTCTGCATTTAAATCCAGATTGTATCTTGAGTAACCCGACATTGTAACCGGAATTGATTCGAATGATAATCACGATCAAACCCACTGACATTTATTATAAACTCGATGCGAACCATAATTTCCTTGTTCTTCTGAAATTGACTGGTAACCAGTAGAAAAATAGGAAAATGTGCTCTGGCTAGAATAAATTCCTTGCAGCCAATTCTCGCACTAATTTGACCCGAATTCATTTATATTTCAACGTCCTCAGCTTCATATGGTTTACGAATCAAACATCATTTCAAAATCCACCTGACGACCAAATCCCTATTCTTGAATAAGAATGTACTGTGTCAAGAGGAATCTGACGTCAATATTTTTGTAAAAATCAACCCCTTCTCAAATAAAAATCCAATGGTGCGGAGATAGGAACCCTAGTTATTTGAGGAATCTTTGCTTCATAATCATCAACAAACTACTGATACGACAACACTTTATAAATTAAAACGGACACAGCGTATTTCCTGTAAAAGCAAACTGACTGAGCAAACAGGTTAGCGGTTTAAAATGTAATGCAGAACAAAATGAAATGCGAAATGAACCTAATGATCTAAGGGTAAAATTTTGGGTATGACATCCGGTGACGGTGCCTTAGGGGAGACTGACTGGGAGAAGCCCGCCGACGGTGTCTCCATGGGGGAGAGCGCGACCGTTGCTCCCTTTCGAGCATTTCTATCCTTTCGTTTTGCCCGAAGATCATCAGATTAGTCTGATTGATCACTGCGAATAAGGCAGCGACGGTCGTATCTGCGCTCGCCGGAACCGGGATGAGTTAGTAGACGGTCGGACTGTCATAGCATTGAGCTTTAGCGAGGGCTTCGTCTTTGGATGATGGGGAGGTTGTGTGACCGTCCCGCTGGTTGTCTTTATTGTTTCTGGGGACGGCATTGAGGTCACGACCGTCTCTGTTGGGGATTGAGATGGGGGCGGATCCCGGAGCGTCATCGTTTCGTAGGTTAGCCATAGTTGAGATGACAAATGGAGAATGCTTTGGTCCCTGAGCGGCTATGCGGGAATAGGAGAAGGGACGGGGGAGCACAAAAGAGTTCTCACTAACGACGCCACTGATCTGACCTAATCAGAAGGAATCTATAGTTTGCCATGTGTTGCTGATGTCTCCGGTAGGGATGAGAAAAAAGGGGGATGTATTTGCAATGCACTCAAATGCTTAAGTGAGTAACAGTCAGAGAACTGACAAGTACATAGATTAGGTGTCTAGAAAAAGTTCCCTGACCCTCTAGTGAAAGAGGGTATTAATAGTGTGCCTACAACGCGGGACCAACGGCTACTTGCACTAGGCTGGACTGACAGGCCCAATCCATGTAGTTGTTAGGGCTTACGTTGCGTAGTGAAGACCAACATGTGATCTTCTCCCTAGATCAACTGCCTCATGATCTCAAGAAGGTGGGTTGATCGACTCTTTAGGAGGTGGGTAATTGCATGTTGATGTGCCCTCACGTGGAGGGCACGTGGAGAACGTAGAGGGAGGAGCGTGTAAGCCTCCCCGCCATGAAGCAGAGTTATGCCCGACTTACGTGGGTCTGAAAGAGGATGATGCCTGACAAATAAGGCATAGATGAGGCTTCTGCTCGACAGAGGGAATGGACCTCCTCTGCACAGTATTAGGTTGGGCATGTCTGACGGATGTATGTGCATATATATATATGTGTGTGTGTGTGTGTGTGTGTGTGTGTGTGTGTGTGTGTGTGTGTGTGTGTGTGTGTGTGTGTGTTTGTGTGTGTGTGTGTGTACATATATGTATACACATACACACACACACACACACACACACACACACACACACACACACACACACACACACACACACACACACACACACACACACCTAAGATACTTGACTACTAAGTAAAATAACAAACTAAATAACAAAACCTAAACCTTAATAATTAGCTTTGGGCTTGGGACACATAATTCAACTTGGATTATATCTAATATCTCAGCTTACCCCTCTATAATCCAAGTTGTCGAAACACACTAATCATTGACGATTTGAACTATTTCCATTTTCTTTCTCAATGTTGGGAACCTGTCGATCTTCAATGTTTTGGTGAAAATATCAGTCAACTGTGTTTCACTTGAGCAATGTCTTACTTCAGGTTCACCTTGATTTAATTCTTCCTTAAGAAGTGAAATCTAGCTTCGATATGTTTACTTTTTCCATGCAAAATTGGATTTTGCCAAATTTATGTGACTTGTTGTCAATCTGCAGTACTAAAGGTTTCTTCACTTCGACCTCCATTTCTTCAAGCATATATCTGATCCAAATTTCTTGACACGCATCATAAGATCTTACTATATATTCAGCCTCACACGATAACAATGCCACCACAAGTTTCTTTGTTGAGCACCACGAGATTTGGGTACCAAATACTTGAAAGAAGTATCCAATAGTGCTTCATCGATCTTCCTTATGTCTACACCAATCAACATCTAAATAATAAGTAACCATAAATTCTTTTCTTTCATAGTCTCATTGAAATAAAATTCCATAGTTTGTCGATCCTTTTAAGTATCTCAGGATTTTTCTTGCAGCTTTCATGTGTGACACCATTAGTTCACTCATATATCTGCTCACTAATCCGACTGAGAAACATATACCAGGTTGACTATTGTAGGTGTATCTTAGAGATCCTACAATTTGTTTGAACAAAGTTGCATCGACTTTGTCTTCCTCTCCATGATTCTCCAACTTCAAATTTGATTTGATAGGCAAAGATGCAGGAGTCGAATCATCCATTTTGAATCTCTTAAATATCTTTTTGACATACTTTCTTTGATGTAGCACCATACCTTTTTCGAAATTTGAAATTTCATGCCTAGGAAATATGACATTTCAAATTCCTTTTTCATAAGCTCTTTGAACTTCGACAAGTTCTTCAGGCTACTTTCAGTTACTAACAAGCCATCGACATATAAACATATGATTGTTATATCTTGTGCCACAACCTTAACATAGACCTCATACTCATATTTGCATTTGACAATTCCCAATTCGAACAAGTATGAGTTGATCTTCTTGTTACATGCCTTAGGTGCCTGCTTGAGACCACGGAGCCCTTTGTGCAACTTGTATACTTTACTTGTTTCCCCCTGAATCACAAATTCAGGAGGTTGTGTAACATACACCTTTTCATCTAAAGGTTCATTCAAAAATATTGATTTCACATCTAAGTGAAATGTCGATCAGCCTTGATTGCATGCCAAGGCTACCACGAGTCGAACAATTTCCAATCTTGCCACAGGTGCATATACTTTAGAGCAGTCGAGTCATGCTCTCTAAAGAAATCCTTGAGCTATCAATATCGCCTTATGTCTTGCTATCGACCCATCAGCATTGTGCTTCAACTTGAACACTCATTTCACTTTGATGGCTTTTGTATGTGCTAGAAATTTGACTAACTCCCATATGTTGTTTCTTTCGATTGCTTGTAACTCTTCGACCATAGAAGACTTCTAGTGTTTATCTTTAGAGGCTTCAATATATTTGATTGGTTCAGCACCTGCAAGTAAAGCAAAATGAACTACTTCTCCATCTGTTGTGACTTCATCATCACCAACCACTTCATTGTCTTGAAGTTTTTCTAGACGAGCTCTAGTTCTTTGAGGTCTCTGGCTTGTTCCATCCATATCTTCTTCGATTTCAAATATGTGGGGTGTCAGCAAGAACTTCCACTTCAACTGGAATATTATCAATATCTTCGACTTCGATATCATTACTTACTTCGTCAAAATCATAACTCATCAATGGCTTGTTAATTGGATCACCGGAATTCCAATCCTATGCAGAGTTCTCATCAATGACAATGTCTCGACTCATCACAATCTTCTGATTAATTGGATTAAACTACTTGTATGCTACAGTCTTAGGATATCCTACCAGAATCATAGGTTCACTCTTATTATCAAGCTTCCTTCTCCTATCATCAGGAATATGCTTGTAGCAAATAAATCCAAACACCTTCAGATAACTCACTGATGGTTTTTTTCCACTTCACACTTATTCATGAACCTTGTTCTTCAGCTTCTTCGTTGGACACCTGTTCAGAATATAAACAGCAGCCGAAACAGCTTCACCCAATAAGGACTTTGGCAAATTCTTATGCTTCAACATGCATCTCGTCATGTCCATTATGATTTTGTTTCTTCTTTCTGCTATTCGATTATGTTGAGGAGTATAAGGAGCAGTTACTTCATGATCAACACCATGTTCTGCACAAAATGCTTCAAATATCTTGGATGTGTATTCTCCACCTTCACATGTTCGCAGAACTTTGATCTTCTTCTTACTCTGGTTTTCGACAAGCATCTTGAATCTCTTAAGAATTTGAATACTTTGTCCTTTCTCTTGATCACATATATCCACATCTTTCGACTAAACTCATTGAAAAATAAAGCAAAGCACATGTTTCCACCAATTTTATGCTCTTCAAAAGGACGACATACATCTGAATGTACAGCTTTGAGTATGCAGGATGATCTCATTGGCATAGTCAAAACGAAAGACTTCCTATATTATTTTTCGAATACACAAGCTTCACAAAGCTTTCCAGGCATCTCAAGATTTGGTATACCAGTTACCATATCTTGAGTGATCAATTGATTGAGTGACCTAAAGTTTAGATGACCAAACCTCGGATGCCAAAACCAATTATTCTTGTGGTCGACAACTATTTTCAAACATTGTACCTCTACCGAACTGATCATAGTCTTAAATATTCTATTCTTCGACAGGGGAGATTTCAAGACTAAGTTATTCTTGATGTCAAAAGTTCTAAGGCTCCATCTTTCATAATCATTGAGAAACCTTTTTCGACCAGTTGTCCAACACTTAGCAGATTACACTTCATTCTAGGTACATAGAGTACATCTTTGATCATAGATTTTCCTTTATTACTCCTTTGAATAACTATGCCGCAAGTATCTTTTGCCTGCAATGAGAAATTATTAGCAAGTTTGACCTTGCTCTTCTTCGACTCATCGAAATCTACTACCCATGCTTTTTGACCAGTCATGTGGTTCGAACAGTCTGAGTCGAGAAATCAGATTTTGGATTCGACATGGTCATCTACAACTACAGCCATAACTACCATATCATCAGAACCGTCTGAATCTTGACGTGCAAGGTTCGCTCCTTCGTCCTTGCCTTTTGTCGATCCATTGTCTTTCCTGTACCAACAATGCTTGGCCAAGTGACTCCATTTTTCACAGTTATAGACTGCACACCTTCTTTTCTCTACTTTGTCTTTCTAATAGGAATTTCCTTCTCCACTTTTCATGGATTCCGAAGTTCTACCATCGATCTTATTCTTGTGAGGGTTCGACCAAGACTTCTTGCCTCGAGTCTTGTCGATTTGCTTTTGAACTTGTTGGAACCACCATTCTTATTGCATGACTGAGTCTGTAGTGCTTGTATCGAGTCTTGAAATCCTTTCCCTTAGACAATATTAATCTTATGTTCCTCCAACGAACCAACCAAATCTTCCAGTTTTAGGGTTTCAAGATTGTTGGATTCTTGAATAGTGACGATAATATGATCAAAGTGAGAGGTCAACGTACACATTACCTTCTCAACTATCATCTTATCAATTAGGGTTTCACTATAACCTTTCATGAGATGGACGAGTTTTTGCATCTTTAACACATAACATGCAATCTTTTCGTCTTCTCCCATTGACAACAGTTTAGATTATCGTCGCAAAGTTTGCAACTTGAAAACCTTAACTTTTCCGTCTCATTCATAGTACTTGATAAGAATATCTCATGCCTTCTTCTCCGATTCAGCATGAGCAACTCTGTTGAAACTAGCTGCAACCACCAATTGAATGTAAAACACTATCTTGCAATCCTTCTTCTTGGAATACTTGTGAACGGTTCTCTGTGCATCACTTGCATCTTCACCAAGCACAGAAACAACGTTAGTAACCGCTTCTAGGTTTTCATGAAAGCCAAAAAGAGTTTGCATTTGTTTTCTCCATCGAAGTCAATTCTTGTCGCCAAGATTTGGAAGGGAGTTTGATAAATTTCTGTTACCATTCATCTTTGCAGTGATTGATCAACAACAAACCACGATCCCGAAAATACGATCTCTTAAGTGCGATTCTTAAAAATAAGATCAAGAATCTAACATGAACTCTAGATACCAATTTGTTAATGCGTGAGACGCCTTTAGTGAGGAGAGAAAAAAAGAGAATAAGGAAAATAATGATTGATATTATTGAATGAATAAAACTGAATTACAAAGTGTCTACATATATACACCTAAGAGACTTGACTACTAAGTAAAATAACAAACTAAATAACAAGTTTTAAACCCTAATTAGCTTTGGGTTTGGGTCACATAATTTAACTTGGATTATATCTAATATCTCAACATCTATGAACTCTGATTATTTTTAGAGCGAAGAATAACTATAATTGATCTGGAACAAGAATGGTAGTTAGAGTTGTTCAGGGGAGGAGAAACAATGACGAGTTCAGGATTGTCGCTAGGGTGCATGAAAAATAACCAAGCATATTAATTTGGTAGTTTCAATTAGGGTTTGTGTTTGAAGCAATGTTGGTGGATTTTTCGTAAAATAATTGATAGATTGTGATGGGTTAGAGAGTTGTGGTGGTTGAGGGGGGTGGGGAAGGTGAATCTTCATATATGATATCATTAATGGTGATCATTGTTGAAGGTTCTAAAATTGTTCATTGGAGACGAAGAAATAAGGGTTTTCATGAAAGAGGAAGAAAGATTTTGGTAAAATAAGGATAAATTTATTGCAATTGTACGAAAAAAGTAAGAAAGGATATAGAAGTAATCTGCAAAGTGAATCAAATGAGAACACGTAAAAGAAAATATAAGATTTGATATCATAACAAATTTTTGTAGAAATGAGTTAGATCCAATCACAATTTTTAACATGGTATGAAGAGTTTCGTTTAAGATCTAGTTGGCCGGCTATCAGATTTTCGCTATCAAATTATCCACCATTTACTTTCATGCTTTCTGTCAAGTTCTAAACATGGAGGATTGTTAAGAGTTTCATATCAAATAATATATAATTGAACATATATTTATAAGTAAAGTCAATTTTTACCCTACAAATCAATTTTATAAAATTGAGTTAGATCCAACTACATTTTCTTAACTTAGAAAACATGCGTTATAAATAAATCTAAAAACCTAACAATTTTCTCTAACAAGCATTAGTCATATTACTAACTCTTTTAAACCTAAAAACCAAATCGAATGATCACATTGTAAAATTTTTCAAAATTTGACGATTAATTAATCTTTTGACATATATGTTTCTTAAGGTAAGAAAGATTTATCCAATGAACATTTTATATCACATTTTTAAATAATTATTTATAATAATTCAATATAATTCAATCATTTTAAGGTAAAATATGAAGATAAAGTGTTAAGTTTGACGAGTGTATGCGGTGGTGGGTGAAGTTGAGCATAAAATGTCGACGATGAACACTCAAACGCTAATTTTGAACTCAACTTCACCTCTAACTTCTTTGTCACTAACAAGAATCATCACAATCTATGCTCCAAATTCAGTTAATAAAGTTGTTGGAGTTGGAACAAGAAGAAGAAGAAAATGGAATATGGCAGTTAGTAAACCAGTTACAACTACCACGCGTTTCGATGATAACAACGTTGTAGATTCAGCTTCAACAGTGTTGAGAAATTTCTATGAAGGAATCAATAGACATGATGTGGATTCTGTACAGTTTCTTATATCTGAAAATTGTGTGTACGAGGATCTTGTCTTTCCTAGTCCCTTTGTCGGTCGTAAGGTGATTTATGGAAATTTTGTTTTTGGTTAAATAATTGATTATGCAGATTGGTTTCTGAATTGTTGTTAGTACTTTTTTTACAGAAAATTATAGAGTTCTTCAAGAAGTTTACTGAATCTACAAGCATAGATCTGCAGTTTGTTATTGATGATTTGTCTACGGAGGATTCATCATCCGTTGGAGTGATTTGGCATTTAGGTGCATTTCATATTCTATTTGAAGTGTTCTTTATATCTATAGTTTTGGGATTCTATATAGCAAAGTTGTATGATGTAGATCACAATTTAGGTTTGATACAGTATGGAGACTACTGCATCAGCAATATTACGGCCGCAATTGTGGTTGCAGGTGTTATGTATTATTAACGTTTGTTATTGCTTGCAGAATGGAAAGGAAAACCTTTTCCGTTTAGCAAAGGATGCAGTTTTTATCGTTTGGAGGTGATTAATGGCAAGAGACAGATAACGTAAGTAATGATACTTTTGTGTTTGATGTGTGCATTAACAAGACGAGAAAGTGGTGGTATGTTTATATAACATGCTCTGAAACTGGTTGTATTTTCCCGTAAACAGATACGGGCGAGACAGTGTTGAACCCGCAATCAAGCCAGGGGATGCAACATTGGTATGTGAATTTTTCTTTATCAGCAATGCTATTGAATACTGGAAAATTATCATGCTACTCTGTGCTCTGAAAATTGTTCTTTATATGCAGGTACTGATAAAGGGTGTGACATGGCTTCTTCAACGATTTCCTCAGTTGGCAGACCGATTCTAGTGAATGCTCTATTTTATTTTGGAATCTGATTGTAGTCTGGATCATGTATAACACATAAGATTCTCTCTGGCAGAAAATGTGAAAGTGTTGTATATATATATATGACAGAGTATTATTAAAAAAAATAGCACAAGAATTAAAAATATTAATATCAAATAATATTAGGAAAATCACATGGATTCTAAATTCTAAAGCCTTCACTTGTCACGGTGTAAAATTACATCAGGAAAATGAGAATAAAAATAGTATAAACATTAAAAAATAAGAGATTTACAAATCAGTACACCACAGCTTCTGTCCCAGCAAAATGGAAGAAATGCAACAACTTTACTAAGATATCACTGAGGAATTACCGGTCGATCTACATATGTTCACGCGCGTGGAAATTTTGCAGCTATAAAGGGTCGTCTCGAACGTTCCAAGGCCGAGATTTATTTTGGGAGAGCGTAGTTGTAGAGTCTTGATTCCTACTTCCATAGCTACTTTGAGAATCATTAAAGAAACTGGAACTGTCTTGGCTTCCGAAAGCCATCCTCCTAAACATTTTGATCTGTGCAGATTGTTGTGCAGAATCAAACACTGAACTCTGCCCCGGTTTCATTCCGTTATTCAGATCCGAAAACTCGGCCATGGAATCAAAAGCTCTCATAACCTGGAAAATTATGATTAACAAGCCAGAGCATGTGCAGCAAAGTTAGCATCTTCAAAATCAAATGGACAAATATATGGCAACGGCGTGTGATGCAAGTTACCTGACTCATCCGTGGCCTCTTAACTGAGGAGTGACGCACGCAGGCTGCAGCAGCCTCGATCATTCTAAACATTTCGTTTCTGTTGTAGTTCTTTTCCAGTCTTGGATCCACCAAAGTTTCAAAGTCCTCGGTGTCGAGTGCTTCAATCAACAGAGGCCGAGCCTGGAAAGAAGTTTCGTAATTGTTATAATGAGCAATTTAATCTGCTTGGGACCTCTATAAGGTTTTCTTTGATCCTGCACAATGGAATCACACAACCAGGAACAACTTCGCAGTTTTACTAGTGTATTTCTTTATTTTGCGAGGGGAAACGGTATTCTGGCGTTATTGTTTGTAGTAATTAACGACTCTATTTAAAACTTGAACCTATTGTTACTGGAAATGTGTGACTCACCCATTCAACCAGGCTCTCATCACCGATTGGCTGAGAGGCATCTACAGGCTTCCGACCTGTAATTAGCTCCAAAAGCACAACACCGAAGGAATATACATCAGACTTATCTGTCAATTTTCCACTCGTTGCATATTCTGGTGCCATATACCTGCCAATTCAGAACAAATTATTCAATTATATATGCTCAGAATGATAACATTGCATACTTTAGTGTTATCAATATTCAAATGATTCAATATCAGCAACAAGCAGGAAATAGAAATGAAGCCTGTTTGGATTGACTTATTTGAGTTTATCTACAGAAATAAGAATTTTGGAGACTTTCAAGAAGATCTTATGAAAACAACTTATGAAAAGCTTATTTTCATACATAAACAGAAAAATATGTAACAGAGGTTTAACCTACCCAAATGTTCCCATTACACGTGTAGTTACATGTGTGTTTGAATCCAACGCTAATTTCGCAAGCCCAAAATCTGAAACCTGTTGGCCAAATAATATCAATAAAATAAAAAGTCCCAATTAGAAAAGGCAAAGAAACATCAACTCGGAGATGCTCGGCATAAGCTGTCTGTCATTTAAAAATGAAACAATATACAAAGCACACAATACTTAAAAAAATTATGAAATATTCTGCATCAGAGGTGTAGATTATAAAAGAGGCTTACTAGAGCTTCAAAGTTGTGATCGAGAAGGATGTTTGATGACTTAATATCTCGATGAATAATGCGTGGATGACCTGAAAAATAATCAAATAGAAATAGGATGAAAACAATATGCTATAAAAACCAAAAGGATCAAGCTTAGAAACACAAACAATTCTAAATTTGCGATTGACGACAACGGAACCACCTCTGATGCATTTTGATTGTGTTTGAAAAATATCAGAAGAATTACACGAGCATAGTTTAAAGAAAAATGTGCATTAAGAAAGGGTCTAAGCTAAAAGGAACATGTAGTACCATGGAAAATCCACATCTTCTTCGGATAACTTTAATCTGAGAGAAAAAGAAACTTACAGTCTTCATGTAAGTAAGCTATTCCACGAGCTGCACCAGCAGCAACCTTAACTCTGATAGGCCAATTCAAAATGGGTGCTTTTTCATCTGTAAAAAATTAAATTACTGATCATGTTTTAGATCGAAATTTAGATGGACACAGTTCATACATGTTCAATTTCCTTTTTCCGCCGCTATCTTGATGAGTGTGACACAGCATAGATATGATCAAGAGTTCAGAATACACATTTAAGTTTGTTTTAAACTTCTAAGCAATTTTTAATGATAGCAATGAAAATAAGGGACAATGGTGCTTAAGTCACGCGCGCACACACACTTCAGTGTCCCTTGATGTCTCCATGTTGGTGTATGTGCTTCATAGGTCTCGGAGGTGAAGATTTGTGATGAAATTCTTATCAATTCAAACCACTTAATCATAGATATGTATCTTACCATGTAGATGATAATGAAGAGTATCGTTGGGAACAAAGTCGTAGACGAGCAATCTTTGATGCTCAGATATACAGTAACCAACCAAAGAAACCAGATGACGATGATGTACTCGACTAATAGTCTCAACTTCTGCTCTGAACTCACGTTCCCCTTGTCCACCGCCAATTTTAAGCTGTTTTACGGCTACTTCTCTTCCATCTAGCAAACCTTTGTAGACACAACCAAATCCACCTTCTCCCAACAAATTCTGCTCTGAAAACCCATTTGTAGCTTGGATTAGTTCTTCATATGTTAACCATGATCTTGAATTATTTACTCCACTTGGCTCCGGTGGTGAATACACAAATTCACTACCATTGCCACTCCCATTCAGATTGGCTGGAGGGTATGGCTTCAAGAACAAGGTACCTATAGGAGAATATCAATGTTTAAAAACAAATATCGTAGCATCCATTTATACATGTAATTGTCACTGAACTTTTAACAGTTACTATAAACATGTAGAAGTTATATAGTGCCTTTCAATTTAAATATAAAGCAGCTAAATAGTTTCCGGTGCAAAATGCAATACCTGAATTGTGAGATGAGGTAAATGGAGAAGGCGCAGCATAATCAGATCTGGATGCTTTTCCCTTCTTCTTTTTCTGTACAAAGCACACAGCCAAACCAAGAAGGCCGAGGACAATTAAACTAACTACAACACCAATAGTAACAGCTGCTCCGGTATTTAACCCTCCTGAATGTGAAGGTCTGTTGTTTGTGGCTATATTATTAGAACCATCAACACTTGGTCTCAATGGCAATGGCACAATTGGACTGCCACCAGGTACTGTTTCGTTAGTAGGAAGACGAGGCAAAGGGGCTGGAGGTGCTGCAGGTCCTGAAGTGAGAGTCGATGGCAATGGGGATGGAGGTGGGACAGTTGAAGGGGAAGGAGGTGATTGAGAAACAGATGGAGGGGATGCATCATGTGAAGGAGGTGGTTGAGAAACTGATGGAGGGGACGCATCAGGTGAAGGAGGTGAAGGAGTACGTTTTGGTGGCTTTGCGTGTGGTGCCGGAGGAGGATTGGCAGATGGTGGCTTTGATACTTTATCCGGAGGAGGAGGTGGAGGTTGAGACGGCGAAATTGTTTGAGAAGGCGGTGGCTTTGATGATTTAGGAGGAGGGGAATTAGTTGCTGGGGGCGGTGGAGACAAACTCGGAGGCGAAGGTGAAGTTTCATCTGGAGGAGGGGCAGTGTTAACTGGTGGAGGAGGGGAGGTGGTAGCTGGTGCAGGAGGTGGTGATGTTACAACCGGTGCAGGAGGTGGTGATGTTACAACTGGTGGAGGTGGTGATGAACGTGGCGATGGTGGTGGAGAGCTTGGCGGCGGTGTAGTTGATGGTGGAGGAGAAACGGGTGGAGAAGGAGGAGGAGAAACAGGTGGCGAAGGAGGAGGAGTGACCGGCACAGTCTGTGGAGGAGAAGGAGGAGGAGCTGAAGGGTCAGAAGGAGGAAGAGCCGAAGGGTCAGAAGGAGATGAAGGAGGAGGAGAATTCGATGTTTGATTCAACTGAGAAGAACCAGGTAAAGGTGACGGAGGTGGTGACAAAACAACAACACTAGATGATGGAGACAAAGCAACAGGGGCAGCATTTGGTGAGAGAGTAATTGAAGCCATCACTCACACTACAAAATCTTCCCTCAAATAACACAATGCACCAACAAAAATCACTCACTACATTCCAAAACCCTTCAACAACACTCAAAACTCCAATCTTTCTCCATAAACACAGTAATCACAACATAAAAATTCCAGATCAAACATAAGATTTCAGATCAACTCTTCCACAAGCAAATGCTAAACCCTAGCATCCCAAATTTCAACACCCACAGACTAATTTCAATAAAGCTAGCATTTTTATAGTCTACAGAACCTAACAACACTAAAATCAAAAGTGAAATTCCAGAAATCAATGAGAAATCACAAATTCAGCAATATTTCTGACCTAAATATAAACCTCAAGAACAAAATGCAGCACACCCAGATCTCAAAAAGGCAAATTCAACAATATTTTGTATGATATATGAAAAGGGAGTGGAAAGAAAGTGAGAGAAGAAAAAAATATAATTTAGCAGAAAATAGCAATAGTGGAACATACATAGAGCACGAAGAGAGAACGTGGAGACGACTTTGAGAAGGAAGATGAGCTACACTGTCTGTCACAGGACATGTTAGTCATTCACATTCACATACAGTGGGAAAAAGGCTGTGACCAATTGAAAATTGAAACAGTCAATCATTAACTATTTTATCTTGCTTTTACTTTTTCTTTTCTCTGTAATATCGTCATTTTATTTCTCTTCATTAACTATTTTATTTCTCTTCATCATCATTTTCACCCATCTTTTAAGTATTTCCTTCAATTTTTTCTTCAAAAATCGTCATATATGTCAACTTACATTCATAATATATGTCAACTTACATTCATAAGAGAAATGTCTATTTGATTTATTCGACACTAAAGCTTTCGATGAATATTCGACTCTAGAACACATAGATGTTTGAGCATCTTCAAGAGAGCTTGATTTGTTGGTTAAATGGAGACATTACAGACGGTGAAAGATCAGAAGAATTCAAGGCTTGTTACGGTGTACAACGACAATGGAAAAAATTGTTTTTGGAACTCAGTTAAAACTGACAAAGATTTTCGTATTATGATGCATAATTATGAGAAAATGTCCTAATGGTTGTAATCGCATAAATATGTTGTTTAGTTATTGTATTTGTTTATCTTGTTGTTTAGTTGTTGTTTAAGTTATTGTTTAGTTGTTGTTTTAATTGTTGTAATCGAATGTTTTGATATTTATGAAATGAACGTTGTTATCAATATCAAATAAAAGGTTACATATAAAATTATATTGTGGTGCTTTCTCTATTGTTGGATTTTTTATTGATTTGACTTTGTATGAACCCTTTGATCTTTAATTTTATACAATTGTTTCTTATTTTAAAGCTTTTTATTTGAGATACTTTGTTAAATTGATTTTTGACACATAGAAAATACTGACCCTTAGCCTATGTGTTGGACTTAGGGCAATTGTGAGACTTACGGTAGTTAACTAGGAATAGGAGACTCCGGGTAGTGGCATAGAAAATTAATATTTTATACATCGCCTAATCTTCCTTACGTTGGTGGACTAGCGATAAGAAGCTCCGAGTAGTGATTAATGAGTTATTTTGTGAGGGATCGATTATAATGGCATTGTTAATTCGTCATGGGATTAGAGTGATAAGGTCATTTATACAAGGATTTGATACACAACCTGACCACTTTTATTATTTAGCTTTTAAAACTCTTGTTTGTTTTTCTCACTACAACCTGAACCCCCCCCCCCCTCATTTTACTGATTTCTTTATATTGCACAAATATTTTCGTGTTCGAACATAGTCCATGTGGATTCGGTATTTTATTACTATGACACTATCGATACACTTGTCGAGAAGTCATCAAGTTTTTCGCGATATTTCCAGGGACTATAGATAGCAATAGGGTAACGCTTATGCAAGTTTTATATCATTGCTCTTGATAAGAGGATTTTGATGAAGGTCTATGGAATACCCTTGAGAAAGGTATTGCTATAGAAGTTGATGGTGTATGGATGATCAATGATAGAAAATCTCTTACACCAACTCAGAAGAATCTTTATAGAAATCATCTTGGAGTTAGATGCATTCTGGTAGGTGCTTTATTTTATTCTGAGTGTATCAACATCATTGATACGTCTACTGCTCAAACTATCTTTGAATCTTTGTGTTCTAATTTGAAGGGGATCAGATAGAAGCTTATCTAGTTACATTTCATCTAATCTTTCCAAGAAAATTTCGAGAAGTTTATTGCTATAGTCAAACCAAAAAGTCACAGTTATTCAAGAAATCAGAAATTTGAGTAGACTGAGTCTTGAAGGTTTAATTAGCAATATTCAAAGTAAAGAAATGGAATTAGATGAAAAAAAGTTATCAAAGAGATCACCCGTCCTCAATCCTGTTGAAGAAAATTCTTATGGAATGTCTGATGATGAAGAATTGGCCTTCCTTATCAGAAGATTCTATCAACTGGCTAAATGGAATGTAATATCTATTGATGGAAAAGTAACGTTAAAAGCTTCTGAAATATTCTTATATCAAATGACTTTCCCAATCTTAAGAACAAGGAGAAAAACTACCTGACAGAAAAACCCAAAAAGAAGAATGTTAGAGTGTCGTACCTCAAAAAAATACAATCTCGCGAAGAAAGTTTGTGGGTGGACTAACAGAGAGTTGCCACCAAAATTTATCTATTCCCAAAGAGGAAAAGGGAAAATATCGATAAAACCCACGGATGGAAAAGGATAGGACATGATCGTCGCAACCAATGTCGGGTTTGGAAGTCGGTTATGCAAGGGGAAGATATTAGCACCCCCTACATCTGTTGTACTCAACAAGAACCATCTAGGTTGTCTTCGCGCGAAAGGGTGTCGTTTATCTAAAGGTTTACTTGCTAAATAGAAAATGGAAGGCTTTTTATTATGGCGCTCTCCAAGACTTCGCAGTCTCGTGCCTACGTATCCTCATAGTGTAATAAGGAAATCAGAGCTTCGTAGTTCTGAGTAAAAAATAAGTGTTTGTTGGTTAATTTTACCTTGAAAAAGGGTTTTCGGAGCGATGCCCTAAGGCGCAAAAAGAGTTTGATGAGTTGATGTTGTTTTTAAGATTTTTGAGAGAAACTATTCTTGATTAGAATTGCACTAAAGACTATGGGTAGAGGTGAATATTTCAAATCACCAAGTCAAACGTCTTGTGTTCAAAATATCCATAGTGAGTATAAGAAATCTCTATTCTCACTCATCCATAACTTAAGGCTCGTGGCGCGCAATCCTAATCGTATCTTATTATGTTTTGAACTTGATTAAGAAAAAGTCACTGATGTTGGATCAAGGGTTTGTTTGGTTGATAAAAAGAATGTTTAGGTAAAAGAGAAGGTTGACGGCGATGTAAAAGTAATCGACTTACAAAGGAAGAATGCAAAATGGAGTCTAATTGGTTAAGGGTTGATGGTGATGGAAATGCTATTGAATTTGATTTTTTATGGAAAATGTTCGACTTGGATCAAGTTATTTGTGTTCTTTTGAAAAGTGGGTAATTGATTTTATTCTTGCATTAGAGGCTACCTAGGCAAAAACAAACAAAGAGAAAACGATAAAATTATTACACGTCATGGGAGTGGGGGTAGATTTTTTGGATAGGGATAAGAATAAATAATAAACACACGATCCAAACAATAAACTATGAGTGTACTAGAAAAGTGGGCTAGTCTTTTACGCAACTAATTAGAAGTAATTAATCTAGTAGGTCTCATTGTAAGAAAGCCCAAAAGTAAGCTATGAATATTGTGCAATGTGTCCTAAGACAATGAAATAAATAAGTACAATCCAAGTCTCCTTTGCTAGGGTTTAAGTATAAGCTCCAAAACTCCATGATGCTAGGGATATTAACTATAGTCCAAGCTCAGATGTTTTTTAGGGTTTTTGATCATTTTATCATGTTTTTTTTTGTATTTTTAATAAGATAAGAAAACAAAGAAGAAGATGACATAAAATAAGTGCATGAATGATAAATGATCAATAAAATAAATTGCGAAAAAGTAAATGACGAAAAGTAGATAACAAGAAAATAAAGAGTGGAAATGTAAAAGTTAGATGTTAGTCGTTAATGGTTATTGATTGTATGATCGCTTTCTCGAATTGGGACCAATTTAGCGCTATGTTAAGTAATTGTAGCATGATTTATTAGGAAGGTCATATTATGGGAGGCCGGTCAATAACAATGTTTGTATTAAAACATGTTGTAGATCATTCTCCTAGAGTCATGCCACACAAAAATAAAAACGAAAACGATCTCGTCTTAATCAGGAACTTTGATGATTAATCAAAGGCAGCCTATCACTATCCAAAAGTGTGGATAATGTAGAAGCAAGCTTCAAGGCCTTTATGTTTTGATGAAGACAACTAGTACAAGCTTGGTACGCAAGATATTCTTCGCAAAAAGTAAGAGACGCAAGCAACCAAACAAGAACATCAAAGATCAAGGAAGTACCCTCGCGTATATCTCTACGGATCAAAGCTTCGTCTACAAGCTACAAGTGATGATGATAATTCAAAGGAACGGTATAACATATTTTACTTAAGAATATTTATACAAGTGTTCTTAAAAATCACTTTTCACTTCACAATTATCACTAACACTTTAAAACAATTTTAAAATACTCATTCTTTTAAAATTAAATCATTTTCTAAAAATCTTTCAGTGTTAATCGATTAACAATTTAGTTAACCGATTAACACACTTTAAAATTATGTATTTTGGGATTTTATAACAGTGTTAACTGATTAACCATATGGTTAACCGATTAACACATGTAAATTTCAAATATTTTGAACGTTGTAAAGGTGTTAACCGATTAACCCAATTGGTTAACCGATTAACACTGAAGCAGCAAACAAAAATGGCAGTTGTTCATGGAAAATTGCATTGTTTACCATTCTTCTTACTGACTATTTTTGTTGTACCAAAATTACTCACTTTCTTAAAAATCTGAATTTTCATTCTAAGTGTTCAAAATCATTTTGAAAAAAGCCATTGATTTAACTTTCACACTCTCACAGCATTCTTTCACAAAGAACA
This sequence comes from Lathyrus sativus, assembly GCA_963859935.3. Taxonomy (NCBI): domain Eukaryota; kingdom Viridiplantae; phylum Streptophyta; class Magnoliopsida; order Fabales; family Fabaceae; genus Lathyrus; species Lathyrus sativus. The sequence continues at coordinate 26,005,942 of OZ012737.1, forward strand.
CTTGTATATCTATTTGAGTATAATTTGTTTCAAGAAGAAGATCAATTGTGAAGATTGATAAACAACTTTCTATCAAATATTTCTCAAGAACATTTTTTTTGTATTACCTTGTTATCCAGGACTGTTGGAAACAAGTCAAGTGTCTTGAAGAGGATTGTTCTTAAACACTTTGAATTACCTATAGGTTTAGATAGTAAGCATCACAAGTGGTGTGATTAGGCTTTGCAATTATTCTGAACTATAGTGAAATTCTCTTTCGAGTCGAAAGGGGAGTGGAGTACCCTCGGAGTGTGATGGGAACCACTATAAATTCCTGTGTCTCTTTTTCTTTCATGCCTTTACTTTCAGTCACTAACTAATAACCGGAAAAAGAACCAAGGAACCATACAAGATTGCAACAAATTTTTAAAAATCCTAATTCACCCCCCTGTCGCTAATGTGAAAAAAGAGAAGGTCGGCAAAGACAGAAGAGTCGCCACCGTTTGTTATTTATCCCACAGGAGGGAAAGGAAACGATCAGAGAAAACTTGGAAAAAAAAAGGGATAAGATCGGTCATCGCAACCAAATCTCGGGTTCGGGAGTCGGTTACGCAAGGGGAAGGTATGAGCACCCCTCACGTCCTTCGTACTCGACGGGATCCATGTTTTGTTGTCTATCTAAAAGGGTGTTAAAACTATTTAGCTAAAGGTCTCAGGGACAAAAGAAAAGAAATGTGGCTCGGCAAAGCGTCACCGCTTCGTGCCTACGTATTCCCATCTGGTATGAGAAATCAGAGTCAATGTAGTTCGGAAAACTACGAGTGAAAGTTGGGGAATGTTGCTCGCCAAGACATCACGTCTCGTGCCTACGTATTCTCTTCTGATATGAGAAATCAGAGCAAACGTAGTTCGGGCTAACAAGACCACATGTTGGTTCAAATGTTTTACCCGAGTAGGGTTAACAACTAGTTCTAGCAGTTAGGTGTGTGCAGCTCGACCATTGGAGACTTAGGCGTTACCTGTTTGTGGTAGAACTAAGAGTTAAAAAAACTCTCCTTATGAAAAAGGTTTTCCAAAGTTAAGGGTCCCAAAGGACAAAATGGTTTGAAGTGTTTTTGAAGTCTTTTAGAGAAGAAATGTTTTGAGTTTTATTTGTAACTCATGTTGCACTAAAGACTATGACCTAAGAGAGAATGCGTCGCATATCATCCAAAAGGTGTACACTAAACACTCTAAGCAATTGAGAGGAAGCCCCCCAATCACCATTTCCCAAGCACTTAAGGCTCGTAGCGTACAACATTTATTATCTATTATTAAGTGTTTTAGGAAGTGTTTGAAGATGAGAAGAGAAAGGACACACTAAAGGGAGACTAGCTCAAACCTAGAAGTTATCATACAAAGATGATCCTAAGATTGAGGTAAGGGAACTACCTAATGTTATCATGCATGGTTTAAGAACCTAATGCCTATCATAACCTCTCTTGAACAAGAGAGGTTATAGATCCTAAGGGAAAAGAAAGAAGAAGAAGAAGAAGAAGAAGAAGAAGAAGAAGAAGAAGAAGAAGAAGAAGAAGAAAACAAAACAAAATGCAAGTATGCACACATAGAATGAAAGTGAGAGAGGAAAATAGTGTGGGGTATTAGCCTCCACAAGCTCATCTCAACCTCAATCATGCATATGACAAATGCAAAATAAGAAAAGAGAATGAGTGCACAAATGGAAATCATACAAATGCACCAAAAGTGGGATGAAATGGCCTAAACCAAACAAACATCAACCACAAATGCCAAAAGCCAAATCAAATGAAAGGAATAGAAGCTCAAAACAAAAGTGAAGATAGGAGGCTATATGAGGACAGAAAGCAACTCATAATATGCACTCAACCATAAGCATCACAAGCAAAGTGCAAGAGAAAGCACAAAGAAGTCCTCAAGGATTCATCATTTTAGGTATGCTTCAAATACCTCCAAAGGAGGGACTAAGCCACCTCAAATGAGACTCCAAGGTCATGGGACAGAATGGGAGGATGAGAGAAGAGTGCTCAAAAGCAAAATCAATCATACCAAAAGAAAATGCAAGCACATACACAAAAGAATGCAAACATGCCACATATGGAAACCCTAATTGTAAACTCCAAAAGAGATACCAACTTGAACAAGAAAAACACAATGTTATGACCTAAAATTGAGCAAGCATCAACCTTAACATGTTAGCAACATGACTCAAAAGGAATTGAAAGCTCAAAGTATCCATAAATGTCATCTCCAAGACAAACTAGGTCAATGTGTATGTATGAACCTCCCTTTGGGGTAACTTGACTTGCAAGTTACCTCAAAATTAGGAAAATGATTCAAAAATAACAAAATAAAATGCAAGAAGTACATTAACATGTTGGCAACCAGAGGCCAAGAAATTACAATCAAAGTCACTTCACAACATCACCATAGAAATTGATTCACAAGGGTGTTCCATTGTGAAGGAGGATTATCGATGGTCAAATGAAATGCCATCAAAGTCAAACCAAAACTCAACCAAACAGGGGCAAAATGGTCCTCAAAAATCACTCAACTCATCATTGATATGAGGATTGATTTTCAGTCATTGGATCAAAAGGAAGAAACAAAAACAAATCAAGAACAAAACAATGTCAAGAAATAGTTCAAATAAAACACCTCCAATTGATAATTCCTTTTTAAATTGAAAAATAATTCAAAAAAAATAAAATAAAAATTCCTAAAAATAAAGGAATGTCCTAAACATATTTTTGATGAATTTTATCAATTAGAGAAATATTTTAAATTGAATTAAATCTAAACAGATGCAAAACAAAATAAAAAAAATAAAATAAAATAACAAGCGGTGCAGAAAGCAAGAAACCTAGGCTAAAAAGCTGGGCCACACATGGAAGGGGGTGCTAAAAGCAACAAGGTCCAAGACTGATCCAAAAGCAAAACGCGGCGCATCACTTAATGCGTTGGCAAGTCAAACAGACACGATGGCAAGGTCAAGCGAGATTTGTAGCGTTGATCTTTTACAGTCAACATGTCAAACGTACACGCAAGCAAACCACGTCAGCTAAATGGCAACCAAACCAGATGTCGGAACCTACTGTTCCGGTCATCTTCCCCGACCAACCTCCGGCATGGCATCATCAAAAATGAACCAAATCACACAAAATTTAGGTCTAAACTCATCCTCGTGTTATGTAGAACACAAATCCAAGCTTAATTTCCATTAATCATGCATCAATAATTCAAATCGAAGAAAACAAAAATCAAGCTCCAAATAGAAATTACAACAAACATGAACAACAATGACCCAGCATTTGCCTACAAAATTAGGACTTTAGAATGCACCAAAAATGGAGTGAAATAAGTACATAATAAGGGAGAAATTTAGAGCTAGAGTTTACCTAACGGAATCTCTTCGTTGGAGCTTCACAGTTGCTCAAGCTTGATGAAAATGATCCAGACACGTTCCAATTCACTTGAGGAAGAAGAAGGAAGCTTCAATTCTGCTTGAAATGGCTCAATTCGAGATTCACGAATTTGAATTTTGGCTTGCTTGCTCAAACTTTGCTCTGCTCAATTCTCCACGAAAATCCCTCTAATGTGATTCAAAAATGATTTGCAACTTATATATGATGGATATACAAGCTAATGGAGGCCCAATTGCAGCTCAATTGTGTGAAATGGTAAAATGCCCAATTTCAAAATTTGGAGCTCGTGCACACGTGAAAAGGGAGCCAATTGCCTTGTTTTTTCATTCAAAAAGCTTGCTCAGAACTCTAATTGATCATGTGGATGGGATTCATCCCTTGATTTGATCAAATGGTTGAGATTGGATTGTGAACTTTCCACTTGAAATAGCCATTGAAATACACGTGCAAATGACACCAAAACTCAAAACCAATTATTGCATCTTGTTTGTTATATCCTTGTGACTTAAAATATGCATAAACTTGACTTGTAATGATTTAAAATCAATTTAATTGGATTTTCCCCTTTTAAGGCTTTTTCATGAAAGTTCTTTCACCAATTCTCAGACCCTAGCCAAATCCATGACAAATGAGTGTTTTAAGATGAAATTGGGACCATTTGGAGTAATTTTCATGTTGGGAAAAGTTTCATTTGAAGTGTGCAAAGTCAAGAAATGGACCTATAATGAAAAGGACCTGTAATCTTATTTTCCCAAAATACCCTTGCCTTACAAGCTTCATAACTTGAGCTCTACACATCAGATGAAGGACTTATAAGACTTTTTGAAAAGCTAATATCATGAGGAAAAACTTTCATTTTGGATCAAAATGAGGAGAAACCTCCTTCTAGGTCAAAAATGTCTTGGAAGTTGGTTGACTTTTGTTGACTGAAATCACACTCATCTGAGGACCCATAACTTGTCAGCATCATAACTTGAGTTCTAGAAATTAGATGAATGACTTCTAGTACTCAAAATAAAGCTAGAAACATTCTCTATAAGTCTCATGTTGGAGTCAAGATGAGGTGAAACTTGTATCTTGAGATATGTGGTCTTGAATTTAGGCACTAAACAAGGGATTTTACACCGAGAACCCTAATTTAGTAACTCCTCACACTCTGGATTCTTCTTGATTTGATCTTGGAATAACATCTCAAATGCCTCAACATAACATTCCATGATCACTATGACTTAGAATTGAGTCTTAATCTCCTTCAAATCCACATTTGACTTAGGGTTGACCATATGAAAACCCTAGATGCAATACCTTTGACTGTGGCTTCTTATACATGGCACAACAACTTGGCTAAGCTCCACAATGGCTCTCACAGCACTCAATGAACTTCCCTAACATCCCATATCCATAATCATGAATTCACAATCCTCTGATGATCTTCAAATGATCTCCAAGTTAGGAGATAATCCACATACATACATCAACTCTTTTAGAGAGCAATGACCACTTCTTGATGACTTTGATGAGCACTCATGCTTAAGTGAAACCTCTTGCTTAGGCTCAAAACCTTTGGTAACCTTCTCTTGCTATGCACACCTCTCTTGATCCCCTACCAAATGAACAATTTTATGCAATGCAAAATGCTAGAATATGAAATGAAACATAAACCAAGTAAAAAAAAGGTTGGACAAATTTTGGGGTACAACACCCCCTCTTAGGCGCAGTTACTACTTACAGATAATGATCCAACTGATCATTCAACCACATGTTTGAAATGATGAACATTTAACATCTTTGAGAATCATCATTCTATGATCCTTAAGATCTCATCATTCAAAATTGAAAAATAAAATCAATATGAAATAAAATAAAAAATTAAAATAAAATCAACAAGCATTATTAAAAGTAATAGTAAAAGTAGAGAAACAAAAAGATAGTAAAAAAAGAACAAAATAATTAAAAGAAAAGAAAGAAAACAGAGAGGGAGTAGGCGCACATGTTGGTGGTGTGTATAGTGAATCACTATGAGCTTGAAAGAAAAAGCCCAAACCAATAATAAAAGGTTTGCAAATGAAAGCAAATAATCAAAATTTAATGCAAACAAAAACGCAGACTCTTTTTTCCTTAAAATTGCGTCGAAATCGAATCTAATCTCCACCGCACTGAAATTCATCATTGGCGGCGACAGAGCTTGCCTTCAACGTCTCCTACATCTGTCTTTCGAATCTCCTCACGACCTCCTTCAAAGCTTAATCAACTAAGCTCAAAATCCCCATCAATTTTGAAGACGAAATCTTAAGTACCCATTGAATTTGATTTCTCTTCTTCTTCTGAAACCGTTGATGAATGGATGTTGTTGAATCGTATTGTTGTGGTTGTTATTTAGAAATGAATAGAATTTGGTGTTTGTGATGGTTGAAGATTATTGAATTGATTAAGGTTTGTGTATTGAAATTGTCAGAGTAACTTTGGCATTTTTGGAGGTTGAAGAATGAAGAGGTCTGAGCTCTTATCTATAGCAAATGAAATGAATATTGCGTGTAACTTTCATGTTGTTGTTGTTGTTGTTGTTGTTGTTGTTGTTGTAAATCCCGTTTTTTGCGTGTGACATTTTGCATATTGGTTATTTGCATTTTGGAATTATGGGGTCGCTTTTTTATTATTGTAACAACTGAAGTTGTTTTTGGTTTGGTTCGTGTATTCGTTGCTTGCAGCTGTGTGGAAGGTCGGCATGGTTTTTGAGAGTGGATGACTTAGTCTTCTTGGAGTATAAGCTTGTAAGGCTTGTTTATTATTTTGCGTGAGGAAGTGGCTTGCAACTTGTAGGAAGTTTGGATGTTTGCTTAAGGTAGCATTGTGTGCTTGTGGTATAACTCATGTGTAGCTTTTTACAGCTGGAAATTGTTTGTGTGGGAAAGCTTTGGTAGCTTGTGTTTACAGCTTGGGCATGGCTCGAAGGCTTTGTCGTGTATTGTGAAGGAAGCACTTATGTAGCTTGTATTTTTTGCTCTTGGCTGGTAGTTTGTAAAGTCGTGTAGCAGCGTGTGACTTGTAGTGTGGCTTGTCATGAAGCTTGGCTTGGTTTGGACGAGTGGTAGCTCGAATGGAGGTTTGTATTGTTTATGTGTATTGGCTTGAGCGGAGTTCTTATTTCTTTTTTTTTTGTTTGACATTGGTAAATGGGCTTAATTTTTTTATGGGGAAATTTTTGTGATTTGTAATGAACTTTTCTTTATAATTTTGTAATAGGCTTGAAATCCATGAGCTTGTTTCTCTATTTCTTTTTTTTTTTTGTAATTTTTATTATAATGGAAAATGGATTTTGTTGTATGGCTCTTGATGAATTTTTGTGGTAAAATAATGAGTTTTTTTTTGTAGAATAATGGTGTAAATGGTTTTTTGTGATAATGCATTTTTGTTGGCATAATGGGCCTATTGGATTCTGTTTACAATTTGCACCCTCTATTTTCTTACTCTTGAACCATGCTTGAACCAAATAGCTTGAACTTTCCATATGAACAACATTTGAAACCATTTTTGGCCATCTTGGAAATCTTAAATTTTGAATGATGACGATGATGAGTGAAACTTGCAATTCTTATACTTGAATTTCCAATTAGAACCAAATAAAATCTTGAATTGGTCCTTTAGAAATAAGAACATCCATAAACCAATCTTTCACTTTGAATGAATTGGAGCCTTGAACCAGTGAATCAATCTGAACCTGGCCACTTGAATCATGATGAACCAAAGCCTTCATTATAAACCAAAAGAGCAAGAACGTGCCTTGAAATCAGAGGATCGTGAATTGAGATATGAACTTCAATACACTGTGCAAAACCTTAGCTGAATGATGAACTGGATTCTGATGATTATCAATCATGAATCATTTGACTTTGCCACAACCTGATAACTTAATAGTGAAGCAAACCACTTGCGTGACCAAGATCAAATCAAACTTCCACTGAATTTCAACTATCACTGTGCATATGCTTGGGACAAGAAAAATAAAAGGGTAGGACACATTTGAAGCATGACACAGAGATCTTCAAAGCATATCCTATTAAAGATGACATAGTTGAGGATTCAGAAAGAGATGAAAAAGTAATCTGGCACTGGTGGCCATTACTTCTTATGAAGAAGCATTTGAATTCAAGAATAAATCAAATAATGAAGAGAAAGAGGTAACTTCATATCTATCTTGCTTCAATATTGATAATAAGGAGTCTATTACTCAAGATAAAACCTTTAGTTACTCCAAAAGGGTGATGGTTAAATCAAACTTTAACGACCATCATCACCAAAAGGATAATGATTAGGCATCAAGACCAAGGCCAACATCACCAAAAGGATGATAGTAAGACCTACAGCTCAAAGATTTCCATTACCAAAAGGATAACGACCATCACCAAAAGAATGACAATAAATAAATTAATATTCATGGATCGCTACCACCAAAAGAATGATAGTATGAAGCTTGTTATTACCAAAAGGATAACAACAAGATCAATTCACAAAGCTTGTTACCACCAAAAGGATGATAGTTAACTTAACATCTTCAAATATTAACATCACCAAAAGGATGAAGGTTAAATCATAATGACAAAGATCGTCATCACAAAAAGGATGATGGTTAGATCACAATGAATCTTGCCAACACCAAAAGGATGATAACAATGCCCAATTTGCAAGGATCACCATTGACAAAAGGAAAATGGTGATATCATAACTGCAAAGATCTCTGACACCAAAATGATGATGGTAAGATCAAAATAAAGCTTGTTATCACCAAAAGGATGATAGTAAGCACACAAATTAATGACCACTACCACAAAAAGGATAAAGGTAAGGTCAACAACACAACTTGCTATCACCAAAAGGATGATAGTAAGTATACAACTCAATAACCACCACCACTAAAAGGACGAAGGTAAGATTAAAACTTAACTTGATATCACCAAAAGGGTGATGGTAAGCACACAATGGTTATGGAAGTTGCCATCACTAAAAGGATGACGAACAAATCAAAGCTTCAAGGATCATCGACACCGAAAGGATGACAGTGGGATCAGACAACACAATTTGCTATCACCAAAAGGATGATAGTAAATACACAACTTGAAAATATCATCATTGAAAAAAGGAAAATGGTGAGATTATAATTGCAAAGATCGTTGACACCAAAAGGATGACGGTAAGATCAAACAACACAAATTGCTACCACCAAATGGATGTTAGTAATTTCTCAATTTCAATAATCACCATCACCAAAAGGATGAAGGTAAGATTGAAACAAAATTTACTATCACCAAAAGGATGATAGTAAACACATAACTTTAATGATCATACTCACCAAAAGGATGAAGGTAACATCAGAACACCATTTACTACCACCAAAAGGATGATAGTAATAATATTAACAAAAGGTAAAAAGTGCTATCAACAAAAGTCAATTGAGCAAACTTGCTGGAGGAATATCAGTACATAAATGAGTATGACTTGTTTGAGCATACCAACAAAGGTTGAAGCAAATAAGTTACCAAAGAACAAGATCCTTATTAATAAAAGGTTGAAGGGAACCCACACAGTAGGGAACACCCAATAAGAAACAAATAAGGTAGGAATCCATTCAGAGAAATAACACTGACTGGTCTGAGGATAACAGATTCATCATAAAAAGGTTGAGGAAAATAATTCAATGGGGAACACCCACTAGACAACGCATGGTAAGAACTCACGCAGAGAAATACCACTGGCTGAGCTAAGGATCACAGCTTCATCAACAAAAGGTTGAAGAAAACAACTCCATGGGGAACACCCACTAAACAATGCATGGTAAGAACTCACCTAGAGAAATGCCACTTACTTAGCTAAAGATCGATCTGGAATCTCGCGATTGATCCTATATACCGATTTATGCATGTAAGCATGTTTGATTATGTAAAGTTACTCCACTTTGGATGGAAATATGATGCAGATACTTATGCACTGAGATGCATGTAGTGATGCAAATGTTGGGGATATATAATTTTGTTCATGTGTGCATATGATGCATGTGATGCATATGATGTATATGATGCATGTAAATGGAGACATGTGATTGGATAGGTATTATGAAGGCGCCATCAGGGTGGGATTTTATTTTGGTAGTTGCCAACATGGATTGGTGAAAATGTTTGATTTCCCGATACTCAGTTTCTAACAATGCCATGATCAAAGCAGACGTGAATGCTCTTGATTCCCCAAGTTTGATCACTTGTTTATAAGTCGTGTGTTTATTCCTGAGAGAATCATAACTTTTATGCCTGATAGTCATGGTGGCCTAAAAATGAGCATAACGGCGTGATCAACACATGAAGATTATTCTTTTGCTCTTCCCTAAAATGTTTTGCCAAGATAGAATGTTGTATCAGCGTAATATTTCAGTACTTGCTTTGAACTCAATGGTTACTAGTGTCTGTCAAGATCTTCTTGTTCAACTTGAAGGTAAAAAAATGACCTACCCCTTTGCAACTTATTTTCCCCCAATATCTAGAGTTCTTGAAAGAACTTGTAAGTCATGTGGTTTTTGGATTTTCTGCATTTTGGTAAAGCAACATGTTGTTAGCAAGATGTTGAACTAGATGTTCTCCCATGTCATTCAGACATCACGTTCTACATGATGTTGTGACATGTTCCAGGACATGTTATACCAGATTGTTAGGACATGATTATTTTGGTAATTTTAATGTGATTTTTTAGTGTCTTCTGATGCACACGTGGGCGACTTTTATGGGAGTATATTTTGGATTTTCTGTTATTGCAGATTATGTTTATTTTCATAAAAAGGTTCCTTGAGCCTTTTTAAGAAAGTTTGTATTTTTTTCTCCTATTATTATGCAGGATGATTTGTAGCCAATTTATACTGATTGCTACTATTTGTGCACCTTAAGAAGCCCAAGTCCAGTAGGTCTGAAAGCTATTTAAAGTGAAGAAAAACCCTATTGGAAAAAGAGAGCATAACGTGATAATTTTGTGTAATAAGAATTAGTTGTTACTTTGGTTGGTCTTTAGGGTTTTCGTTTGTTAATTATATGTCACTCATGTATCTTCTGATGGGTTGAGTTTGATTGATAGTTTATTGTTCAATCTAAAGCTTTTAAGCAAGAGTGTATTATTCTTTATTGAAGTTTTTAAGCAAGATCAAATATTGTTTTGGAAGTGTGATCTTTTATTTTGTCGTTGTTGTTGTTGTTGTTGTTGTTGTTTATACAGTCACTGGGATTGAAACTGTTTGATATCACTGAGGTGATTACGAAGTGAGATGGGATTCTGATATCTAGATGGAGATTTATAGGTAGAAGTTGCACGAGTAGTTATTATGTAATAAGTTATAAATAGGGGAATTTAAATTTGAACTAATACTATTAGTGGATTTCCTTCTTGGCTTGGTAGCCACCAAATGTAGGTGAGTTGCACCGAACTGGGTTGACAATTATGGTGTTGATTTTACTTTTCTATTATTTAAATTCATGCATATTTGTGTGTGTGATCAAGCTGTTGTTGATCCTGGTGTTGTGACATCTGCATTCGTGTATCAGAATATCAATTGGTATCAAAGCATGTCACCCTGTTTTTTTGGGGTGAGCTCTAGGGAGTTTGTATTCTGGTACTATGGACAAGGAAGGAGGAGGAAATGTTAATAGGCCTCCATTATTTGATGGTTTTAATTATGACTATTGGAAGGCACGTATGTGGCTTTCTTAAAATATATGGATAACAAAAACTAGAAGGCTATCATCAAGGGTTGGGAACACCCTGTGGTTAAAGATAAAGATGGGAAGGAGGCCCTGAAACCTGAAGAGGATTGGACCAAGGATGAAGATGAAACTGCTCTTGGAAATTTCAAATCCTTGAATGCCTTATTCAATAGAGTGGAAAAGAATATGTTCAGGTTGATCAACACATGCATTGTAGCTAAGGATGCTTGGGAAACTCTCAAGATAACTCATGAAGGCACATCTAAGGTTAAGATGTCTAGACTTCAGCTGCTGACAACCAAATTTGAGAATTTGGATATGTTGGAGGATGAGAGTATTCATGACTTTCATATGAATGTTCTTGACAATGCCAATGCATTTAATGCCTTGGGAGAGAAAATATCAGAAGCAAATCTGGTAAGGAAGATTCTCGGGTCTCCTCGGAGATTTAATATAAAGGTAACTGCCATTGAAGAAGCTTAAGATATCAACAACATGAAGGTTGATGAACTTTTTGGTTATCTTCAAACGTTTGAGTTGGCTATTAGTGACAAGTTTGAGAAAAAGAACAAGAGCGTAGCTTTTGTTACCAATTCTGATAGTAAAAAAGGCCAAGCTAATCTGGATACTGATGAAGGATTGTCAAACGTTGGTGTGTTACTTGGAAAACAGTTCAATAGAATCCTCAAGAGACTGGACCGAAGAGGAAGACTTGGTGTTAAGGACATCCCTTCTGACATTAGGAATAATCATGAATCTCAAAAGAATTCCAAAACTGAAGAGAAGTCAGATCAAATCAAAGGCATTCAATGTTATGAGTGTGAAGGTTTTGGTCAAATTAAGCCAAAATGTCCTACCTATCTTAAGAAATAGAGAAGGGGAATTACTGTATCTTGGTCTAATGATGATTCTGAAGATGATTCTAACACTAAGAATGACAAACTTGCAACTGCTCTCTCTGGAAGATGGGCCGACGAAGTAGAAGCCTATGATGAAAATGATTTTTGTGCAGATATGGATGTAGCCTACAAGGAAATATGTGATAAATATGAAGAAAGTCTTAAGACAGAAGAAAATCATAAAAAGGTCATAGCTGAACTGGAAAGTAAGAAGAAGGAACTCCTAAGTGTTATTTCTCATCTTCAAAAAGAGATATCTCTCTTGAATTCTAAGATCAGTAGTGCAACAGACTCTATGAGAAGGATGAAGAAGGATGAAGACACAGAAGTGCATTATCAATCTGGTAACAATCAAAGGAAAGTGTCTGTAGGGAAGTTCTTTTCCCAAGAAAGGAAGAAGATGGTCACAATGTCTAACCACATGTTACAACATCCTGGAAGACATGACGAACATCAAAGTAATTTCCAATCTTCTTGGAGATGTCATCACTATGGTGAGTATGGGCATATAAAACCTTTTTGCTATAAATTGTATGGAAATTAAAAACCTACTATTCATTTCAAGGTTCGTTAAGTAAGTAAAAAGAGGAGCTTCAAAGATAGGGAGGTGAATTATGTAGCTCACACTTCTTTGAGAGCTTCAACTAAAGATGACTGGTACTTTGATAGTAGATGCTCCAAGCATATGACAGGGGCTCAGGAGTTGCTGGTGGATATAAAATCTCAGTCTACATGTTCTGTAATATTTGGCGATGGTGTGAAAGGAGAAATAAAATGTATTGGAAAATTGGAATGTGTTGGATCTCCTATGCTAGATGATGTGCTCTTTTTGAAATGTCTAACTTTCAATCTCATCAGCATTAGTCAGTTGTGTGATCAAGGCAAGTTAGTAAATTTCTCTAAGTCAGAATGTCTAGTCAAGGATGGAAGGAATATTGTTCAAATGAAAGGTGTGAGGTCTAAAGACAACTGTTATCATTGGGAACCTCAAACAACAACTTACTCTACATCTTGCTCTATTCCTAAATAGGAGGTAGTGGAGCTATGACACCAGAAACTTGGACATCTTTCTCTCAAAAAGATGTATGAGATCATGATAGTAAGAGCCATTACATGGACCCTTTTGTCTGATTGGGAAGTCTGTGGTGAGTGTAAGGTTGATGTGCAACCCATGATGTTCCCATTAATGTTGCAACATCAAACTACTTTAAAAGTTATGGAACTTCTTCACATAGCCTTAATGGGGCCAATGCAAGAAGAAAGCTTGGGTGGAAAGAGGCATGTCTTCATGGGTATATATGATTTCTCGAAGTTTACATGGGTAAGCTTCATTATATAAAAGTCAGATACCTTTGAAACTTTAAAATATATATGTCAAGATTTTAAAAGGGAACAAAATAGGAGGATTGTCAAGATTAAGATCTATCATGATAAAGAGTTTGAGAGTGCAAATTTTTTTAGAGTTTTGTGCTTTTAGAGGCATAAGTTATGAGTTTTTCTCTTCCATATCTTCTCAACATGATGAAATTATTGAGCAAAAGATTAGGACTATATCATAATCTGCAAGAGTAATGCTTCATGCTAAGAATTTTCCATATATCTTTTGGAACGAAGCTATGAATATTGCTTGCTATATTCATAATAGGGTTACATTAAGGGATGACCCTACAACCACTCTCTATGAGTTATGGAAAGGAAGGAGGCCTACAGTCAAACACTTTCACATACTTGGAAGTACATGCCATGTCTCAGCTAGCAAAGAGAAAAATTGTAGAATGCATCATGAAAGTGATGAAGGAATATTTCTGGGATACTCTTCAAGCAACAAAGCTTATAAAGTGTTCAACTCCAGGACTGGAATGATGATGGAATCTATAAATGTTGTAATTGATGATTCAATTATTGAACAAATGACAGGTGTTAAAGAAAATGTTGGGATATCATCTTGTCAGACTATTGAGACTGAAAGAGAGGAAAGTTGCAGTGTCACTACCATTGTTCCAGATCACTCTCAAGTGAGTTCAGATCTCTCTATGAAAGGATACATAGGACAATTTAAGGCTCTTATTACAAGACAATCAATTGAAAGAGACATCACTGAAGCTACAAAAAAAATAACAAGTACACGTCTTGGCTCCAAGCTTAGACCAATGACGAGTTCTAGTATTCAAAAAAAGGAAACCTTGAATTATGCCTTTAGAACAAGGAATGGCGCTTGGATTAATAAGAAGTGAGTATATGCTTCTTGGTGTACTGATGCAACTGAATAAGATTACCTTCACTCAGTATGTATAAATAAGATGGTGAAAAATCATAATGTAATGATAGATGTTATAATATTACATTGTGAGGATCTGAATGGCTGGGATAAGAACCCTGACAGGGATCGTTATCTAGTCACAAATTTTTCTAAAATAAAAGGTGTTACTTTGAAGCATGTGAACACTAAGGAACAGTTGACTAGTATGTCTACTAAAGCTTTATATGCCGACTATACTGAGGACATGTGTCATAACCTAAATTTTACCCTTAGATTCTTTGACCTTTTGCACAAGCATCTTAGGTCAAGCATCCTTGCATAACTAACCAATTTATAAGCTATTTGTTCGTTTTGTTTCATTTGTGAATCAGGTTTTGCTTCAAGAAGCTTCAAGGGTTGATCAATTAAGGTTTTGGATAGGTCATTCACCAATCAAGTTTCTCATACTCACAAGAGACCTCTCTTCCTTAATAATCTAGTGTAATTTGGCTTCATCACAAGTTTTCCTAGGCTTAAGTCTTTCAAGATCGAATCAAGGATCGGGAAAGGGTATCAGGTCATGGGTCTGTGTAGTGTGGTTTGAGATTCAGTGGGAGCTTGACCTAATCTTAGTCAAACAAGTGGTTTGTTTCAGTTTCAGGTTATCAGGTTGTGGCAAAGATTATGAATCAGGGTTTTAGTTCTCATCGAGTCATTGTTTCAGTGAGCACTCAAGGCAGTAGAATTAGGGTTTCTCACCGTTTATGTTTATGATCGACAAGTGTCGCTCAGCTGGGTTCATTCGAGGCTGGAAACCAATGTGTGCAGTATTGTTCAATTCAATTGGATGTGATCTAGTTTTGGTTAGTAAAGTGGCAATTGTTTCATTATTTATGTTTGAAGATCTTTAAAACCAGGGTTTCGTGCCAACTCAAGTTTGTTTGTTGAAGTCAAGTTACAGAGCCATCAAAAGTCATGGCAGTTGGTACATTTCAAGTTTGTTTGCAAGACCTGATTGTGTGGTTCAGGTTTCTTGTCTTTGATTCAAGGATTTATCAAGTTTGTTGTTTAATCAAAGATCATGTTAAGGATGATTCAAAGTTTTGGTGTTGTTCAAGATTAGTGGCGGTCAAATTCAATTATCAAGGTTTTAAACGTTATTCTTACATGGAGGCGTATTACAAAACCCATATCCACTTCCTTCAATTCATTCAACGTCCATATTGTTTCCTTTTGTCCTAACCATTTTAATCTATTTTTTTACAAGTTTAATTTTCAATATTAACATCCATCATATCCAATTTAAATCTAAATTCAATTCAAAATCCATCATATCCATTTTCACTTATTATCCAAATCCATTTATATTTCTAAATCCAATCCATTTACAAGTCCATTTTCATTACAGTAATCCATCACGTTTTCTTGTCACAAAATTATTACAACCAAATTCCCTTTAAACCAACTTCAAATCCATTCAATCCATTTTCTATCCAATTTAATTAATTCACAAAAGATTTTTTTATATTATTTTATTCCTTCATACTCAAATATCCATTTATCTATTCAATATTATCACCCAAAAATATCATTTAACAAAAAAAACCTTTTTTTAAATCCATTCATTTATTTATTTCATTTAACCCATTAACTATTAAAACAAACATTGCCAAAAAAATACAAAATAAAAAAGTTCAAATCATTTTCATTTTTAACAAGTTCATGTCACTATGCTCCAAATTCTTGCACCACCCAAAAATTAAAAATTCATAACAAAACAAACTTTTTTCAGCATCTTCCTGCGTCACCTCTACACATCCAACTATACTACATGCCAAATTATGCACTTGAAAGTAACCAAAATCAACCTACATCAACATAAAATTTGCGTCTGCCAAACCTGTAATGATGTAAACTGTATGAAAAACCAGAACAGAAAAAAGACCTGCGACACGATACACATACGCAACCTTGATAAGCCATAATTGTAACACCCCAATTTTTAGTAATTATTTATTAATTAAATTAATTGACTAATTATGTGATTTTAGGCCTAATTGAATTAACTAATTTATGTGATTTATTTGATATAATTGAATTAGTTGATTTATTGAATTTATATAAATTATTTGATTTATTTGAGTTGTTTAGATTAATTGAATTATTGGACATATTCGAAATAATTGATTTAATTTTTATTATTTAACTTACATGATATATTCTAATTTGTAGAATAATATAGAATTGTTAGATTAATTGATTGAGCCTATTTAGGGGTGTGAATAGACATGAGTTATTAAGCCCATTGGAATTACTAGGTTAATTAAAATTGTGAGAATTTTTATAAAATAAGAGAAATGGGATAGAAGAGAAGAGAAAGAAAGAAAAGATAGAAAGGGGAAAAGAGGCATAGAGAGGAGTGGAGAAGAAGAGGAGGAAACTCAAGAGGAAGAGTAAAAGTTCAACAAATTCAAGGTAAGCGTGGGTTTTTATATGATTATTGGGGGTTATTTGATAGTGTATAATGGGTAGAAACATGTTTAGGAGTAAACCCCTAATTTTCATGATTTTATAATTGTTAGGTTTTGATGATAATATGTGATAAGTGATTAGTAATTGTGTTTGAAATTGGTATAAATTGGTGATATTGAGAAACTAGTAAGTTGTCATGCGGTAGCGATAGGAATTAATTCAAATGAAAAAGTAACATTTTCGGAACTTGCTTACTGCAGCGTTTAACTAATTAAATCAAAAGAAAAAGTAATATGCCTTTAATTATTTCTTCATGCATCGCATGATTACTAGGAGCTTGTAGAAAGTGTAATATTGATACTTCATGTACATAGTAGCATATGCTTGTATCCCAAAATGAAATAATGTTACAGTAATCTAAACGAAAAGTGATAATTAGTAACACTTGTTACTATAGTGAGTATGCATACTTGAAGCTACTTGGAGGAGAGGAAAATATAATACTTTTATAAAAGTTTAACTAATGTAGCGTAAAGGCAATGAAACCAAAAGATAGCATTTATAACTTGGTAGCACCTATTACTTCATAAACAAATGAAATTGCATATTTTAATTAATATAGTACGTCTCCCTTTATATCCAATTGAAACTATGGTATATTCTAGAATTAGGAATAGTAATATAGATACTATGAAGCCATACAGTAGTGCCTTATTTAAGCTAATGGATTTGATAGTTGTATATAAGCCAACGAAATTATTGATATCATATAAAAGTGGCACTTATATATTTAAATTAAACAATGTTGGCATTACAATTGATAGCACACACATACTACTAGGTAAAAATCTCCATATACCACTTTATGAATGAGATACTAATGGGATGAATTTATCACAATTGTTCTGTAGCAGTAGCACTTTATGTGTGAAATAAATGTGATACTCATGTTACATGTTATTGTATCAACATTATGAAACTCAAATAAAAAGTGATGTTTATGACATGTGAATTAGTACTAGCTTGTACCCACTTGGATTTAAAGAAAATATGATAAGAGTGCATATCATTAATGCAAATGGCACATAAAACTAGCTGAAAAATAATATGGCACATTCTTTGAAATTTTGTGAGAACTACTTATTTTCATGACAGTAGCTTGTATTCACATTTTGAGGTAAATTGAAATTGTAATATTGCTCAGTGAATACTGTACGTAGGCACGTAGAAGTAAATTAGAATGAGAGAATTTCTTTAATTGACTATAGTAGTATACATCCTGAAAGAAAATGAAATGTGATTAATTTTAGTTATTGAATATTTAATATTTAACGAATCTTGAATATTTATCGAGTAGTGAATATCTATCCAAATTATTGATGATAGATTAATTATTCTATGTTTAATTAGTGATGTGTGTTTTGTGAATTGAAGTTGAATTGTATTGATGCTTGTTTTATGTGTATGTGCAAATGTGTGGTAATTCAAGTGTGATGAATTATTGAAGATATACATGAATATTAAGATTCGAGTATGATCTTAATTGCATATGATTGTTAAATTTGCATATACATCATTTGTGTCAAGAGACAATGCTTGTTAGTTCCGTGGCAGCTAGTGACTTGTCCCAAACCTAGAGCGGGGTTTGAAAGCTTAGGGAATGGGCTTTTTGTGTGTTATTGGTCTAGGGAATGGACCCGGTTTAAGTGCAAAAACCGAAAAATAATAACGAGTGTTGGTACCACATGGCATGAGTTGCATTGAGTCTTGCATTGAGTTTTGCATTGAGTCTCATTATGTATATTTATGTGCTATGAGATTACGTGTGGTATGTGGAACTGATAAATTGGTGAATTATGGAGTTGTGTGTATATACTTATGAATAGTATGGTTACTTGAATAATATTGTGTTGATAAAACTTTTAAAGTGTGAGAAAAATAGTGATTATGTTTGTATGCCTTAAATTATATATTATCTTATAATTTCAATAATTATGTGAATTCTCACCCTTATGTTGGAATGATGTTTTATACGACATCGCTCAGGTACCGAGGAGTAGAGTTGCTTCTAGCGAGATGTAGCTATTGGAGTAGCTTGCTTAGTGTCTTTATTTATGTCGGCTCGAGTCGTGCTCTGATCATGTAACACTGGGATCGTTTCGATTTATGTTTGAGAGATACATGATGTACTCTTCTATATGTCATTATGTTTATTTGAATTATGTGGATATTGACTTTTATGCCTAAGCATTGATTATGAATGAGATGAGTATGAAACTTTCATCATGTCAATTATGATTAAATTAAATCCGCTGCTACATGCTAAGGTGAAAGTTTTTGAAAAACAAGAATTTATATAAGTGTTAATGAGCATGACAGGTATTTATGTGGTGTTTTGAAATTATATGTGACACCCTTTTGTGAGATGCATGATAATTACTCTGATTATTTATATATATTTCGCGGGGCTTAGAAGGGTGTTACAATATTAACCACCACCGTTGTTAAAACGCGTTCATAACCTTTCACCCTTTTCAACTTCCTCAACAACCCATCAGAAGTACCACGAGTAAAACAATCCATCGCGAACACGAAGAAAGCGAGACTAAGAAATAAAAGAAGAATTCATCGAGATTTGAAATGAAGCAGAAACGAGAATAGGAGAGAAGCCACCGCGCGAGACAGTGTAATGGGGATCGGAGCCGATGTGATATGAAAAACTTTGAGAGAAAGGAAAGAGAGATTTGCGAAAGATGGGAAGCAAGCAGAGCAAGAGACG
Organism: Lathyrus sativus; assembly: GCA_963859935.3. Lineage (NCBI taxonomy): Eukaryota > Viridiplantae > Streptophyta > Magnoliopsida > Fabales > Fabaceae > Lathyrus > Lathyrus sativus. The sequence continues at coordinate 26,025,483 of OZ012737.1, forward strand.
AGAGAGGTGATACGTTGCTGCAACAACATGATGGAAAAGAGGGTGTGTCACGTTTGGCTTTTGATTTTTTCATTCTAATCAGGTTTCATTTTTCCTTTTCTTTATTATTTCTTTTGTTTTTTGTAAAATTGTGATTTACATTTGTTTTTTTTTATTATGATTAAGAAATTGCTTATCTAAGGTCATTACAATGTTAGATTTTGGGTCCAACTGAAAAACATACCTTGTTTGATTCATTGCACCCTTTCTATTTCTCTTAAAATTTTATTTTTGACTATTTAATCGTTTAATGACATTGTCAATTGGTTAATTTTTTATATATATCAATTAGGAATTCTTAGTTTAATTAGTTATTTGTATTTTGCCAAATTTCCTTACTCCTTGTTCGTTTTCTTTAATATAAAAAAGCGATTTCCAATGTTTTCTATATATTTTTATTTAATTAGGCTACATATTTTATTGATTTAAAAAGATTTTTAATTAATATTTCCAATTTTCTTTTTATGTTTTAGATTGGTTTATGTATAGTTATTTAAATTAATTAGTTTTTCTGTTATTGATTAAAAAACCTCAAAAACATTTTCTTGTTAATTAATATTTCAATTTTAAGTCATGTTTAGAATGTAAATATTTAAGATTTATTATTGAATTTTAATTTTCATTAATTTTCTTGACCATTAACTCATTAAATTGTGATTTGAGTTCCTTCCATTTGAGCTTATTTTCGATTTTTATCTTGACTATGTTACTTGTTCATTATCTTGTGTTCATCATGCATCTTTTGACATATTATTTCTTTGTCTGATTTTATTTTATATCTGGTACTTTCACGATTTGATTCTATTTCTTCGTATTAATTGCCTATATCTAATTCCAAAGGAAAGGATTCCCTCTGTTGACTTCCATGTCATACTTAGGAAAACTTTAGGTCATTTTCTTTTTATCCTAGTCTTAGGATTAAATTCGTCGCACTCTATTTAAGTGTTATGCCATGGACACTTACCTTCCTTTTTAACCTAGCCTTAGGTTTGAAGTTGTCTAACTCCATGTAAGTGTCATGGTTATGAACATTTACTCCCCCTTAGAACCTTGATCACAGTCAAGAGTTCCTCACCCCTAGTCAAGTGAACCACGGATGCTCTGATTCCTCATTTCCTAATGAGGGTACATAGGCACAAGGATCCCTATCCTTGAAGAGCTCACTAACAACTAACCACCCCTAGTTAGGTGAACTATGAATGCTCTGATTCCATCCTAGTTAGGATACATAGGCACGACATGCGATGTCTTGGCAAGCATACTTAGAAATAAACCCCTAAGACTTTACCTTAACACATTTTCCTTAGAAATAAAACTTTAGCGTAACACAAATATAAATAAGAGGTTCCTGTAGAGTACTATAGATATTTAGGATGCTAGCATCTTCCCTAGGTATAACCAACCCCGAACCATAAATTCTCTTAACTTTGTTGTTACATAGTGCACTTAGAGTTTTATTCGATCTTTGCCCTTTCCTTTGGATAATCAAAGCTTGATGGTGAACTTCATGATTTGTGATTCAAGTTAACTAATAGCTTGATATCTGATTCTCACTGCAATAACATGGATTGTGAGGGAGGAACTTACACTATTGAGGAATTGTAGCAATTACATATATGGAGAAATGCAATAAATATTGCATCTTTTCTCTATGATATGATGCTTGGTAAAGATAGATAAGCTATTATAGAAGATAAGAATGTTGGTGTAAAGAGGACAGATTCTAAGGATGTGAAATCCATTGTAACTCTTTCTGAATCTGGTCTAAGCAACAAGGGGTGCAAAAGGATCTTTGATAGAGGCACGAGTTGGAGGATTATCTAAACGTGATCTGGAATTTGTGTTTCCAATTATAAGGTTGCTTTATGCATTTTTTATTTCCATCTGGTTTTGTGTGTTTCCATATGAACTTGTGTTGTATGCATTTTGTCACTTTTATACTTCCATGTGTATGATTCCATTTTTGTTTACATTTACTTTTTTTTTCTTTTTGTCAATTTTTGGCTAAAAAAGGGAAGTAAAGTGTTGTTCTGTTTTCTATTTTTGATGTTAGATCAGATGTCATGACTTTATGTCATGTTTGTATTACTACTTAGGAAGAGTAGTTATTTTTGTTTCTTGGTTGAATGCAATATTTTAGGGGGAACATAATAGTCTGTCATGCTTGCTTGCTGTTGTTGTTGATGTGAAACCAATTTGCAGTATCTGGGAGAATGCATTATCTTATGCAGTAGGTTGTGGTATTCGGGGGGAATGTGTTAGTACTAGCGCTTGTGTTTTTGGAGTGTGGTTCCATTTTATGAACTTGCATGGAAGTTCATATTTTATTTATTTTTTGTTTTCCTCTTTAGAGGGAGTACTAATTATGTGTGACAGGGGGAGTGGTGTACCTGTTTGTTTTGTTGCTGCAAGATTGCAGTTTGTACAGAGTTTACATGTTCTCGTGTAGCTTGTGTTGGTTTTTAATTGTTGCGATGAGAATCGTGATACCAAGCTATTGATTAACTTGAATCTTAATTCTTTAAATTCACAACAGAACTTTGATTTATCCAAAGGAAAGGTTAAAGAAAGAAAAACCTTTTTGCACGATGTAACAACAATGTTAAGAGATCAGGGATTGGGGGTTGGTTATGTCTATGTATTTCACATCCTAAACATCTGTAGTACACTACAGGAACCTTTTGTATGTTTGTATGCTATACTTGCTAAATGTTTGTTATGGTTTGGGATTGGGTATAAGGTTGTAGGTAAAGACCTAAGGAATGTTTCTAAGTTTGCTCGTAAAGATATCACATCTTCTGCTTACGTATCCTAACTAGGATAGAATCAGAGCAATCGTAGTTCACTCATTAGGGATAAATAAAACTTGATTATGATCAAGGCTTAAAGGGGGGACAAACATAACAATGCTTGTATAGAGTTTATCCAAACTCTCTAGATCTATATTGAACACTCAAGAAAGGGGAGTAAGTAATCATCTCCATGATTCTTGCATAGAGTTAACCAAACTCTACCTAACTCTATGTTGCAAGACCAATTGGTTCTATCCAGACCAAAAGGAGGAAGGAGGCTCTATCCAGGCCTACAAGGATTAAGAACTCTAAACCTAAGTTCTACAAGGTAAATCCAATTGGTTCTATCCAGACCAAAAGGAGGGGAAGGTTTCTCGTTAAGATATCACATCTTATGCCTACGTATTTTCATTATCCAATGAGAAATCAGAGCATCTGTAGTTCGGGCACGACTAAGGTGGGGACCAATTGGTTCTATCCAGACCAAAAGAAGGGAAGGAGGTTATATCCAGGTCTACAAAGGATTAAGAACTCTAAACCTAAGTTCTAAAGGGTAAGTCCAATTAGTTCTATCTAGACCAGAAGGAGGGGAAGGTTTCTCTTCAAGATATCGCATCTTGTGCCTACGTATTCTTATTATCTAATGAGAAATCAGAGCATCCGTAGTTCGGGCATGACTAAGGAAGAAAAACTCTAAACCTAAGTTCTACAGGGTAAATCCAATTGGTTCTATCCAGACCAAAAGGAGGGGAAGGTTTCTTGTCAAGATATCGCATCTTGTATCTACGTATTCTCATTACCCAATGAGAAATCAGAGCGTCCGTAGTTTGGGCACTACTAAAGAGCGGGGACCAATTAGTTCTATCCAGATCAAAAGGAGGAAGAAGGTTGTATCCAGACCTACAAAGATTAAGAACTCTAAACCTAAGTTATAAAGGGTAAGACCAATTAGTTCTATCTAGACTAAAAGGGAAAGAAGGCTCTATCCAGGCCTATGAGGATAATGAGCTATCTATGACCCAAGGGTCAATAGAGAGGCTTTCCTTTGGAAGGGAAAAGATGAGGTAACTTGGATGAGAACTAAAGAGTTCCATCACTTGGGGAGATGACTTAACAAAGCATAAACATTCAAATATGATGAATACAAGAGATATGGTTACAACCAAGAACAAGCAAGCATATTACATAACAAGCAAGGATTATAAGTAAGGTAAATGGTTACAACCAAATAAGGCACAACAACCATACAATCAACATGGGTATCAATATCCTTCTCAATATCAACAACAACAAGCTGCTCGACAACACATCAACTTAATCAGCAAAGGACGTGGAAACTAGATAGAGTCTTTGATCGTCTGCCAATGTCATATGCTTAGATCTTTTCTCAATTGTTGGAGAAAAAGGTCATTTCTTTGAGAAATTTAGCTCCCCCAACTGTCATTCCTGTCGACTATGATGCAAACGCTCATTGTGAGTTTCATAAGGGCGCTCCAAGGCATACAATCAAGCACTGCAGGGCTTTCAAGCATAAGGTTCAAGACATGATTGATAGGGATGCTATCAACTTCAATGGGAAAACTCCAAATGTCATCAACAATCCTATTCTATCGCCAAGCTAGTTCCAACATCAGATCAAGTCAAATCAAGTCAAGTCAAGTTCACCTCCCCGAAGAAGGCAGTCATGTTAACATTTCATTATTTGCATTCTTGTATTTTGTCTTTGTTTGTTTAAGTATTGTACGCTTTAAACATTTCCATTTGTATTTGGTTTTAATTAATGTAGTGATTATGCATGCTTTAAATTTGTTATGTCGTATTCACTCATTTTTATCACAAGCACCAACGCATTTGTTCACTTCACACTCTTTAGCATTATTGGAGGGAGGTTAATGACAATGAAATACCCATAAATGCAAAACCATATGCTTTCAGACAGAATCTCATCGATGATGTGCAGACATTGTTTCAATCCCCAAACACCGGAGAGATAAGGAGTTAATCCCTAGTTAACCACTTTGAGCCGAGAAGTAGCAATTTCCTTCGGATATTCAAACCCTTACACTCAACCTGAGGCAGGATAGTGTTCAGTTAATCTAGTTCCACACTCAAATTAACAAAGCAAAATCCAAAAGACATGACGATTGTTCTTCAATAACCCATGATTTGGCAGTCACAATCCTCCAACAAAATAAAAAAAATCAAAAGCCTGCTAAGTCGAGCACCTCAAAAGGAGAGTTAGGCAAAAATCAAGGCAATCCCGATGGGTCTGAAAAGTAAAATCAATCCATGCAAAAGTTAGGGATCAAAAACAAAATCAAAAGAGGTCCTAAAACCCTCAACAAAACAAAAACAAAATAAGATTCAGTGATTGCCAAATCAAAATCAAAGGGCCACTCCACCAAAAACAAAATAAGGTGACTGCCAGTTCGAGCATACCTTGAATCATCACTCTTACACCGTCAACCCTTTTGGAAGACAAATGTGTGCAAAATTAACTGAATTTAGGAATGGAGATCATTGCGAAGAAAGGGAAGGTACAAATCATACTTTGAGCCTAATATCCTTTTTTTATAAATCGTGAACTAGACCACAATACAACCCATAAAAGACCTAATTGAGACGAGGTTTATTCTAAAAGCGTACAATTGTAAGGTTGCGTAAGCTGACTCCTCATATATATGTTAATCATCAGCCTTGTTATATCTTTCACACCAAGAAAAATTAGCACAACATCTTGACTAACGATCCATTTGTCTCACACTATCACGACACTCAATAAACGACACTTTTCAAAACTTACATGAACTTTGCATTAAGACTACCATTTGTGAATATGCAATTTTAATTGCAAGTCAGTGCTAGACAATAAAGACAGTCCAACAAGGGGCAATTAAAGAGGAACTTGACTTTTAGTGGCTGACACGAAGCAAGGCTACCTAAAAACTCACAAGCTGGGGGCAAATCATTCAACAACTCAATTAAGGGTAAGCCATATCAAAGCATCAAAACTCAGCTTCCGCAGATCATAACTGGTTAATCAGGGACAAACCATTACCATGTTCAGATTGGGGCAAGACCAGGTCATCCTGACCATCAAGAAGAATTATGATCTTCTCTAAAGCAAGTTCACAACAAATCACCAAGGGATTAGACTTGAGGCACCAAGAACGTCTTCGTCTGCTTCAATCATGGCATCTTCAATGAACTGTGTGTCGAGGAAATCAAACCCTCCCACAACCCAAAGTCCAATCTGCATTGGCAACTATCAAAAGTCCACCCCGCTGGCACCTTCACTTGCATATCCGATTACCCGTTTGCAAGCATATGCATTATACGCATTGCATTCGACATCATAAAGCATTTTGCATCATAGGCATACCCAAACCTATCGTATTTCCCCAGCACTGGCATCTCTGCGCATCAACATTTTCATTTTGCATTTCCATTCGTTATGGAGTGTAGCATATCAACATCAAACATCCATACATATGCAAATCAAGGTCTAGGATCAATCGCGATATTTCTGAGATGATCTTCAGCCCAATTAGGGGAATTTTATTCAAGACTGTGGGTGTTTCCCACAAAGTTGTTTCAACCTTGCGGTTGATTAGATTTCCAAGACGATCTACGGCCCAGTCAGGGGCAGTTTATTCAAGACCGTAGGCATTCCCCATGAAGTTGTTTCAGCCTTGTGGTTGATGAGAATTTTGAATCAATATTTAGCCCAGCCATGGGCATGTCCTCCTAATCCATGGGCGTTCCTCGCGAAGTTGTTCAACCTTTTGTTGATCAAGTCAGAGAGTTCAAAAGCACATTCGGCCCAGTCAGGGGCATTTTCTGCAAACCCGTGGGCTTTCCTCATAAAATTATATCAACTTTTGTTGATCAAGACAAGACATCAAGCAAAACTTAGCCCAACCAAAGGCATTTTCTTCAAGTTCATGGGCGTTTCTCATAAAGTTATTTCAACCTTTTATGGTTAAAACTTTGATCTCCAAGAAATTCAGTGGGCGTTCCTCATTGAATTGTTTTCTCAACCTTTTGTTGTTGAAGTTGGCGTCCCCATCTCAACTAAGGGTATTTCTCCAAGTCAGTGGGCGTTCCCTGTTGATTTGTTTCAATTTAACCTTTCTCTTGGGCGTTCCCTGGTGAGTTGTTTCCTTTTAACCTTTTGTTGACAAGGATGGTGTTCCTCAGTGACTTATTTTCTTCAACCTTTAGTTGATGTTCTCAAATAAGCCTCACTCATCATATCTCTAGCAGACTCGACCTTTTGTCAATTGCCTCACTATCACCTTTTTGGTGATAGCCAAATCTCGTCAATTCAACCTAACCTGCATCCTTTTGGTATTGGTGACCTTAAACTTTAGGAAGTTCTTATCATCCTTTTGGTGGTAGTAACTTGTGTGTGTATGTCGCTTTATCATCCTTTTGGTGATGATTCTATCATTCTTTTGGTGCCATATTGTGCAAGTGTTATTCTATCATCCTTTTGGTGATAGACCCCTGCATCCTTTTGGTGTCGGGATTATGTGTGTGTGTGTGTGTGTGTGTCGTTCTATCATCCTTTTGGTGATGGTTTTGTCATCCTTTTGGTGTCATATTATGCGAGTGTTATCTATTATCCTTTTGGTAATAGACCCCTACATCCTTTTGGTGTCAGGATTGTATATGCGTGTCGCTCAATCATCTTTTTAGTGATGGGTCTATCATCCTTTTGGTGCCAGATTGTGCGAGTGTTCTCTTATTTCCTTTTGGTAATAGACCCATGCATCCTTTTGGTTTCGAGATTGCGTGTGTGTCGCTCTATCATTCTTTTGGTGATGGGTCTGTCATCCTTTTGGTGCCATATTGTGCGAGTGTTCCCTGCATCCTTTTGGTGTCGGGATTGTGTGTGTGTGTGTTGCTCTATCATCCTTTTGGTGATAGGCCTGTCATGCTTGTGGTGTTAGATTGTGCGAGTGTCCTCTATCATCCTTTTGGTGATAGACCCCTTCATCCTTTTGGCGTTGGGGTTGTGTGTATGTCTCTCTATCATCCTTTTGAAGGTAGGAAAAATACTTAGAGGGGGGGGGGGGTGAATAAGGGTTTTAAAAACAACTTACGACAATAGAAAAATAACAAGGTATTTTTATCCTGGTTCGTTTGAACTCAAACTACTCCAGTCCACCCGACCAAGGTGATTTTGCCTCTCAAACGAGGACTTAATCCACTAAATCAAACTGATTACAGTGATACCACTAAGACAAACAGTCTTAGTCTTCTCAAGAAATCTGACCACAACTTGGTCTCTTAAGGATCTTTTACAAAAGATAAGATACAATGTGTTTAAGTGCTTCTAAAAAGCTATTATCACAAACAATGATTTTTATACAAAATGAAGAACAAATAAACTATTCAGTTTTCAAGTATGATTGTGAGAGTTGTTCAAAGATTTGTTTGTTCAATGTTTCGTCAACTTTGAAATGATGCTGAAGACTTGCTTAAATAGCACTTCATATGCATATCTCAAAGACTGTGCAATACAGTGCAACTGATGCCTTTTGTCTTCTTTTGACTTTCCTTTCCCAGAAGAGGAATGTTCAAACATATCCCTTTTGTCTGAATTCATGTGTCATACACGAATGAGGAATAGTGTCGTTGGTAGACATTGGGCTTGGCAACGTATCTTTCTTTGAACATCATCTTTTCAAATGAACAGATGTGGAAATATCCTTTCATCAGATCCTCTGATGATGTTCTTTGTTCTTCTTATCAGAGTCACTCTATTCCAGAGTTATGCAGCTAGTGCTTAGCGTGAATGTTTGATCAGAGTAGACTTTATTCCCAGAGCTTCTGTAGATGCAGCGTTGAGTTACAGAGTCTTCTGAATATAGTGAATCTTTATACTCTGCGCTCAGAGTCTTGTGTAAGTAGCACTTCAGAGTCTTTTGTAGCTTTGCTCAGAGTCTTCTGTGCTTTGCTCAGAGTCTTCTGTGCTGCGCTTCTATGCTCAGAGCTTTGCGTTATATAATGTTTAGAGGAATTCTTTTTGTCTTCAGATGAATATTTATTTGATATCTGAAACAAAAACACTTGAACAAAATTAGAATATATATTTCCTTTATACAAAATTTCATTAATGTTATCATCAAAACATTGAGATATATTAAGAACCAATATGTGTTCTAACACCTTTTGGTGCCAGATTGTGCGAGTGTTCCCTGCATCCTTTTGTTGTCAGGATTGTGTGCGTATGACTATATCATCCTTTTGGTAATGGGTCTGTCATCTTTTTGGTTCCATATTATGCGAATGTTCACTACACCCTTTTAGTGTCGGGATTGTGGGTGTGTGTCGCTCTATCGTCCTTTTAGTGATAAGTCTATCATCCTTTTGGTTCCAGGTTATGCGAGTGTTCTCTATCATCCTTTTAGTGATAGACCCCTGCATCCTTTTGGTGTCAGGATTGTGTGTGTGTACTCTATCATCCTTTTGGTGATAGATATTCCATCCTTTTGGTGTCAAAGCTGGGTGAATAACTATCATCCTTTTGGTGATAGGCCTACCATCCTTTTGGTATCATATTGTTTCAGTTATCATCCTTTTGGTGATAACGTCCTTTGCAAGTTACTCAGTGTCCACTCAAGGGTTGACATTGATCTGTTATTTTACGTCCCAATCATTTTCTCTCTTTTCAAACAAATTTGGAGTCTTCTTCATATCTAATGGTCTTTTACCTTGAAAGAATAAACGTTGTGGTAGTTCATCTTATTAGGTTCATGCCAATTAGATAGGGGCATCTTTCATACCCCAAATTTGTGTTATATAATGTTCAGAGGAATTCTTTTTGTCTTCAGATGAATATTTATTTGATATCTGAAACAAAAACACTTGAACAAAATTAGAGTATATATTTCCTTTATACAAAATTTCATTAATGTTATCATCAAAATATTGAGATATATTAAGAACCAGTCTGTGTTCTAACAATCTCCCCCTTTTTGATGATGACAAAAACTATACAAAATTTTGTTCAAAATATATATATATATATATATATATATATATATATATATATATATATATATATATATATATATATATATATATATATATATATATATATATATATATATATATATATATATATATATATATATATATATATATATATATATATATATATATATATATATATATATATATATATATATATATATATATATATATATATATATATATATATATATATATATATATATATATATATATATATATATATATATATATATATATATATATATATATATATATATATATATATATATATATATATATATATATATATATATATATATATATATATATATATATATATATATATATATATATATATATATATATATATATATATATATATATATATATATATATATATATATATATATATATATATATATATATATATATATATATATATATATATATATATATATATATATATATATATATATCCCTCTGGGATTATGAATCTCCCCCTGAAATGAATACTGTTAGAAAGATAAATACCTCCCTTTCAGCATAAGTATTCTTTCCAGAGTCAGAGCAATCTTGTAGACTTTCTCAGATTATGTTCAGAGTTAGTTCTTTGAAAATTATCAGATGAGCAATTATAGCTCTAAAACACTGAATGCAATATTAGTTATAATTTGACATGTATGAGTTACCAATTCAATATCTTTTTATGTGAACAATCAAAATTTTCATAATCTCCCCCTTTTTGTCATATCAAAAAGAAAAAAATCATTTAAGACAAAAAAATCAGAGCAAGAAAACAAATAACAGATAAGTAGAAGACAAACAATCAGATGTATTCATTAAAAACTCAGAAGATAACAAAAGACAAGCAAAAACATAGATGTGCATAAACAAACAATTAAGTGGAACGAGAGGCTAAAATCTTAAGCAGATTCGTGATCTTAGAAGTTGAGCTCTCTTGCTTTGCCATCCAAGTCTTGATCTCAGATGTAGATTCTTCTTGCTTAGCCATTCAGTCCTTAATCTCTCATGCAGTCTTCTCTTGTTTTATCATCCATTCTTTTATCTCAGAGTTTGTAGCCTCTTGTTGAGCAAACTTAGCTTTCAGATCTTCATCTTCCTTCTTCAGATCAGATGAATCCTGAACAGCCACTGAAGCAAATTCATTTTCTATGTCCATAGGAGAAGGTTGAGAAGATGTAGAAACTTCTTCAGGAATGAGAGTTTCTGTGATAACTTTTACAGTCTGAGGAACCTCAGCAAACTGAAGTGTAACAGCTTCTTCAGAAGAGGAACACACAACCGTTGGAGGTGTGTTTTCCAGATATAGAGTGGGAGTTCTACTAACACTTAGAAGAGTAAGTCTCACAGCTTCAGAAAATATCGCATGTGTATCTCCAGAGCAAATATCTTGAAGGTTCATAAACACAGAGTTGACTCTCTTTCTGAATCTCTTCTAGATTTCCTCAGAGTCATTAAGATTCATGCTTGTGAGGCACTTCTCCCTAACAGTAGATAACCACATCTTCATCTCTTTTTCAAAACCAGATAACAGAGCACCAACATCTAGCCTAGGTTTGGGTTTTAGGTAGGCCTCTAAGGAAGATGTGTTAAGGGTAACAGAGGTTGAAGGTTTAGAAAAGGAGGGAATAAAGATGACATAAGGATTTGGTTTAGATGTTATAGGTTTAGATGGGGTTGGTTCAGATATGATGGTAACAACCTTAGGTTCATAGGGGATTAAGACATATGGTTGGTCAGCAGGATGGTTTAGGGAGTTATGAGTGGGTGAGGTAGCATCTGATATGTCAGAGTCAGATGAATCAGATGAATTGGATGATTCAGATGATCCAAATGAAACTTGATAAACTATCTTGAGAGGTTGGAGATTAAGAATTTCAGGTTCAGTTTTAGATGGGTTAGGTTCAGAAAAATCAGGTTGGTTTATAGAGGGGTTAGGTTCAGAAAAATCAGGTTGGTTTACAAATGGGTTTGGTTCAGAAATATCAGGTTGGTTTACAGAGGGGTTTGGTTCAGAAGATATAGGTTCAGAGGTTTGTGGTTGTGGATGAGGAGAGGTAACAGAGTCATGAACATTTTTAGATGAAAGATATTCAGATGAGATGCGTTGAGGGGAAGGTGTAGGGATAGGATCATAGGGAGGAGGAGGTTGAGATGTTGGAGTTGCTGTTACAGTTTCCAAAATTGGAGATAAAACAGTAGTAGGGTTACCTGACTGCTTGAAACGTTTAGCCTTCACAGAAGATTCTTCTTTAGAGGCTTTCCTCTTAGAGCCTGTAGAACCTTCTTCTGAAACCTTTCTCTTCTTTCTACTCTTCTTCATGATTAATTCTAGAGCAAGTTCATTAGCACGTATCAGAAGATCTGGTGGCATTGGAGTTCCATCTTCCAGACACAAGGCAATGTAATGAAGTAGAGCTTCCTTAGGCTCTTCTGCAGTGAAAATTGGAAAGTCATCCACTGGAACTCTCCTTTTGCTTACTTCATCAGATTTGATCTTAACTGGATCAAAGGAAAATGTTTCCACCAACTTCATCCCCTGAAGACTTTTTCCATCCAGAGTCTTCCCAAGTATTGGAACTAATTCTTCCTTCTGACCAGCCTCTGTCAGATGAGCTACCAAGCCATTTTCTGTAAGTATATCAGAGATCAATCTTCCCATTGGGATCCAATTTCTTATCTTTTGATGTTTAGTTCTAACTTCTTCTTTGGACATTTTCACGTGGCTCCACAGATGAGAGAACAACAAATGTGGCAGATCCACCTTGTTGTTGTTTCCAAAACAATACAAAAAATACAGCTATTATGCATTAATGTAGTCTGGAGAGTTAGAAGCTTTTCTGTGGTGAATACAACCCAGAAAGATCTTTGCCCAGATCTTATAATGTGTTTTAAGATCTTTAATCTTGCTTGAAGGCAGCCCAGAAGTGAAAACTTCATTGTAGACTTCATCCATGTTAACACGACCTACAGGGAGATGAGAAATACCATTTGTTTCTTCATATCCTATCAATTTGCGAATCATATCTTCAGTGATTATGATTTCTTTACCCAACATAGACGAGGAGATGAACTTTGGGTAGACCTTTGCATGTATCCATAATTCTTTAACCAAACAAGGAAAGACTGGACCAAATAATCTATCAAAGTACTTAACCCAGCCTTGAGAATTAACAGTGGGACGAAGATCAAAGCCATTTTTTACAATACATTCAAAATTTACCATAAACTCACACAGAACTTCCAAATCTTCAATAGGCGTAAGAAGAGTTCTTACTGGTTATTTGTAAGTAGTATTACCCATTTGAGATGTAGATATACCAGCCATTGTTGAAGCTAACTTTTGAGACGAAGATGAAGAAGTTGCCATAGCAGAACTTGTGAGATGAACTGATCTTCTTTTAGGTTTAAAAGAGAAGAGAAAACAATGGAGAAGGACAAAATGCATATAGTATTAAGAGAGAGTGAAAGTGTGAGAAGTGTGAGATTGTGTAATATATAGAGATAAAATTAGGGCACACAAAACGCAAACACACTTTCAGCAAATAATCAAATTTAAAAATTAAATCAATTAATAAAAAAATAATGATTAAAATGCATTTAATGATCTGGCAGATTAGGGGGGAAAAGAGAATAGTAATCATTCAAATAGTACCTCAAACAGCGTCTCACTTTGTACACTCCACCTTTTCAGATTTCATGTGACACGTGTTTGATATTAAGGTGTCTCTGAAACTCTTTAGGAAATGAAATGTTAGCTAGCGTTCAGATCCTCTGAAGCTTGTTAGTTCAGAGTTTCACAAAATAAATAAGGTAACAAAAGAAATTACAGATGAAATACTTCAGAGTATAGGCTTTAAACATTTTTCATCTGAATAAATTTGCTTCTGGAAAAATTTTATTCTGGAAAAAAATCCATACTAATATTTTTCAGAATAAATTTAAATCTATCTTCAGCAAGGGGTTTTGTAAAAATATCAGCCCATTGATGGTCTGCATCAACAAAATTTAAACTTAAAATTCCCTTATGAATATAGTCTCTGATGAAATGATGTTTAATTTCTATATGCTTTGCCTTAGAATGTAAAATAGGATTTTTAGATAGGCATATAGCAGAAGTATTATCACAGAAGATAGGAATGTTACTTTCATATATCTGATAGTCTTCTAGCTGACTCTTCATCTAGAGCATCGGTGTACTACAACCAGCAGCAGCAATATATTCTGCTTCTGTAGTTGAAAGTGCTATTGTGGGTTGCTTCTTGCTGTACCATGAGATCAGATTGCTTCCCAGAAACTGACAGCTTCCAAAAGTACTTTTACATTCAACTCTGTCTCCAGCATAATCATCATCACAGAAGCCAACTAATTTAAAATCATCAGATCTTCTATAACACAAACCCACGTTAGTTGTACCTTTTAGATACCTCAGAATTTTCTTAACAGCTGTTAAGTGAGATTCTCTAGGATCTGATTGGAATCTAGCACATAGATAAACATTGAAGAGAATATCAGGTCTAAAAGCAGTTAAATACAAAAGAGAACCAATCATACCTCTGTAGAGCTTCTGATCTACCTTTTTACTTACCTCTTCTTTTCCTAGTGTGCTAGTTGGATGCATTGGAGTCTTTGCTGACTTACTTTCTATCATGTTAAACTTCTTCAGAAGCTCCTTCACATACTTTGTCTGATGTATGTAGGTGCCTTCTAGAGTTTGATTGACTTGAATTCCCAGAAAGAATCTGAGTTCTCCCATCATGCTCATTTCAAATTCTGCCTGCATAGACTGAGCAAACTCCTTTCCAAGCATAATCTTTTTTGTTCCAAAAATAATGTCATCTACATAAATCTGACAGATTAAAATGTCTTTCTTAATTGATTTATGAAAAAGAGTAGTATCCACCTTTCCTCTAATAAAATTATTTTCCAGAAGAAAATTACTCAACCTTTCATACCAAGCTCTGGGAGCTTGTTTTAGGCCATAGAGTGATTTCTTTAATTTAAAAACATGTTCTGGAAACTTTTAATTTTCAAAACCAGGAGGTTGATGAACATAAACTTCTTCTTCTATTAAGCCATTTAAGAAGGCACTTTTAACATCCATCTGATATAGAGTGATGTTATTTTGTGCAGCAAAAGAAATAAGCAAGCGTATAGATTCTAACCTTGACACAGGAGCATAAGTCTCTGTGTAATCAATACCTTCTTGCTGACTATATCCTTGAGCAACCAGCCTAACTTTGTTTCTGATGACTTTTCCTTGCTCATTCAACTTGTTTCTGTAGACCCATTTCGTTCCAATGATATTAAATCCTTTTGGTGTTGGAACCAGATCCCAAACATCATTTCTTGTGAATTGGTTAAGCTCCTATTGCATAGCAAATATCTAATCATTATCTTCCAGAGCTTCATCCATAGAGGTAGGTTCAATAACTGACACCAAACCAAACAGTGATGTTCCAGATGATTTTAGAAATGATCTTGTTCTGATGGGATCATCCTTCTTTCCAATAATCATTTCCTCTGGATGAGAGGCTTTGATTCTGGAGGATCCTTTCAGATTGGGTTCTTCAGAAATGGTCAAGTTGTCTAGGTGAGCAGCTAATGGAGTAGCATCTGAAGTAGCTTCTGGTTCTTTTACTTGAGCTTTGTCTGCCTCTGAATCATCAGAGTTTGTGAGAAGAACTTCTTTATCTGCAGAAATTTCAAGCTGCTTTGGCTTTCAATTGCAAGCTTATCATCAAATCTAACATGAATTGATTCCTCCACAATCTGTGTCTCAATATTGTATACTCTGTATCCTTTTGAGCATTCAGAATATCCAATCATAAAACATTTTTGTGCTTTAGAATCAAACTTGTTCAGATTGTCTTTAGTATTCAAAATAAAACAAACACATCCAAACGGATGGAAATAAGAAATGTTGGGCTTTCTATTCCTCCACAATTCATAAGAAGTCTTCTCCATAAGAGGTCTTACAGACACTCTGTTCTGAATATAACATGTTGTATTAATTGCTTCTGCCCAAAAATGTTTTGCCATATTAGTCCCATTGATCATGGTTCTGGCTATTTCTTGCAATGTTCTGTTCTTTTGTTCTACAACTCCATTCTGTTGAGGAGTTCTAGGACAAGAGAAATCATGTGAAATGCCATTATCTTTAAAATATTTTTTAAAAGATTTATTTTCAAATTCACCACTATGATCACTTCTGACTTTGAAAATTTTAAAATCCTTTTCATTTTGAATTTGATTGCAGAAGTCAAAGAATACAGAATGAGACTCATCCTTGTGTTTTAGGAATTTTACCCATGTCCATCTGCTGTAGTCATCAACTATGACTAATCCATACTTCTTGCCTCTGATGGATGCAGTTTTCACTGGTCTAAACAGATCAATATGAAGTTGCTCTAATGGTCTAGAGGTAAAAATAACATTTTTAGATTTGAAAGAAGATTTTGAAAATTTTCCTTTCTGACATGCTTCACAAAGAGCATCTGAGTTGAACTTCAACTTAGGAAGTCCTTTGACCAGATTGAGCTTGTTAATCTGAGATATACGTCTCATGCTAACATGATCCAGTCTTCTATGCCAGACCCATTGCTCTTCATTAACAGACATAAGGCATTTAACATTTTGATTTTTCAGTTCTGAAAGATTTATCTTATAAATGTTGTTCTTCCTTTTCCCATTAAAGAGGATTGAACCATGTTTTTGACTAACAACTTTACAACATTTTTTATTAAAGATTATATCATAACCATTGTCACTTAATTGACTTATGGACAATAGATAATGTGTTAATCCTTCAACAAGCAGAACATTAGAGATAGAAGGGAGGTTACCATTACCAATTGTTCCAGAGCCAATGATTTTTCCCTTCTGGTTCCCTCTAAACTTCACGTCTTCTCCAGATCTAAGTTCCAGGCTTTTGAACACAGACCTTCTTCCCGTCATATGTCGTGAGCAGCCAGAGTCCAGGTACCTTTACTGGTGTCT
The DNA here is from genome assembly GCA_963859935.3 of Lathyrus sativus. NCBI lineage: Eukaryota > Viridiplantae > Streptophyta > Magnoliopsida > Fabales > Fabaceae > Lathyrus > Lathyrus sativus. The sequence continues at coordinate 26,042,357 of OZ012737.1, forward strand.
TAACTTTGCTGCTAAGGACATTTGCAACAAAGATTGTTTTATCTTTAGGTACCCATATCTTTTTGGGTCCTCTGGGGTTAGTTGGTCTGAAGTTCTCTCTGAACTTCTTTCCCTTAAAAGCATCTTTGTTCTGACGAAGTTTTGGTTTAATAAAACTTTTTGTGTTCTGATCTGTACGTGTGTGCTTGATGTCATTTGGTGACCATATTTAAAATAAGTGTACCGAGGAGCATAGTTGATGATCAGCTTATCAACAGGTTTTGGATTTAAATCCTTCCCAGAGGGTGATTCATATCCAATTCCTTTTCTATTGTTCCTGCTAACACCATAGATCATAGAAGTCATTTTGCTTCTATCTAGGCCTCTAGACAGGAACCTCTGAAAACTATGGTCGTACTCTTCTAAAAAATTTTTAGAGCAAGACATAGTATCTGATTCAGACTTTTGTTTAGCTTTTTCTAAATTAGTTTTTATTTGAAAATTATTTGCTTTTAGCTTAGAAATTTCTAACTTCATCTGATCAGTCTCAGATGCAAGATAGCTCTGAAGCTTCTTGTATTTGAGTCTAATCTTACTATAGTTTTCAAACATCTCAGATAAGCTTTCAATTAGCTCAGCTCTGGTAAGATCATAAAATACCTCTTCTGAATCTGATTCTGATCCAGATTCAGATGTTTCTTCGTGCTCCTCCATGTCAGCCATTAGTGCCATATTTGCACACTCGTCCTCAGATTCTGATGAGGCTTTAGAAGCATTTGATTCATCCCACGTGGCCATAAGGACTTTCTTCTTTTTCTCAAACTTCTTTATGGGTTTCTCCTTCTGAAGTTTGGGACATTCATTTTTGTAGTGCCCTGGCTCCTTGCACTCATAGCACACAACTTCTTTCTTGCCAGATCTTTTGTGTCCAGAAGATTTTCCACGTTGTTCTGGTCTTTTGAAGTTTCTGAACTTCTTTTGCTTATGATTCTAGAGTTGATTTATCCTTCTGGAAAGCAAAGACAGTTCATCTTCAACTGAGGAAGATTCTCTAGAGCTTTCCTCAAGTACCTGAAAAGCTTTATTGTCAGATTTCTTATTATATTTCAAAGCAATAGACTTACCTTTCTTCTGAGGCTCGTCTTCTTCCAGCTCTATCTCATGACTTCTTAAGGAACTGATGAGTTCCTCCAGAGTGATATTATTCAGATCCTTTGATAGCTTCAGCGCTGTAACCATGGGTATCCACTTCTTTGGTAGACTTCTGATGATCTTCTTCACATGATTAGAAGTGGAGTATCCTTTGTCAAGGACCTTCAAACCAGCTGTCAGAATCTGGAATCTTGAAAACATGGTTTCCACAGATTCTTCTTCCTCCATTTTGAAGGCTTCATACTTCTGAATAAGCGCAAGAGCCTTTGTCTCCTTCACCTGAGAGTTTCCTTCATGTGTCATCTTTAATGACTCAAACATGTCAAACGTTGTTTCTCTATTTGTGACTTTCTCATACTCAGTATGAGATATAGCATTTAACAAAATAGTTCTAGCTTTGTGATGATTTCTGAAATCTCTCTTCTGTTGGTCAGTCATTGACTTTCTGTCAATCTGTTTGCCCTCACAACCAGTGGGGTGAATGTATCCATATATGACCAAATCCCATAGATCAACATCATAGCCTAGAAAGAAACTTTCTATTCTATCCTTCCAATAATCAAATTTCTCTCCATCAAACATGGGAGGCTTGGTGCTGATTCTATCTTTATCATCATATTTGTTGTTTGACTGTTCAGCCATAATATATCAAAGATAATAAATCAAGAGTTTTTCCCAACTGGATCTTTCTCAGTCACTGTTAAGTGATAGCACTTCAGAGCCGGAGCTCTGATACCAACTGAAGGTAGGAAAAACACTTAGAAGGGGGGATTGAATAAGGGTTTTAAAAACAACTTATGACAATAGAAAAATAAGAAGGTATTTTTATCCTGGTTCATTTGAACTCAAACTACTCCAGTCCACCCGACCAATGTGATTTTGCCTCTCTTAAACGAGGACTTAATCCACTAAATAAACTGATTACAGTGATACCACTAAGATAAACAATCTTAGTCTTCTCAAGAAATCTGACCACAAATTAGTCTCTTAAGGATCTTTTACAAAATATAAGATACAATGTGTTTAAGTGCTTCTAAAAAGCTTTTATCACAAACAATGATTTTTACACAAAATGAAGAACAAATAAACTATTCAGTTTTCAAGTATGATTGTGAGAGTTGTTCAAAGATTTGTTTGTTCAATGTTTCGTCAACTTTGAAATGATGCTGAAGACTTACTTAAATAGCACTTCATATGCATATCTCAAAGATTGTGCAAGACAATGCAGTTGTTGCCTTTTGTCTTCTTTTGACTTTCCTTTCCCAGAAGAGGAATGTTCAGACATATCCCTTTTGTCTGAATTCCTGTGTCATACACGAATGAGGAATAGTGCCGTTGGTAGACATTGGGCTTGGTAACGTATCTTTCTTTGAACAACATCTTTTCAAATGAACAGATGTGGAAACAATCCTTTCATCATATCCTTTGATGATGTTATTTGTTTTTCTTATCAGAGTCACCCTATTCCAGAGTTATGCAGCTAGTGCTTAGCGTGAATGTTTAATCAGAGTAGACTTGATTCCTAGAGCCTCTATAGATGCAGCGTTGAGTTATAGAGTCTTCTGAATATACTGAATCTTTATACTCTACGCTCAGAGTCTTCTGTAAGTAGCGCTTTAGAGTCTTCTGTAGCTTTGCTCAGAGTCTTCTGTACTTTGCTCAGAGTCTTCTGTGTTGCGCTTCTACGCTCAGAGCTTTGCGTTATATAATGTTCAGAGGAATTCTTTTTGTCTTCAGATGAATATTTATTTGATATCTGAAACAAAAACACTTGAACAAAATTAGAGTATATATTTCCTTTATACAAAATTTCATTAATGTTATCATCAAAACATTGAGATATATTAAGAACCAAGCTGTGTTCTAACACCTTTTGGTGCCAGATTGTGCGAGTGTTCCCTGCATCCTTTTATTGTCAGGATTGTGTGTGTATGACTCTATCATCCTTTTGGTAATGGGTCTGTCATCTTTTTGGTTCTATATTATGCGAGTGTTCCCTGCACCCTTTTGGTGTCGGGATTGAGTGTGTGTGTGTGTCGCTCTATCATCCTTTTGGTGATAGGTCTGTCATCCTTTTAGTTCCAGGTTATGCGAGTGTTCTCTATCATCCTTTTAGTGATGACCCCTGCATCCTTTTGGTGTCGGGATTGTGTGTGTGTGTGTACTCTATCAGCCTTTTGGTGATAGATATTCCATCCTTTTGGTGTCAAAGTTGGGTGCATAACTATCATCCTTTTGGTGATAGGCCTACCATCCTTTTGGTATCAGATTGTTTCGGTTATCATCCTTTTGATGATAACGTCCTTTGCAAGTTACTCAGTGTCCACTCGAGGGTTAACATTGATTTGTTATTTTACGTCCCAATCATTTTCTCTCTTTTCGAACAAATTTGGAGTCTTCTTCATATCTAATGGTCTTTTACCTTGAAAGAATAAGCGTTGTGGTAGTTCATCTTACTAGGTTCATGCCAATTAGATAGGGGCATCTTTCATACCCCAAATTTGCCCTACCCATGTATAGCTTTCATTTTGTACATCCACTCACCAACCATCATTCAGAAAATCCAAAAAATATGTTGAGAATGAATTGGATCAAATCAGATTTTTTGTTGCTCAGGCCAGGAATAATTGTAGTATATGTTGAAACTCATTTATTAGCTTTGATTTAATTTGTCAGTCAGTCAAAGAGTCTGGTTTCAAGATCAAGGTCTGTGTGATTGTGGTGTCTCAAAATCCTCAGGCATATCTAGAATCACAAAGTCGACTGAAAATGATAGAACATCTACTCTTACCGATACATCTTCAAGAATTCCATATGGACATGTGATTGATCTATCCACCAGTGTTAGAATCGTTTGAGTAGGTTTCTACTCACCATATTTTAACTTCCTCATCATGGACAATGACATCAGATTGATGCTAGCTCCTAAATCACACAGAGAAATGCTAATATTTAGCGAACCAATAACATAAGGAATAATGAATCTATCTGATTAGTGATTTTGAGTGGAAGCTTCCTTTGGATGATTTCACTACACTCTTCTGCTAAAGCATGTTTTCATCACTCTTCTGCTAAATATTTATGATTTAATTAGTTTTTAATATTTTAAAAGTTAATATTTTACCCCATAAAATATTTTACCCCTACAAATTTTAAAAGTTAATATTTTATGGTGAAAATTTTTAAAAGTATATTTTACCCCATAAAATATATTTTTAAAAGCTAATATTTTACCCCATAAAATATTGTTTAAATAATTATAAATTTTATATATTATAATTTTTTGATGAAAATTTTTGATAGAAGAAATGATATGATTATAATTTAAATATGATATTTATTTTTATTTTTCACAACTTTTATTTTTATTGATTAAAAAAAACAATACCAAATTAGTGGAGTAATTATTATTAAGTAAATAAATATAGTAAATTAATAAAAAATTAAATTAGTGGAATAATTATTATAAAGTAAATAAATAGAATAAATATAACAAATTACAGAATAAATAGAGTAAATAGAATAAATATATTAATTAACTAAAATAGAGTAAATAGAATAAATATATTTGTAATTTAAATATTAAAAATAAAAAAAAATAAAAAAAACATGAACCGGAAGACTTTTTGACTTTCAAAAAGTCTTCCGGTAAACAAACCAAAAAAATGTGAACCGGAAGACTTCCAAAAAGTCTTCCGGTAAACAAACCAAAAAAAATGTGAAGTCTTCCGGTAAACAAACAAAAAAAATGTGAACCGGAACTTCCAAAAAGTCTTCTGGTAAACAAACCAAAAAATTATAACTTTTTATACGAGGGTATTTTGGTCCAAAAAATTTTAGTGTAGGGGTATGAGTATAATTATAGGGGTATGAGGTAAAATTTCCCTGTGTTGGTCCATAATTTTTCTTGTAGATGAGTGGGCCATGAGGCCCACGAAGATTCTACCTTTTTTACACCACCCCAGTCTGCAGTGCCCCCCTCTGTGTTTTTTTTCTTCTTTTTTTACTCATTATTTTATTAATTTATTTTGGAAAATTTATTTTACTAAGTTTTAATTAGTTGCTTAATTGTTTTTGTTCTTTTTAGTTCCTATTTATTTTAGTTTTCAATTCTTTTCTAATTTTGTAGAAGAGTTTTATTTTAATTAGGTTTATGGATCTTTCATTTTGTGTTGATTTTCATTTTAATTTCTATTTTTTGGTCAATGAAAGTCTAAAATGATAGATTATTGATTAATCATGATTAAGATGAGACCAATTTCATTTCCATTTCCATTCTCGTTCTACTTTAGATCTTCTCTTATTTTCAATTCTCTTTTCGATCTTTGAAGTCTTTATATTCATAAACGTTAGTTAATTGAGGTTGATAACCTTCATTATGTCAAAATTATAGAAAGTGATCATTAGGATCATTTTCTATACTTTGGGATCGTGATAGGTTACCTTCAATTAATTGACACGAGTTTGTGATTAAGACGAGATCATCCTCTTTTTGGTCTGTGTGACACAATTACATTGGAAAATGATCCTCAATATCATTCTTCCATCGTGTTTTTAGCATAGATATCAACTTGCGTGACCTCGTGTAGTTTGATCTTCGTCATAGATCGAGCTACAACGGTTTAGCACTGCATTTCGTCCCGATTTAATTCACAAATCAACTAATGACTAACTTTACTTTCCGTCAATATATTCGTGATTTACTTTCTGTCAATATATTCTTGATTTACATTCAGTCAATATACTCCTGTCTTATTTTCAGTCAATATATCTTGATTTTATTATCTTGTTCATATACTTGTTAATATTATCTTGATTATACTATTGTGAATATTATCTTGATTATATTGTTATATATCTTGTTATATTATTCATATTGTTCATACTCATATTCATATTGTTCATACCATACTCATATTCATATTGTTCATAGCTTATTCACATTCTTTCTGAAAACACTTAACAACTATCGAAACAATAAAATGCTAAATTGGTGGATTGTTGAGATAAATAAAGTTCGGCGGTGACTCTCTCGAACCGCATTCCGTGCCTTTAGCGCGGGGGTCGTATGTTCAATGAATTTTTGAGGTGTGACAATAGTATGGCATAAAGACTGCCTTCATTGATTCACTACTGAACTAGCTTTTTTAGAGTTAGAGATTATTTTGTTTGTTTAGGATGGTATGAAGATCTCGTCATGTTTGTCTTCCATGTGGAGGCATGAGGTTTGTTGCAACATTAAGGTATCTTGGGGTGAATGTGAGAGCCTTAGATTCAACAAAGTCTTGAACTTTGTGCATGAAAGCTTTGTAATTGTCAATTGTATGCCCTGGGGTGCCATTATGATACTCACATTGAGCATTGGCATTATAGCTTGGAGGGATAAAGACTTCATGTGCTAGATCCTTCAAGGTAATTGATCTATCCTTTAGCAGATAAGGACAGATATGGCTATACGACACAAGCAGAAGACGAAAAATATCTTTTTGGCCTCCTCATCCTTTACTGGCTAGGTTGACGCTGTTGTGGAGCGTGTTGCTGAGGTATCTGAGCAGGAATTGGAGCTGGAACAGTTTGCTGATCAGGCATAGGAGCATATTGTGAAGCTGCAACATATGGGTGCTGGAAGTAGGGTATTAGAGAAGGCTCCCTTTGTCGTGCTTTCCCCCTTAGAGAAGAGATAACATTTGTTTCGCCTTCCTTTTTCTTGTATCCATTGGAAGGCTTCTTTGTTCTAGCCTAATTGCTAGCACTTCCTTGAATCTTTCCATTTTTTAAACCTTCTTTAATTCTTTCACTGACGATTACCACATCTGAGAATCCTTAAAATACACTACTGATAAGCTTCTCATAGTATTATCCTTGCAAGGTACCCATGAAAATATCAATCAATTTAAGGTCAACTAGTGGCGGATGCACTATTGCAGCTAACTCTCTTCAATGCTGCACGTACTCCTTAAAGGATTCGTCGTCCTCTTGAGCCATACTCTGGAGTTGAGTACGGTTCAGAGCCAAATTGGTGTTGTATTTGTATTGCTTAACAAATGCTTCAACCAGCTCAACTCAGGTACACACACTGCTTCGCTCCAGCTGCATGTACCATTCTAGAGATGCCCTAGAAAGGTTGTCTTAGAAACAATGGATCATGAGCTTCTCATCCCTGACATAGGCAGATATCTTTCGGTAATACATCTCCAAATGAATATTAGGATATCTGAAGCCCTTATATTTCTCGAATTCTGGCACCTTGAACTTATGGGGAATCACAACATCTGGCACCAAGCACATTTCTAAGGCACTCAAAGAAGTTGAGTCGCGCCCTTCCATGAATAGAAGCTTTTCAGCTAAAACACGACACATCTGGATGGCGTCAGAATCTTGAGCAGCAATAGGATTGGTAATTGGGACAACCACATGATAATTTTGCATCTCATACTCATCTTGTAGCTCTTATTCAGTGCGAGGAATGGGAACCCGAGTAACAGTAAGTTACACTTGTGGGATAGATCCAACAGTAACTCTAGATGTAGGCATTGGTTGAGTAGTGACTCCTTCAACTGTAAGAGTGTAGTTCATAGGCATATCATAGATTGCAAGACTAGGAACGGGAACTGAAGGCTTTGAGTGTGAGGCAGATCCTTGCATAGGAACATTGTTCCTTGCGACAGCGGCGTTATGCAATTCATCTTCCCTTTTGGCCAGAGCCGTTATGGTCTTGAAAGTCTGATCGATCTTGCTTTTAACATAGTCCATTTCTTCTCTGAAGGCGGCTTGTTCTTGTTGAATTAGATTTATCATTCATCTGGTATTGGCGCGAGTAGTGTACTAGTGTTGTGGAATCAACTTGATTTACTGGAGACGAAGGAAGGTGAAATGAGTTTTTATTTTTGGAATGAAATGCAAGATGCACAATTGATGTACATGCCAAAGTTTGTATTAAATTTTTGACTATGCCATGCCATGCCATTTATGGATGCAATGCTAATATGCAAGATTTCAGGATCACAGGTACATGGTCTCATAAGTTCGAGGTACGAATGAAGGATAAGGCTGACTACTCTCCTTACAAGGATCTCACCAAGTAGGATCTAGAGTTAAAAGGGAACCCCAAAGTCACGGATCTACATGATTGCTCATCACACGCGAAATAAGCATGTCGTTTGATGACTCCATCATATGAGTCTTTTTTAGGAGAGATCTTCGAATCAAACTACACGAGAAAAGCTTCTTGGTACCCCATACTACATGACCATCAACATCGGGTTAAAGACAAGGGTTTCAGAGTCATGGATTTCCTTGATTGTTCATTGCGTATGTCAATTATTTCCAGGTAACAACTTCATTAAGCTCTGACACACCTGTGTAAATATTTATACCATTTCCCATAGCCAATAAATCATCATCTTAAGTCGAATTTGAAAAGTATATGTCTACATCGATCCAAACCCATTAAGATAGATATTAAATCAAAGATAACATCGATTAAGATTTGTAAAATGGATTTTATACAAAGATACATAAATGAACATGAAATCTAATTAAATATACATATAACAACCCCAACACAATGAAAAATACAAAGATAAGAAGGAAGAAGAACAAATTTCTCACAGTTTGTCATCTCCGATTGAAGTTCTCACAGTTTGTTATCTCCGATTATAGTATGATTTGGCTTCGAATCAACTAGATGCATCATCCATGTGTTTTTTCTATGATAAAACTACTAAAGAATATGGTTCTGATTAATTGGGTCCAAAGGTTCCCAAAAGATGACCTAAAATAATTTGAAAATATGACTTTATAGGTAAAAATGGGTTCCTGTGCTCGCTGGGTGAACTCTAGTTCGCACGATGAACATACCAAACATAACTACTGCCTAAAATAGTGTTTTCCACACTTCTGGGCAATTTTTTCTACCTTGAATTCGCTGGGCGAACTCTTGGCGAGCTTGCTTACCTCCACTTCGCACAACGAACACGATAGCAAACTTAAAACTTGTTTCGACTATAACTTGAAAACTGTAACTCCGTTTTACACGCGGTCAGAAGTGTTGGAAAACTTATTCAATGCTCTATAAGATAATGAAAAAATAACATTGCTTGTATACCTACAAAAATGAGAGAAAAACTATCAAACTCAAAGATATGTACATGATTACACATATTACACACTATAATGTAAACTACACAATATACACTAAAGTTGAGGTTTATTAGTATAATTAAGTTGATTAGTGCCTATTATTTACACTCAAAATCACTACAATTTAGCCCTTATCAAGTATCTAATCCATACCACAGTAGATAAGATACAAATATTTACATCAAAAGGCGATAAATAAAGTAGATAAATCAGAAGGATAAACACCCATACATGCGAAGAAGGCAACTTAGACTAGGCTTAACTTGTTTAGGGAAGAATTCCCTAGTAGAGTTATCATATGTCGTACCTTCGAAAAATACGACCTCACAAGAAATTTCGTGGATGGACTAATAGAGAGTCGCCATCAAACTTTATTTATTTCCAATGAGGGAAAGAAAAAATATCGATAAAACCCATAGATGATAAATTATAGGACATGGTCTTCACAACCAATGTCGAGTTCGAAAGTAAGTTATGCAAGGGGAAGATATTAGCACCCCCTACATCCTTTGTACTCAAAGGGAACCATCTAGGTTGTATTTGCATAAAAGGGTGTCCTTTATCTAAAGGTTTACTTGCTAAAGGGAAAATGAAGGGTTTTTTCAGGATGCACGCTAAGACTTCGCAGTCTCGTGCCTATGTATCCTCATAGTGCAATAAGGAAATCAGAGCATCGTAGTTTGGAATAAAAAATAAGTGTTTGTTGATTGATTTTATCTTGAGAAAGGGTTTTCGGAGTGATGCTCTAAGGTGTAAAAAGAGTTTGATGAGTTGATGTTGTTTTTAGGATTTTTGAGAGAAATTATTCTTGATTAGGATTACACTAAAGGCTATGGGTAGAGGTGAATATTTCGAATCACCAAGCCAAACTAATTGTGTCCAAAATATCCATAGTGAGTGTAGGAAAGCTCCATTCTCACTCCTTATACACTACTTAAGGCTCGTGGCGCGCAATCCTAATCGTATCTTATTATGTTTTGAAATTGATTAAGAGAAAACCAATTGATGCTGGATTAAGGGTTTGTTAGGTTGATTAAGAGAATGTTTTGGTCAAAGGCAAGGTTGATGGCAATGCAAAAGTAATTGACTTACAAAGGATGAAGCAAAATGGAATGTAATTCGTTAAGGGTTGATGGTGATGGAAATCCTATTGAATTTGATTTTTTTTTTATGAAAAATGCTCGATGTTGGATCAAACATATTTGTGTTCTTTTGAAAAATGGATGATTGATTTTATTCTTGCATTATAGGCTACCTAGGCAAAAGCAAACAAAGAGAAAGTGGTAAAATTATTACATGTCATGGGAGTAGGGGTACACTTTTCGAATGGGGATAAGAATAAACAATAAACACACGATCTAAACAATAAACTGTAAGTGTACTAGCAAAGTGGTCTAGTCTTTTACTCAAATAATTAGAAGTAATTAATGGAGTAAGTCTCATTAAGAAAGCTCAAGAGTAAGCTATAAATGCTGTGAATTATGTCCTAAAACAATGAAAATAAAGAAGTCCAATCCAAGTCTCCTTTACTAGGATTTAAGTACAAGGTCCAAAATTCCATGATGCTATGGATAATACCATAGTCTAAGCTCAATTTGTTTTAGGGTTTTTGATGATTTTATGTTTTTTTTTTTGTATTTTTTAATAAGATAAGAAAACAAAGAAGAAGATGACATGAAATAAGTGCATGAATGATAAATGAGCAATTAAATAAATTGCGGAAAAGTAAATGATGGAAAGTAAATAGCAAGAAAATAAATAGTGGAAATGTAAAAGTTAGATATTAGTTGTTAATGGTTATTAATTGTATGACCGCTTTCTCGAATCAGGACCAATTTAGCACTATATTCAGAAATCGTAACATGATCTATTAGAAAGATCATACTCTGGGAGGTCGGCCAATAATAATATTTATGTTAAAACATGCTAGAGAAGTGATATGTAGATCATTCTCCTAAAGTCATGCCACATAAAAAGAAAAAAGAGAACGATCTCGTCTTAATCAAGAATTTTAATGATTAAATAAAGGAAACCTATCACTATCCCAAAGTGTAGAGAATGATCCAAATGATCATTCAACCACATGTTTGAAATAATGAAGATTCAACTGTAAGAGCACAGATTGTGTCTTAGTAATATCTCTATGTTTTGATGATAACATTAATGATAATTTGTATACAAGAATTATGCTTTCTAAATTTGTTCTAAACTGTGTTCTACAGGCACAAAAGATTTTAATCTTAAAGAGCAAATTTGATGTGAACAATGAATTCTGAATGGCTCAAGAGCATCTAAAGATTAGAAGAATCTGAAGTATAAGAGCTTTGTTATCAAGATTCTGAAGATACAACACGCTGCATGTATTATCAAGAATCTGAATGAATGAAGACTCTGAGTGAAGAGACTCTGAGTGAGAAGACTCTGATCTGAGTGAAGACTCTGATCTAAGAGCATGTTACGCTTCAAGCACACAGCTGCACCAGACTCTGATTCATCAACATCTGAAGAACATATTAGGCTCTGAAGTTTCCAGAAGGTTCTGAAGACTGAAGACTCTGATATTGAGTGTTGATCTGAAATATCTGAAGAATTATTTGAAGAAGATTATTTTAATATATCCGTTGGAATATGCCAGCAAATCTTTCCTTAATTGGGATAGACAAAATTCTCTGCAAGAATATTATTCCTCTGGTACATTCCATTTTTGGTATAATCACAGCTCAGCAGACAATTGCTACACCCACTATTTGTGCGCCGTCTCTCTGCTGTAATAGTACAAAGGACAGTACTATTTTGATATTGGAAATATTTTCTCTAACGGTAAAATATTCTCTCCAATATTCAAGTGGCTATATAAAGGACATCATAGCTCATTCTTCAAGCGCCGAATTAAGACCAATATTGAAAATCTTCTCTCACGCGAAAAACTCTCAAGCACTCATTCTCTTTGCTGTTCATACACTGTTCTAAACTTAGAGAAATAACACAGTTGTGTTTATAGCTTTCATAGAAGCATTTCTTACTCTTTCATTGTATTACATTAATTTGTAAAGGAAGTTTTCCTTAAGAGGATCTAGGTTAGATCAGTAGCTCTTAAGAAGACTAAGAACAGTTGTTCTTAGGTGTGCTATTTGTAATCAGTTGATTTGAATAGTGGATTAAGTCCTTGTTGAGAAAGGCAAATCACTCTTGAAAAGGGTGGACTGGAGTAGTTGAGTTCAACGAACCAGGATAAAAATTCTTGTGTTTTTATCTTTGATTATTTTCTGTCATACTTATTCAACCCCCCCTTCTAAGTATTTTCTCACCTTCAGTTGGCATCAGAGCTCCGGTTCTGAGTGTGCATTCGCTTAACCGTGACAGATAAAGATCCAGTGAGAAAAATACTCTGTTATTTATTTGGTTGCTAATATGGGTGATATTCCTACATCAAGCAACAAATATGAAGGAGACAGAATCAGCACCAAACCTCCAATGTTTGATGGAGAAAAATTTGATTATTGGAAGGATAGACTTGAAAGTTTTTTCTTGGGGTATGATGCTGATCTCTGGGATTTAGTCATTGATGGGTATGAACATCCTACTAAGGATGGCAAAAAGATTGATAGAAAATCAATGACTGAGGAGCAGAAGAAAGAATTCAAGAATCATCACAAAGCCAGAACCATACTTCTGAATGCAATCTCGCATACAGAGTATGAGAAAATTACCAACAGAGAAACTGCTCATGATATGTTTGAGTCTCTCAAAATGACTCATGAGGGAAATTCTCAGGTGAAAGAAACAAAGGCTCTGGCGCTGATACAGAAGTATGAAGCGTTCAAAATGGAAGAATCTGAAAACATTGAGACTATGTTTTCCAGATTTCAGATTCTAACAGCTGGGTTGAAAGTTCTGGACAAGGGCTACTCAACATCTGATCATGTCAAGAAGATCATCAGAAGTCTTCCTACCAGATGGAGACCTATGGTGACTGCATTGAAGCTGGCCAAGGATCTGAACAAAATCTCATTAGAAGAACTCATCAGTTCTTTGAGAAGTCATGAGATTGAGCTGGAGGAAGATGAACCCCAGAAGAAAGATAAAGGTAAATCCTTAGCTTTTAAATCTAACAAATCTGTTAAAGCCTTGCAGGTTAATGAAGAAAGCTCTGAGGAATCTTCTTCTGAAGAAGAAGATGAACTATCAATGCTGTCCAGAAGGATCAACAAACTCTGGAAGCACAAAGGGAAGAAGTTCAACAACTTCAGAAGATCTGATCAAAAGAAAGAATCTTCTGGACACAGAAGATCTGGCAAGAAAGAGATCACTTGTTTTGAATGTAAAGAACCTGGACACTACAAGAGTGAATGTCCCAAACTTCAAAAGGAAAAACCCAAAAGGAAGTTTGACAAAAAGAAAAAGGTTCTGATGGCTACATGGGATGACTCAGATGAATCTGAATCATCTTCTGAATCTGAGGAAGAATGTGCAAATGTTGCGCTGATGGCCAACACAGATGATCAAGATGAAGGAACGTCATCATCTGAATCTGAGTCAGAATCAGACTCTGACTCTGAAGAGGTATTCTCTGAACTCTCCAGAGCTGAACTTGTTGAAAGTTTATCTGACATGATGGAAAGTTACAGCAAGATTAAACTCAAATACAAGAAGCTGAAAAGCAATCTTGAATCTGAGATTAATCTTCTGAGAACAGAACTTGTTGAGCAGAAAGAAATAAATTCAAAACTCAAAAATGATTTAGAAACAACTCAACAAGAATCTGATACTAAAACAGAGTCTAGTGAAAATATTTTAGAAAAATATGACTCCAGTTTTAGAAGATTTCTCACTAAAAGCATAGACAGAAGCAAAATGGCTTCTATGATCTATGGTGTTAGTGGGAACAACAGAAGAGGCATTGGATGTGAATCCTCCTCTGGAAGCAATCCAAAGTCTGTTGATAAACTCCTCATCAAGAAGACTCCTTTGTATTCTCATTTCAAGTTTGGTCATCTGAATGATATTAAACATACAAGCTCTGAAAAGAGTACTTATGTGTTTAAGCCAAGGGTTAGCCAGAATAAACACTATGTTGAAAAACAGAAGTTTAGGCAAAACCACAGAACATCTAACCCCAAAGGACCCAAGAAGATCTGGGTACCTAAAAGTCAAATAATACCTGTTGCAGATATCCTTAGCAGCAAAATCCAGACACCAATCATGGTACCTGGACTCTGGATGCTCACGACATATGACGGGCGAAAGGTCTATGTTCCAAAGCCTGGAACTTAGATCTGGAGGGGACGTGAAATTTGGAGGGAACCAGAGGGGCAAGATCATTAGCTCTGGTACAATAGGTAATGGTAACCTACCCTCTATTTCTAATGTTCTGTTAGTTGAAAGATTGAAACATAATCTATTGTCCATAAGTCAATTAAGTGACAATGGTTATGATATCATCTTTAATCAAAAATGTTGCAAAACTGTATGTCAAAAGAATGGTTCAATCCTGTTCAGTGGAAAGAGGAAAAACAACATTTACAAAATTAACCTTTCAGAACTTAAAGTTCAAAATGTAAAGTGCCTTTTATCTGTGAATGATGAGCAATGGGTCTGGCATAGAAGATTGGGACATATTAATATGAGACGTATATCTCAGATTAATAAACTCAATCTGGTCAGAGGACTCCCTAATCTGAAGTTCAATTCAGATGCTCTGTGTGGCGCATGTCAAAAGGGTAAATTTTCAAAATCCCATTTTAAACCAAAAAATGTTGTTTCCACCTCTAGACCATTGGAATTACTTCATATTGATCTGTTTGGACCAGTGAAAACTGCATCCATCAGAGGCAAGAAGTATGGGTTAGTCATTGTAGATGACTACAGCAGATGGACATGGGTAAAGTTTCTAAAACACAAGGATGAGTCTCATTCTGTGTTCATTGACTTCTGCAATCAAGTCCAGACTGAAAAAGAATGCAAAATTATTAAAGTCAGAAGTGATCATGGTGGCGAATTTGAAAACAAATATTTTGAAAAATATTTTTCTGAAAAAGGAATTGCACATGATTTCTCCTGTCCTAGAACTCCACAACAAAATGGAGTTGTAGAAAGGAAAAATAGAACATTGCAAGAAATGGCCAGAACCATGATCAACGAGACAAATCTGGCAAAATATTTTTGGGCAGAAGCAATAAATACAGCATGTTATATTCAGAACAGAGTGTCTGTAAGACCTCTTCTGGAAAAGACTCCCTATGAATTGTGGAGAAACAGAAAGCCCAACATTGCTTATTTTCATCCATTTGGATGTATTTGTTATATGCTTAACACTAAAGATCATCTAAACAAGTTTGATTCCAAAGCACAGAAGTGTTTCATGCTTGGTTATTCTGAACGCTCTAAAGGCTACAGAGTATTCAATACTGAAACACAGATTGTGGAAGAATCTATTCATGTTAGATTTGATGATAAGCTTGGCTCTGAAAAGCCAAAGCAAGTTGAAAGTTTTGCAGATAGAGAAGTTATTCTCACAGACTCTGAAGGCTCAGAGGCAAACAAGACTAAAGACAAAGACTCTGAAGCAAATCCAGATGCTACGCCTCTAACTTCCCAACTTGACAATCTGCATATTTCTGAAAGACCAACAGTCAGAGGATCTTCTTCCAGAATGAAAGCTTCTCATCCAGAGGATGTGATAATTGGAAAGAAAGATGATCCAATAAGGACAAGAGCATTTCTCAGAACTTCTGAATCTTCCTTCTGTGGCTTAGTGTCAATTATAGAACCAACATCTGTTGATGAGGCTCTGGAAGATAATGAATGGATTTTAGCTATGCAAGAGGAGCTGAATCAATTCACAAGGAATGAAGTCTGGGATCTGGTTCCAAGACCTAAAGGTTTCAATGTTATTGGAACAAAATGGGTTTTCAGAAATAAACTGAATGAAAAAGGAGAAGTTGAAAGGAACAAAGCAAGACTGGTTGCTCAAGGCTATAGTCAACAAGAAGGCATAGACTACACAGAAACATATGCTCCTGTTGCAAGGTTAGAGTCTATACGCTTGCTTATTTCATTTGCTGCACAACATAACATCACTCTTTATCAGATGGATGTTAAAAGTGCTTTTCTTAATGGAATTATAGAAGAGGAAGTGTATGTCCACCAACCTCCTGGTTTTGAAAATGAAAATTTTCCAGATCATGTTTACAAACTGAAAAAATCTCTTTATGGACTAAAACAAGCTCCCAGAGCTTGGTATGAGAGGTTGAGTAATTTTCTTCTGAAGAAAGATTTCATCAGAGGAAAAGTGGATACCACACTATTTTGTAAAACCATTAAGAAAGATTTGTTGATTTGTCAAATTTATGTAGATGATATTATTTTTGGATCAACAAATATTATGCTTGGAAAGGAGTTTGCTAAATGTATGCAGGAAGAATTTGAGATGAGCATGATGGGAGAACTGAAATTCTTTCTGGGAATCCAAGTAAATCAGACTCCAGAGTGCACCTACATACATCAGACCAAGTATGTTAAAGAGCTTCTGAAGAAGTTTAACATGCTGGATAGCAAAATGGCAAAGACTCCAATGCATCCTACAAGCACTCTAGGTAAGGAAGAGGTAAGTAAGAAGGTAGATCAGAAACTCTACAGAGGTATGATAGGATCTCTTCTTTATTTGACTGCTTCTAGACCAGACATTCTGTTTAGTGTTTGTTTATGTGCTAGATTCCAATCAGATCCTAGAGAATCACACTTAACTGTTGTTAAGAGGATTCTAAGGTATCTGAAAGGTACTGCTAATGTTGGTTTGTGTTACAGAAGATCTGACAAATATTCACTAGTTGGATTCTGTGATGCTGACTATGCTGGAGATAGAGTTGAGCGCAAAAGTACTTCTGGAAGCTGTCAGTTTCTTGGAAGTCATCTGATCTCGTGGTACAGCAAGAAGCAACCAACAATTGCACTATCAACCACAGAGGCAGAATACATTGCTGCTGCTGGGTGTTCCACTCAGATGCTCTGGATGAAGAGTCAACTAGAAGATTATCAAATCTATGAGAGTAATCTTTCTATCTTTTGTGACAATACTTCAGCTATATGTTTATCCAAAAATCCAATTTTACACTCTAAGGCTAAACATATAGAGATTAAACATCATTTCATCAGAGACTATGTTCAGAAGGGTGTAATAAATTTAGCCTTTGTTGATACAGATCATCAATGGGCAGATATTTTCACAAAACCCCTTGCTGAAGATAGGTTTAAGTTTATTCTGAAAAATATTTGTATGGATTTTTGTCCAGAGTAATATTTCTCAGAGTCAACTTCTCAGATGCTAAGTGTTTAACACTCTGAAGTTTTTCATCTGTATTGCTTGCTTATTTTATCTGTGATTTTTCTTTGTGTGAAACTCTGTACTGACCATCTCAGAGGATCTGAAAGTTGAAAACGTTTCATTTCTTAAGAGTTACAGAATCACATGCAAGCAAACACGTGTCACTCAGAATCTGAAAAGATGGAGTACACCTACTGATTATGACGTTTAAGGTATTGCTTTGAAAATCTCAATCTGTCTTGATTTTCCCCCCAAATGTCATATCATAATTAAAAATGATTACTTTTCATTAAATGCAAACGTGCGTATGTGTCCTATGTATGTCTGTTGTGTTTCCCATGCGTGTTTTATTTCTCTATATAAACCACTCTCTTAACACATTCACACTTTTCACATTCTCAACACTTATGCGCTTTTGTCTGTTGTTCTCTCTCTTTTCAAACCCTAAACGAACCCAGAAACCGTCATCTCCTTCTTCTTCATCAACAATGGCATCCACTTCAAAAGCAGTTACTACCAAAGATTCCACCACTATCATTGAACCAGTACGCACTCTTCTGACTCCTGTTGATTCTCTAGAAGTGTTATGTGAAAGTTTCGTGGATTTGGAAGACCTTGCTGAAAATGGGTTTGATCTGGTTCCTTCAATCAAAGCACAAGGCTGGGACGGTTATTTTGATAGGCTTATGGGTCCTGTATATCCAAAGTTAGTGAAGGAGTTTTGGATCCATGCATTCGCTACTCCAAAGTTCGTTCATTCTTCTGTGCTGGGTAAGAAGATTATTATCACTGAAAATCTGATCAGGAAACTCATAGGTTTCAAAGCAACTGATGGAGTAACCTCTCTGTCTTCTGCGCGTGAAGATCTAAAGGATGTTTGTCAAGAAATCTGCATTACTGGTGAACCTTGTAAGAAGGTTAAGTTTTTGAAACCCACTTACAAGATTTGGGCTAAGATTTTCTTGAACACCATTTTTCACAGACCCTCTTCAAACTCATCTGACTATGTTAATGCTGAACAACTGTACTTCATGTACTGTTTACATCAAAACATTCAGATTGATCTTCCATATCTGTTGTTTAATCATCTGGTATCTCATGTCAAGGAAACAAGGGAAACTGCCAGAGATAAAACTGGAAGAGTCAGAACATGGATCCCTATGGGAAGACTGATTTCAGATATTCTGATAGAAAACCAACTTGTGGCTCATCTGCAAGAGGCTGGGCTGACAGAAGATCTGAACTTTATCATTGGCTCTGAAATAAATGGCTTAACTCTGAGAAGAATGAAATTGGTTGAAGATTTATCTGAGAAACCAAGGAAAACTAACTCTGAAGAAGTTAGGGGGAGAAGAATTCCTGTTGAAGATTTTCCTTTGTTCACCTCAGATGAACCCAGAGAACTTATTGCTGAGTATGTTGCTCGTTGCATAAGAGATGGTGTTGAGATTCCTGCAAATCTTGTGCAGAAGGAAGGACAAGTTCTTCCTGATCTAACAAGGGAAAGAAGACGAAAGAGGAAAGCTGATAAAGAAGGTCATCAGAAGAAAAGAAAGCATTCAGATGATGAGATGAAGAAGAAAAGAAAGAAGCTGAAGAAGGTTCAACAAGATCCTCCTGCAGCAACTTTTGAAGAGATAAGAGATACTCTGAAACAGGTATTTAACACTGATTCTAATCCTGTTCATCATTCTGCTACCCCCACACCATCTGACTCACCCCTCATATTTAAAAGACCTAGACCATCTGAGACTCTTACACCACAATCCAAACAAACCCAACAAGCAACACCACAACCTGAAAACACCATCCCAGAATCTACCATTCCAGAGGATGTTCACCCTGAACACTCTGACCAACCTGAAAATCCCATTGATCCTAATGAGATTTTAGATATCACACCCTTAAACCGTTCTATCATTTTATCTTCAACTTCTGAAAAATCTAACCAATCTGATACATCATCTGATGATGAATCATCTGGTTTCATTAATGAATGTTTGAATGATCTCAAACAACCTCGTACTGAGAGTGTTTGGAAACAACTTTTTAAATCTCCCACCTCTGAACATCCACCCTCTCCACAAAATTCCCCCACTCAAACTCTCACTCCACAAAACTCTCTTGAAATCCAAAACACTCCACAACCAACATCTGAACCACCAACCACACAACCAACATCTGAACCAACCAACCAACAAACTTCTGAACCACAAATCAACCAACAAACTTCTGAACCACAAAACAACCAACAAACATCTGAACCTCAAACATCTGAACATCCATCCTCACAACCTCAACCTTCTAAACAAACACCACAAACACAACCACCCCAACCCAGAATCCCTGATGAAGCAGAATTGGGATCAAGTGTTTATACTATGTTAAGAGATTTTGAGAAGGATAATGTCTCAGACTTTGCTGACATTATGGATGTGTGCATGACTACTATGGACAAAGAGGCTGCTAATGCTGTTTGGAAGAAATATCTTTACAGACTGAATAGGGAGGCTTTGAAAATCAGGACTCAATGTCTTAGATTGTCAAAGGTAAGGCTTGCTGCTTATCAGAAACGGATTAAGAGAAACCCTCCTCCTATTCTTCTTCTAGAAGCTCCTCCACCTCCAGAAATTCCTGCACATGATGTCACTCAGATTGTTTCAGAATCCACTGTTCCAGAATCTTCTATCTCAGTATCTTCAAATCTTCAGAAGGATGTCAAAGAACTAAAAGACTTCATGGTTGATCAAAAGAAGACAAATGAAGAGATGAAAACTTGGATGGCTAAGCAAGATGAGAACTCAGAAAGGATTACAGCATTGCTGCACCTCATTGCTTCTCAACAAGCCTCATCTGCTAAACCCTCTTGATGATTTGCACAAGTTTTACATGCTTTGTTTTGTTTTTGATTGTCTTCTGATATGTTTTGTTTGCTTCTATCTGAATCTGGATGTTATCTTAATGAAAATGATCTTTTTTGCTTATCTGGATATGAGTTTCTTCTGCATCTTTATTGTCTCTTAAAAATTCTTTTTGATTATGACAAAAAGGGGGAGAAACAAAATAGAATCTGATTGTTAAAATCCATAAGCAATTATCTGAACTAAGTCAGACATGTTACTAACATTCTTTGAATCTAATTAGACTCTGACAAATTTATCTAACCAGACTCTGACAAAATTCATTGAAGTTTTTCCTGAGATCTATCTTTTCAGAACCTGATCAAATAGCTAAATCTGAGTAAACCAGACTCTGATATCTAAAGACCAGACTCTGATATCTAACCTTGAGTACTATGATCTGAAAGATAACTCAAGACAGGAAATGGCAAGATAAACAACCAGGTGTTCTGAAGTTGTTCATCTGTCATCAGGCTTTAATATGACATCAAGCTTTGGCATCAAGCTTTAATATGGCATCAAGCTTTGACTCTAGAAGTCAAACATATGTCAACCAGGATTTGTCAACCAGGCTTCAATCAGGATGTTAATCAGGCTCTGAACCCAAAATGCAATCAGGCTCTGAATCTGAAATATACTCAACCAGAAAGGGAAGTATCTAATTCCATTAGAGTACTCATTTCAGGGGGAGATTGTTTATCTCAGGGGGAGTAATTTTAATTCATTTTTATTGAACAAATTGCTCATGTTTTGTCATCATCAAAAAGGGGGAGATTGTAAGAGCACAGATTGTGTCTTAGTAATATCTCTATGTTTTGATGATAACATTAATGATAATTTGTATACAAGAATTATGCTTTCTAAATTTGTTCTAAACTGTGTTCTACAGGCACAAAAGATTTTAATCTTAAAGAGCAAATTTGATGTGAACAATGAATTCTGAATGGCTCAAGAGCATCTAAAGATTAGAAGAATCTGAAGTATAAGAGCTTTGTTATCAAGATTCTGAAGATACAACACGCTGCATGTATTATCAAGAATCTGAATGAATGAAGACTCTGAGTGAAGAGACTCTGAGTGAGAAGACTCTGATCTGAGTGAAGACTCTGATCTAAGAGCATGTTACGCTTCAAGCACACAGCTGCACCAGACTCTGATTCATCAACATCTGAAGAACATATTAGGCTCTGAAGTTTCCAGAAGGTTCTGAAGACTGAAGACTCTGATATTGAGTGTTGATCTGAAATATCTGAAGAATTATTTGAAGAAGATTATTTTAATATATCCGTTGGAATATGCCAGCAAATCTTTCCTTAATTGGGATAGACAAAATTCTCTGCAAGAATATTATTCCTCTGGTACATTCCATTTTTGGTATAATCACAGCTCAGCAGACAATTGCTACACCCACTATTTGTGCGCCGTCTCTCTGCTGTAATAGTACAAAGGACAGTACTATTTTGATATTGGAAATATTTTCTCTAACGGTAAAATATTCTCTCCAATATTCAAGTGGCTATATAAAGGACATCATAGCTCATTCTTCAAGCGCCGAATTAAGACCAATATTGAAAATCTTCTCTCACGCGAAAAACTCTCAAGCACTCATTCTCTTTGCTGTTCATACACTGTTCTAAACTTAGAGAAATAACACAGTTGTGTTTATAGCTTTCATAGAAGCATTTCTTACTCTTTCATTGTATTACATTAATTTGTAAAGGAAGTTTTCCTTAAGAGGATCTAGGTTAGATCAGTAGCTCTTAAGAAGACTAAGAACAGTTGTTCTTAGGTGTGCTATTTGTAATCAGTTGATTTGAATAGTGGATTAAGTCCTTGTTGAGAAAGGCAAATCACTCTTGAAAAGGGTGGACTGGAGTAGTTGAGTTCAACGAACCAGGATAAAAATTCTTGTGTTTTTATCTTTGATTATTTTCTGTCATACTTATTCAACCCCCCCTTCTAAGTATTTTCTCACCTTCATCAACATCTTTGAGAGTCATCATTCTATGATGCTTAAGATCTCATCATTCAAAATTTAAAAATAAAATAAATATGAAATAAAATAAAAAATAAAAATAAAATCAGCAAGCATTATTCAAAATAATAGCAAAAGTAGAGAAACAAAAAGATAGTAAAAAAATGAAGAACAAAATAATTAAAAGAAAACAAAGAAATTTAATAAAGAAAAAGAAAGAAAAGAGAGAGGGAGTAGGCGCACATGCTGGTGGTGTGTATAGTGAATCACTATGGGCTTGAAAGAAAAATCCCAAACCAACAATAAAAGGTTTGCAAATGAAAGCAAACAATCAAAATTCAATGCAACCAAAAACGCAGACTCTTTCTTCCTCAAAATTACGTCGAAATCGAATCCAATCTCCGTCGCGGGGAAATTCATCATCGGTGGCGAAATTCATCATCGGTGGCGGCAGAGCTCGCCTTCAACGTCTCCTACATCTATCTTTCGAATCTCCTCACGAACTCTTTCAAGGATTAATAAATTAAGCTCGGAATCCCCTTCAGTTTCGAAGACGAAATCTCAAGTACCCGTTGAATTTGATTTCTCTTTTTCTTCAGAAATCGTTATTGGATGGATGTTGTTGAATCATATTGTTTTGGTTGTTATTTGGAAATGAATAGAGGTTGGTGCTTGTGATGTTTGAAGGTTGTTGAATTGATTAAAGTTTATGTATTGAAATTGGCAGAGTAACTTTGGCACTTTTGGAGGTTGAAGAATGAAGAGGTCTGAGCTCTTATTTATACAAATGAAATGAAATTTGCATGGAACTTTCATGTTGTTGTTGTTGTTGTTGTGTAAATCCCATTTTTTTCATGTGACATTTTACGTATTGGTTATTCGTGTTTTAGAATCGTGGGGTCGCATTTTGATTATTGTAGCAATTGAAGCGTTTTTGGTTTGGCTCGCATATTCGTTGCTTGCAGTTGTGTGGAAGGTTGGTATGGTTTTTGAGTGTGGCTGGCTTGGTCTTCTTGGTGTATAAGCTTGTAAGTCTTGTTTGTTAGGTCTATATGGCATGGTAGCTGCTTGTGAAAGATTTGGCGTGAGTAAGTGGCTTGCAGCTTGTAGGAAGTTTAGATGTTTGCTGAAGGTAGCATTGCGTACTTGTGGTATAGCTCATGTGTAGCTTTTTGCAGCTGGAAATTGTTTATATGGGAAACCTTTGGTAGCTTATGTTTACAGCTTAGGCATAGCTCAATGGCTTGTCCGTGTATTGTGAAGGAAGCTCTTATGTAGCTTGTATTTTTTGCTCTTGGCTAATAGTTTGTAAAGCCTTGTAGCAGCATGTGGTTTGTAGTGTGGCTTGTCATGAAGCTTGGCTTGGTTTGGACGAGTGGTAGCTCGGATAGAGGTTTGTATTGTTTATGTGTATTGGCTTGGATGGAGTTCTTATTTCTTATTTTTTGTTTGACATTGGTAAATGGACTTGTATGAGCTTACTTTATTTTATGGGGCAATTGTTGTGATTTGTAATGAACTTTTCCTTACAATTTTGTAATAGGCTTGCAATCCATGAGCTTGATTCTCTATTTTTTTGTTGTTGTAATTTTTGTTGTAATGGAAAATGGATTTTGTTGTATGGGTCTTGATGAATTTTTGTAGTAAAATCATGAGTTATTTTATTTGTAGAATAATGGTGTAAATGGTTTTTTGTGATAATACATTTTTGTTGGCATAATGGGCCTATTGGATTCTGTTTACAATTTGCACCTTCTATTTTCTTACTCTTGAGCCATGCTTGAAACCAAATAGCTTGAACTTTCATATGAACAACATTTGAAACCACTTTTGGCCATCTTGGAAATCTTAAATCTTGAATGATGATGATGATGAATGAAACTTGTAATTCTTGGACTTGAATTTCCAGTTAGAACCAAATAAAATCTTGAATTGTTCCTTGAGCAATAAGAACATCCATAAACCAATCTTTCACTTTGAATGAACTGGAGCCCTGAACCAGTTCACTATGAACCTGACCACTTGAATCGTGATGAACCAAAGCCTTCATTATGAACCAAATGAGCAAGAACATGCCTTGAAATCAGAGGATTATGAATCTAGACATGAACTTCAATACACTGCACAAAACCCTAGCTGAAAGATGAACTAGATTTTGATGATTATCAACCACAAATCATTTGACTTTGCTAGAGCTTGATAACTTAATAGTGAAGTAAACCACTTGCATGACCAAGATTAAATCAAACTTCCACTGAATTTCAACTATCACTACACACATGCTTGGGACAAGAAAAATAAAAGGGTAGGACAAATTTGGGATATGACATAGAGATCTTCAAAGAATATCCTATTGAAGATGACATAGTTGAGCATTTAGAAAGAGGTGAAAGAGTAATCTGACATTGTTGGTCATTACTTCTTTTGAATAAGCACCTGAATCTAGGAATAAATCAAATATTAAAGAGAAATAGGTAACTTCTAATCTATCTTGCTTCAATATTGATAATAAGGAGTCTGCTACTCAAGATAAAATCTTTATTGACTCCATTTATCCTAATGAAATTAAAGGCTATCATAGAATTTGTGTTAAAGAACAATTTTGTGAGAAATCTTTCATTTCTTCTTTTGTTTTCTGGCAATACTAAAACGGTGCCAAAAACTTGTTTTATGCTAATCTCTGATAGCAAACACTACCTAAATCTATGTTAGTCACAAATTTCAAAATCAAGGAATATAAAGTCAAAAATTTAGTCCAAGACAATTAAATCAAAGACTTTGTCAAATACAAGATTTTGTTAGTGCCATAAATCATCCTAGACTCAGATTCTAGAATGAATCCTGGTACTACTATCAGATTAAGGCATAAAGCAAAAGAAAACCTATCAGGACTAACATTTATGGACCCATAGAAATATCGGTACCAATATCCAATATTGTATTTGTTGCAGATATCACAGAAGAAAGGAGCGAGGCATCTTCCATGATACTTGATCAAAGGTTGTTTATAACATTTGATGGATGAAATGCCTACATACCAAAATCAAGAGCTGACGGATGCAAATGTGGAGTTTGGAGAAAAAAATGGGAATCATTGGTTTAAATTCCATTGACTCAGAATCCATTCGAGACATAATTCATATTCCATGGTCAAATCTGAATACTCATCTGAAGCTTGACATAGAAAAACAAATTAAAAATGGTACATTCAGTTCTTATCTTTGCAAACTTCTTGACTCAATGAACTATTTAAGTATGAGTAAATACAAAGTCTCTGTTAGATCTCTAGAGAAATTCTTTCTGTTGATAACAAAAATATCTTCAGAAATGTTTAAAAAGAAACTATGTTGTATTTGACTGTAATGAATATGTCATTAACTAGAAGATGGTCATATTTATGGAAACAATATTCTCATCTTTTGTGATAATAATAATACTACTAGTTAGTGGCCAAGGAAACTAATTCAATATTCATTAATTAAGCATGACTCTAGTTTCAAGAGAAAATTATTGACACTAAATAGAATATCAAAGACTAATGACTAACAGAAGATGTCTCACTTGAAGTCTAATCCTAATAGACTCTAATGACAGATAACTTATGAAAAACTATCACTCTCTGAGATTCAGAAAGGAACATTTACTTTTGATAAAGTAGTTTAAGTAAGAATTATTTTGAAATCCTCATCTTACTTAAAATTCCATAAAGTTGAAAATCATTTAGTGTATTCAAGAAGACTTCCATGTAAGGACCCTTGGGTAATGATGTTTTCTTTTTTATATACATTTATTATCTTTATCCCTTATCATTGTGAAACATCATTTCATGTCACCTTTTCTGTTCTTCTGACAAAATTCTTATTCCTTTAGAGTCTTGTTCAGTTCTTTTCTTTTTATTATTTTCATTTGTGTTGATCAAACCAAACCTGAGATGAATTTTCTAGTTAATTCTCCTTTGAATCAACTAGTTGTCATCAATGAAAAGTTTCTAGATTTTAAAGAGTTATTTAAGCTAGGGTTTAACTTCTGGAAGACTGTTTCTGGTCAAGGTTGGAATGGATAATTTGATATGCTATGTGGTTTTACTTATCTAATTTTTATCAAAGAATTCCGGATTAATGCTTCCATTGTTGAGCTAAATCATGAGTATGCTATTCTTTCCAATGTTTCTGGTGTTTCTATAACAGTAACCTCTAAGGCGATTGCTAATGTAATCAACTGTGAGGAGATTTGAGAAAAATCCCATGTACTCTTGTTTGAGAATACTATATTCCTACTTGGCGTACTTTTGTAGATCCACCAAACCTCTTTCAAGTCTCAAATCTTCGTCCTGATGCAAATATTTAGAATATGACTCTGAATTCAAACTTGCTACCTAAGGACAGAGATCTAGACCTTGTGGATCCTATTAAAAAATATTTTATATTTTTTCTCAATTCAGACTTGCATATTGATCTTCCTCATGTTATGTTTGACTATCTGAAGAAGACTCTTCCATCCTTTCACAAGGGAAAGACATTCTTCATTCCTTATGGACGAGTTCTTTCTAAACTACTATTCTAACAGAGAGTTGTCATAAGTTCAAAGGATGATTCTTCTAAAATCTGGAGAGAAACTCTTGAGGCTATCTATGAGAGATTCTGATGTTGGATTTCTGCAAATATATGCCTTGTAAGTGGAATCACCCATTTGAATATGGTAGGAAAAGCTATATGATATTTTTCATGTGGCACTTGATTCCTTCTTGAAGAAGAAATATACTTTTCTTATTGGATCGTTATCTGTATTACTGTTAAGTGCTAAACACAAACCATGCTCTGATACCAATTGAAGGTATGAAAAGTACACAAGAATGAGGGATTGAATTGTGTTTCATGTTTTCTTCTTATTTAGCTTCTGATAAGAGTTTCAAAATCAGAACTGATGTTCAGATTCTGAGTTACTTCATTTGGCAGCGGATACAACATAAGTAAATTAAATAACAGCAAAAAACACAAAAGATTTATACTGGTTCCTCCCCTAACTAAGAGTAGTCAAGTCCCCTTGTCTCATAAGAGCTTTTCATTATAACCACTTCATGATTACAATCGTTTATGCTTCTACATAAGACTTTTACAACTACTTAGACCAATTGTCTGAGACTTCCCTTTGCTTATAGCATATGTCTAAGACTTAACCTTTGCTCACACCATCTGACTGAGCCACCTGCTCATCTGTCTTCTGGTTGAGACTCTCCTTTGCTTGGAGCACATGTCTAAGACTTTCCTATGCTCATATCCTCTGTCTGAGTCACGTGCTCTTCTGGCCATCCAGATTGAGACTTCCCTTGCTCAAGCTGCACTTGAGACTTCTTACTCTCTCCATTCAGACGAAGACTTTCCCACTTACTCAATCAGACTAGCCGAATAAGACTTTCACAACTCAAGCACTTAAGCAATGAAACTTACGTGGCTTAAGCATCTTGGCTCAACACTTGTTGCTTGAATTCCAATGAGATAAGACTTTTTGCTCAAGCACATAGCAGGAGACTTAATCTAAACTACTGAAGGCTTAGCAAAATAGAGAACAAGATGTACATGATGCAAGCATCAGAGGTACGGGAGATCACCATAACAAAGACCAAGCGCTTAACATTTCTAATATATACAGGGGTAAGAAATCTTAAGACTTTTACAATTACAACCTAAAATAGAAAATCTGCATATTACATAGAGTTGATAATTGCTTGATCTTGCTACTTCTTCAACAGAAGAATCGTTGTTAAAATCCATACTTGAATCTTCAGCCATATATATATAGCCTTTCTTGAAACTAGCCGTTGAAAAGGTGACTTGATTAAGTGTCTTTACTTTTGCTCCATAGTACAAGAAACGTTGAAGATAGATGCACAACAGATTCTGAATCCAGTGTGTAATGCGTTTAACCTTTGAGTCTTCAAGAGGTTTTGTACTGATAGAGCCGTTGAGAGCAGACACCCATAAAACGTACAATCTTTTCTTGAGACTTGCAATCATGTAGACTCGAGTTGACAGGCTGATAAGACAATACAACTTGCTTTCAGTAGTACGGATAATCCACAATTTTATCACCAACTCTAAATGGTACCAGATGCTGATATACAATTAATAAGTGTAGAAACTCGTCTGAATGTTGAGGCCTTCAATTCAGAGTCTTCGTCAAACCACACTAGCAATTGTTCTTTAGACTCTACCACCAGAAGTTAGCAATGAAGCAACATCAAGTATGTCTAAGTAAAACGGATTCTAATTATTTATGTACAAGAACCTGCATAAATAAAACACACATCAAATAAATCATTGTTATTTTAATACTTTTGTTATTATCAAAACTAAAAGAGAATATGCTAAGAAAAAATTTTGTTCTAACAGGTTGTAGTTTGTCAACAATGATGTTTGATGTTGAATTTTAATTGAATTAATATATGACATTTTAATTATATTACATTAGTGCATGGTTTAATTGATAACAAATTTATTTTGATAATCTACTCAATAAAATGGCTTCATATATAATACTTCTTAAAAAAATGTCAAATTTGTAACAAACTTATTGTCTAAGGGTTATTACAAAAATATGCTTCCAAATTATTTTCTGAGTTGTGCAATAGACACACTATCATAAATATAAAATGTGTCTAGAAGTTATTACCGAAGTGCATATATAAACTCACTTTTTCATGAGTACTGAGATACATTTATGAACAAATTTTTAGCAAAATGAAGTAAGTGACTCACTTACAAAAGAATGTAGTGTATTTTAAAATACGAATGAAAGTATACTTCTAAATTTAAAAACGACAAATTTAAATTTTAAAATGGTGGCTCTCCCCCACCAAGGGTGGGAAGAGCAACCCCCAATATTTGTATGAAGCTCTTTTCAGCCTAACACATCACCGCAAATTCTTATTATCATTTAATTATATTTTTTTTCTAAATTAGTTTGGCAAAAAAGGTGAGTAAATTATCCATTATAATGTGTAACCACTTATACGTAGACAAGTGTAATAAAAATGAAACCTTATTCTTGAATTATAATAAAATGATATTAAATATTACTATCTCTTTGATCTTATTTACAAGAGAAAATTTATTATTTATAAGAGAAAATTTAATTTTTAAATTTATTCAACGATCAATATATCTAGACTCTATCATTAATCATATACATTAATTGTTAAATGAATTTAAAAAATCAACTTTTATAAATAGGACCTAAGAAAATAATATGTATGGTTAAAATATTTAATGTATTTTATTATTGAATACATGTGTTTAAATAAAGACAAAAAGAAATGCAGACATCGTAAAATATTTTACACTGTCAACCAATCATAATCATATATCAGAAAAGAAAAAAAAAACATATTTTTATTTTTAAAATACTAATATTACATATCAATTATTAATATTTTGATTGGTTG
Organism: Lathyrus sativus; assembly: GCA_963859935.3. NCBI lineage: Eukaryota > Viridiplantae > Streptophyta > Magnoliopsida > Fabales > Fabaceae > Lathyrus > Lathyrus sativus. Next base: position 26,072,269 of record OZ012737.1, read on the forward strand.
CATGTGTAACTCTGTCTTACCCTGAGAGGGCACTACCTTTAAACTCTTAAATATATATATCAAATCGGGTAAATTTTCCATGTTTTTTACATGGGTACCTAGGCATCACCTTTCATTACAAAGTAGGTTAAACTTTTAGCTTGTATACAATTTCCACTTCTCCTTGTTCCTAAAAGAAATAACACTGTAGATAACTTGGTACCAATTCAGTCATTGGAACGATAGAGTATAAATTTGTTGTGGTTCTAGTTTTTCACGTCAGCACTACGTTTTAGACGTTGTCAATCACTCTCTTCCGATAGCAATCATATACTAATTTTCAAAGTAACACCTAAAGTAATACTTGGGCTGGCACATGCACACCTTGTTGTGTGTATAGCTAAACATTAGGATAGAGCAAATATATGTAGGCATGATGGCATCCCCCACTGGCTAATGAAACTGCAATAAATAGCATCCTAAATATCATATGCAATGTGTTTAATATACATCCACCTAAAGTTGATTGTTGTGCCTTGTTATCGAAAAAAGAAAGTTGATTGTTGTGGTTCACGTTCTCATTTTAAGATCCCTTTCTACGTTTCCCAGTTAGAGCATTCACACTACACAATTATTCAGTTTTCATAATTAGAACAGCAATAGAAAAGGTGCAAACTAAAGAATAATAACCATCAAAATTATGACGGAAATGCAAACACAGCAACAAAATATTTTCCCACTGGATGGGGTTGCTGCATAGTTAAAAAAATGCTTTAGTAATTGTGACAAAATGACTAATCAAAGTTTGGAGTATAGTGGGAAAAAATAGCTCTGCATGGCCAAAATCTGCCTGGAGAGGCGACGATCCGCACTCTTCACTCTGACAGAAAAATACAGACAAATACCCAAAATTTAAGTACAATGCAGCCCACCTATTACATCACATTTCAATTATTCAAAGATAAGAAAAACAAATCACAACAACATTCACAGATTTTATTGCTTCCGCAAACGGGGGGTTTGCTTGCACACAAAATTGAGACTCATCCGCATTTGCTGAGTTTATATCCACACATGTTCTCTGTTATATTCCCTTACAATGACAGGAACACTTGTAGGGGGGATCTGCCAAAGGTAAATAGTTAGATCTTTTGTTTTTATTAATTGTACACAATCATGACTTATTGTTTGAAAATACATGAATCTTATCATTGAATTGTTAGATCCCCTGCAGCCGCTACACTATACAGCGACCATAGAAACCGTTTAGATCTAGCAGTATCTAACAGTCTTTATGCAGCTGCCCCATATAACAGCTGTAGAGTATCTGTTTCTGTATTTATTTAGCTATATTTTATCCTTTTGGTTTTTATTAATCCAAATTGCTATTTTAATACAGAAATGCTAATGCAGCCCAAGGATAGAGAGCACTTTAGGCATCTATTTGTAGCAGAAAATAGATAAATCTTCTTTGAATTCCAGAACTCACCATGCCATAATCGGTGACAATCATTGAAACATAATCTGAAGGTGTTGCATCATAGCTGACATTGATTTAGAAAAATGTAAGGTCAAAGTAAGAAAATAAAAAACTTCGTATTATCTCGTATACATATAAATGCCTTACATCAGATTTAGAAGTTGCAGATTTTCAGCATCGGCCCAAGCATCCAAGTGGTTAACATCCCGTCTACCCGAAACCTTTGAAATGACATCTGGATTACCTATAAGAAAACAATGGAAAAATCAGCTTTCTTCTAGACAAAAGGTCAAAGGAATCCTATTCATTCGCAACTGTTAACATACCAAGTTCATTTGAGCATATTGAGTCAAGTTGTACCCTTTCATGAAATTTAAAAGCTTCACAACAAACTATAACAGGAACATGGAATGCATGAGCAACCATTGCAACACATGCAGTTCCAACACCTGAATAAACTGTTCCATTAGACAGCACTGATGAAGCACCCAGAAAAACTCGAGTAACCTCATGCATTATGTAGGAAACAGCATTGATATGAGTGTATGTACAACTAAGACCTTCCTCCAATAGTCTACGAAGCAAAAGTTTCCCCCTGTGACTTGGACGAGAGTCTACTACTACAACTCGAAACTGTTTCCTTAACTTATGTGCATGTAACAGTATCATTTCAACTGCTGATGAGGACCCATAAGTAAGCAGAACATCACCATCTCTTATTTTTGTGACAGCATGCTCTACTATCATCTTGTCAGCAAGTATAATCTTCTCATATATAAAACGCTCAATATCTGCTTGAAGAGAAGCTTTTGATTCTGACTCAGAATGTGTCCGAGGTAGCTGTGAAATTCGACTTTTAAGAAATCTAATTGCATTTCCCATACTGATTGAAAGAGGTCGACACTCAATAAGAAATGAAACGTAGCTACTTATTTTTGCTGTCAAGTCTCTCACTAGAGTCTTCTCAGGTGGAACTGTGTAATCTTTGATGACATCCTGGAATGCTTGAAGCATAGCAATACAACGAGCATTGCCACCAGATATATCTCCAGACAGATACTGCAAACCCACCTGATAACCACGACAAATACAACTGGTTAGAGGAAAGTATATCCAAAAGGGACCAATTCACAAAACAATTGAAGTAGGTCTTAAATCTTAGTTAGGAATCACCAAGTGAGGGACCATCTTTTCATTTCCTTCCCATTCCCTTCCTTTCTCTCCAAATTCCCAAACATAACCTATGTGTTTTGATTTAAACATATTATTGCACTAGAACTAGCAGTGCTTAGTCTGTGTTTCTCTTCTTACCTCCACTCAGCCCTAAACTTCAAAACTTTAATCACAAGTGAAATAACTAAATAACTCCAATGACGTGCCCACTAGTTTGATGACAGTGTAGAATTTACCCTGGCGGTGGCTGAAGAGATTTCATTTCAACTATTCAACATATCAAAATACAAAATATCACTATTACCATTATACCATACATATCAACCAATTACATGCTCAATATGTATTACTAGAGATGCAACAGATTCAGAATGCAAAACTCCAACCATCACACTGCATGAACTCAAGTGTGTCTGATAAAACTGAAGATTTCAACAATGATGTTTTATTGATGAAACATTAAGAAATAAATTTGTAATGTTCTAATCTAAGGGAATGAAGAGCTGAAATTGTAATAAATGATACTACTACCAGTAAACAAGGCTACACGAAAAGAAACCATTTCTAATTAATGATTTGAATACAAAATGTGTAATTAAGGAGTACCATAAATGATCTTTCATATGCTTGGATCTATCTAACACTTTTCCACTCTTGACTATGTTAAATTAAATAAACACGTGCAAATCAATTTAGAGTTGGATCTTTCAATTTTAAAGTTTCCATAAATGATTTTTTTATCGCATAGGTCCTTGGTTGAGTTTACTAAATGTTTAGTTATGACATAAAGGATAAAAGGGCGGGAAACACCTTTGTCGCAACGACACTTTTGATGGTATTAGAATATTATTAATAATTCATATTTATTTAGTTGTACTATTTTCTTGGCCCCTAAGTTTGTTAGAGGGTATTTTAGTATTTTATCTTATTCTAGTAACCCTAGTTTTAGCTTATAAATAGGGTGACAATCATTGTAACAAATATCATGTTTTGTAGCTGTCATTCTCTTAATAGAATATTTCCTATTTCATCATTCATTCTATCTTTGCACCAACAATTGGTATCTAGAGCTCCGGTTCAGATTCATTGGGAAACACGGGAAACACGAGTGAACGTGAGGTCTTGTGTGTTTGATTTTGTTTCTCAGATTCTTGTTGAATCTTGAACAAAATCTGATCAGAATTTTTAAATTCTGTGGGTTGGGAAACACTGTGTGAGAAAACTCTGAGTGTATTGTGCAAAGAAGAAGATGAACGGAAACGGCAACATGAACACCAAACTTCCAGTATTTGATGGTAAAAACTGGAATCGTTGGATGATCCAGATGCGTGTGCTGTTTGGTGCTCAAGATGTTCTGGATCTTGTCACTGATGGTTATGTTCCAGTAGCAGCAGATGCAACTGATGAACAGAAAAACGCGCAGAAGGAAGTAAGGAAGAAGGATCAGAAAGCATTGTTCTTCATTCATCAATGTGTGGATGTAAACGTGTTTGAGAAGATTGCAGACTCTACAACAGCAAAGGCTGCATGGGACACTCTGGTGAGATGTTATGGTGGTGACGCATCAGTGAAGAAGGTGAAGCTTCAGTCCTTGAGAAAGCAATATGAGAATCTCAACATGAAGAATAATGAGAAAGTTTCTGAATACATCTCCAGAGTGATTCTGATCACTAATGAGATGAAGGCATGTGGAGAAACTCTTTCTGAAGAAACAATCATGGAGAAAGTGTTGAGATCCCTTACTCCTCAATTTGATTACATTGTGGTAGCAATAGAACATTCCAAAGATCTGAGCACAATGAGAATTGAAGAGCTGCAGAGCAGTCTAGAAGCGCAAGAGTTGCGTCTGACTGAGAGAAACTCTGAAAAGGAAGTAGAACAGCAGGCTCTGAAAGCAACTTCTGATAGGAGGTATCAGAAGCAGTCAGAAGCCAGAAGAAGATCTGATGGTGGTCAGAAGTCAGAAAGCTCAACCTCTGATAGACAAAAGAATGCTCAGAAGGGAAAAGAGAAGTATGACAAGAAGAAGATCCAATGTTACTGTTGTAAGAAGTTTGGTCACTTTGCTAGAGATTGTTGGTCAAACAAGGAGAAGAAATCAGAAGAAGCAAATATAGCCAGAAGTTCTGATGACGAATCTGTGCTATTGATGGCCTCTGAATCTGATGATCTGACAGACTGGTGGTATATGGACACTGGCTGTTCAAATCATCTTACTGGAAACAAGAAATGGCTGGTTGACTTTGACTCTGAAAAGAGAACAAAGATCAGATGTGCTGATGACAAATATCTTAATGCAGAAGGTATGGGAAATGTCAGAGTGACTCTGAACAATGGAAAAATAGCATTGATTCAGAATGTGTGGTATGTACCTGGCATCAGAAGCAATCTGATGAGTGTGGGGCAATTAATTGAGAAAGGTTTCTCAGTTACCATGAAGGACAATCTTCTGAAGCTGTATGACTGTAATCAGAAGTTGATTATGGAGTCAGAACAGGGAAGGAATAGAACATTCAAGGTGAATGTCAGAACTGCAGACTCAGAGTGTCTTAGTGCAACAAGTACTGAGAAGGAGAGTGAGCTGTGGCACAGAAGATTTGGTCATTTGAATTTCAGAAGCTTACAACATCTGAATTCAAAGAAATTGGTACATGGAATTCCTGCAATTAAGAAGCCTGAAAAGTCATGCAAAGTTTGCATGGAAGGAAAACAACCAAGATTGCCATTTGCATCAGAAGTTGCTCCAAGAGCAAAACATGCCTTGGGAGTTGTACATTCTGATGTGTGTGGTCCATTTCCAGTAGCATCAATTGGAGGGAATAAGTACTTTGTGTTGTTTGTTGATGAATTCACAAGAATGACATGGGTATCCCTTATTAAATTTAAACATGAGGTGTTTGATGAATTCAAGAAGTTCAGAATGAAGGCTGAGAATCAGAGTGGTCAGAAGTTGAAGATTCTTAGAACTGATGGTGGAGGTGAGTATAATTCCAAAGAGTTCCAGAAGTTCTGTGAGGAGAATGGAATTGAGCATGAGGTTACTGCTCCTTATACCCCTCAACACAATGGTCTTGCTGAAAGAAGAAACCGCACTTTGCTTGATATGGTGAGAAGCATGCTAAAGGAGAAGAAGCTTCCTCAGAAGCTCTGGGGAGAAGCTGTTGCCACTGCAACATATGTACTCAACAGATGTCCTACGAAGAAGTTGAAGGAAATAGTTCCTATGCAGAAGTGGACTGGAGACAAGCAAAGTGTTAGTCATCTGAAGGTATTTGGTTCTGTTTGCTATAAACATGTTCCAGAAGCCAGAAGACAGAAGCTGGATGATAGAAGCAAAGTGATGATTCTGATAGGGTACCACAGTACAGGTGCATACAAGCTCTATTGTCCAGAAACCAATAAAATTGAATTCAGCAGAGATGTGATTGTGAAGGAATCAGAAGTTTGGAATTGGGATAAGTCTCAATCTGATTCTGATGTTAGAACCTCTGAAGAAAGGCCAGAGTTAAGAATTTCTGAAGTTGAAGTAAACCCTGATATTGACTCTGACTCTGATACTGATTTAAACTCTGAAGAAGACTCAGAAGATGAAGGTGACCCAGACTCTGATGACCCAGACTCTGATGATTCAGACTCTGATGGCAATCCAGATCTTGGTGGCAATTCAGACTCTGGAAATATGCCAGACTCTGAAGATGGTCAAAGCTCTGGAGGTCAACCATCTGAAGCTCAAGACTCTGAACAAGTTCAAAGACCACAAAGAATCAGAAGCGTTCCCAGAAGATTTGCAGAATTTGACATGCTGCAAGACACTGAAGTAGACTCTGAAGGAGAAGTTATTCAGTGTGCCATGTTAGTAGACTCTGAACCTATAAGTACAGAGGAGGCTCTTAAGCAGAAGCTCTGGCTGAAGGCCATGAAAGAAGAACTTGATGCTATAGAGAGAAACAAGACTTGGAAGCTGGCAGAACTTCCAAAAGACAAGAAAGCCATCAGCGTCAGATGGGTTTTCAAGCAGAAGTTAAAGCCAGATGGCTCAATTGGCAAACATAAAGCAAGGTTGGTAGCCAGAGGATTTCTACAGAAACCTGGGCTGGATTATTCTGAAGTGTTTGCACCTGTAGCAAGACATGAAACAATCAGAATGGTGATTGCAATAGCTGCTAACAGGAATTGGCCTCTGATGCATTTAGATGTAAAATCTGCATTTCTGAATGGTCCATTAGAAGAAGAAGTTTACGTGTCACAACCTCCTGGATTTGTGAAAAAGAATCAGGAAGGGATGGTGTACAGACTATACAAAGCTCTATATGGACTGAAACAAGCGCCCAGAGCTTGGAATCAGAAGATTGATTCATTTTTCAAGAAACAAGGCTTTCAGAAATGTGAGATGGAGTACGGTGTCTATGTTCAGCATACTTCTGAAGGCAATATGACTCTGGTATGTTTATATGTTGATGATATACTATTGACTGGAAGTTCTGAACAGGAGATAGCCAAGTTCAAGAAGGTTCTAATGAATGAATTTGAAATGACTGATCTAGGCAAAATGACATACTTTCTAGGGATGGAGTTCAGATATTCTGAGAAAGGTATCATTTTGCATCAGCTCAAGTATGAATTAGAACTTCTGAAGAGATTTGATCTGAAGAATTGTAAGATGGCTGTCACACCTTCTGATACAAATCAGAAACTGGATTCAGACTCTGAAGGAAAGGATGTGGATGCTACAACCTTCAAACAGTTGGTTGGTTCTCTGAGGTATCTGTGCAATACCAGACCTGATATTTGCTATTCTGTTGGGATGGTTAGTAGGTTCATGAGTAAACCTAAGTGGTCCCATTATCAAGCTGCTGTCAGGATTCTGAGGTATATCAAAGGAACTCTGAAGTATGGAGTGTTATTTCCCTCTGGAGGAAATAATGAGTCAGAACTTCTGAGTTATTCAGACTCTGATTGGTGTGGAGACAGAGTTGACAGAAGAAGTACATCTGGGTACTTGTTCAAATTTCTGGGAGGTCCTATTTCTTGGTGTTCCAAGAAGCAACCTGTTGTGGCGTTGTCAACCTGTGAAGCTGAATACATTGCAGGTGCTGTTACTGCATGCCAAGCTGTGTGGATTCTGAATCTGTTGCAGGATCTGAAGATTAAAGTAGACAAACCTCTGAAGTTGATGATTGACAACAAGTCTGCAATCAACCTTGCTAGAAACCCAGTGCTGCATGGGAGAAGCAAGCATATTGAGACCAAGTATCATTTTCTGAGACATCAAGTTCAGAGTGGAGTGTTAGAAGTTGTACACTGCAGCACTCAGAAGCAGTTGGCAGATGTTCTGACGAAAGCTATCAAAACTGATCAATTTCTCAGATTAAGGGATGGAATTGGTGTCACAAGTTTTGATGGAATATGAATTAAGGGATGGTATTAGAATATTATTAATAATTCATATTTATTTAGTTGTACTATTTTCTTGGCCCCTAAGTTTGTTAGAGGGTATTTTAGTATTTTATCTTATTCTAGTAACCCTAGTTTTAGCTTATAAATAGGGTGACAATCATTGTAACAAATATCATGTTTTGTAGCTGTCATTCTCTTAATAGAATATTTCCTATTTCATCATTCATTCTATCTTTGCACCAACAGATGGAAGGTGTGTCCGGTGTGCGACACTGACACATGTGATTACATTCAATGAATTAATTTCTTCAAATATCTACCAGTGTCATGTCCGGTGTATGTGTCATTGTTTCATAGGGGAACACCTATTTAGACTGTAGTACTATAGAACTAAAACATATATATTTTATGAAAGGAAAAAAAACCTGGCCATATAAGAATTATGGATTGCAACAAGTTGAAATAACGGGATAATATCGCCACCTTATAAACTGATGGATGCACAGGACCAAGCTGGAAAAACTTTGCCTCAAGATCAGGAAGCTGACTCCCATGTTCATACTGTGGCAAATGTCTGAATAGTTCAACTCTGTTCCTGGCTTCAGTTTGGTTTACCACGGCACGGCGTTTAGCTTTCTCCACTCTGCTCTTATCATCATATTGCAGGCGTGGGTGAGGAACATCTTTTTTCCTATCCTTCTCTGATGGACGATCACCTCCCTTTTTCTCAGAAGCTGCAGCTGAAGTATTAGCAACTTTGTGTGGGTGCTTTGCAGCTTTAGCTGATTTTACATTTACTGAAGTTGCAGTTCCAGATGCCGTATTTCCTTCAGCTACAGCAGATAATATAAAAGCACATGCTGATTAGCAGTGTCACAATGACTTATACTACAAAAGAAATTCATCAAAGTCCATTATCATGTCCTCATATAGGCAATGCTAAAATCATTGCAAACAAACAACATTCAAATCCTTGTACAGTAGGTTGAAGATGATACTAGGGCAATTGACAAATGAATTCTTACATTCATGTTTTGGTTTCACTTGTTTTTGCAGAGAAATTTATAATTAAAATTAAAATGTTCAACAATGAAAGGTTATTCAAAGGAGATTTTGATGTAATATAATCAAGACCAACATCGCACTAGTATAATCAAACACAAGCATGCTGAAAGCTAATATACACCTTTTGCAGCAGCCTTTGCAGCTCGCTGAGCTTCTTGAAGAGCACGTCTTTCAGCTTTTGAGGATTTGTCTTTCTTCTGTTTTGAATTCACAGCTTCGTCTTTAACTTCCACTGCAGATCCTCCCCCTTTGATTGGCTTCTCTCTTTCTATGAGGAATAGCAAACAAGGGGAAAGGGGTAAAAAAATGCTTGAATTCGTAAACTATGCTAAATGACAAATTATGATTGCCCAAGACACCTTCAAAAGACCATATATGGCTAGAAACAAAAACAGCAAACAAAAAAAGAGCATCTTAGAATTGCAACAAAATAGATTGACAACAAGCAAGTCAGGCCTTTTCAACAATTATTCCTCATATTTTCTGATTGGCCAAACAGTCAAAACATAAAATCAACACTAATAGAAGAGTAAAAAAGTTATCAATATAGCAGCTGGCAGAAAATGAATGCGATTTTTAATTTGAAAAAAAAAAAAAACTATTGTTGCATAAAGTCATCAAGGATTACAAAATTAAGATTCGAAAGGTGCCAAATAAGGTGGGTTTTGTGAGTTTCATTAAAAAAAAACAGACACATAATTTGATTGAGCTACTTAAGAAACATTGGCTACTTATTTAAGTAGCTATTAGGCCCATAGCATTTTCATTTATAACAAACAAGCAAAGCCATAGCATTGCATGGGCTAGATATGAATGACTACAAAATTAAGTGGTTTAGGAAAGTATTATGGACACCGTATGCGGTAATAAATGTTTGCCTAGTGAGCATAAAACAGAACATAACTGAATTATACAGTGTTAATCACACAAGATACTCATCGTAGAAACTACATAGCTGTGTTAAATAAAGCTCTTGCCTAATTTCAAAAATATTTAAGGAGCAATAAAAACTTAAAACAAAGACGCTATTGGCATAATTGATTTGTAAAAATAAATTCGTGAAATTGAAACTGGCGAAATAAAGTACTAGTACTACTTATTAGCACCACATTTTTCTCTTAATTTCAATGCAAAGGATATTTAGAATGATTACAACAAAAGCAGTAGGCTATAATAGAACTTATTTTAAAAGCACATTAAATGTATGTTTGGATAAGTTTGGCCTAAACTTTTTTCACCTTCCTAAGCAATATCAACTTAATACTACATCCGATCCTATTTATAAGAAAATGTTTACTTTTTAGATTCATTGAATAACTAATGTAGCTGGACAATATACAGATCAGATACATTAGTTATTCAATGAATCTAAAAAGTAAAGGTTTTCTTATAAATAGGACCAGAGGAAGTATTACAGAAGCCAGGATTTGTAACTTCGACCTTAAGTGCGTTTCAGGGTTTAGGGTTTAACTGGTTTCACTTACTTTTCAAACATACACGTTATCATCAAATGACGTGCTTCCTAAAGAAGCTCCTCCAATCATCCAGAAATTTAATTCTAATCATAAATGCAGTGATACTATTCCAGACTTTATCACTAACCCCAATTTCAACATATTTAATAGTACGAATTTCATAAAGAAGCGTGCAATTATCAAATCAAACATGAAAGCATTAAAGCATTAATTAAGAATTCCACTTCTAAATGATCCTGAAACACTAAATTCACTGTTATTGATAAGCATTAAATTCTGTAAACATTTAATCTTAAGTACACATTCACTAACAGAATAAGCCGAAATCCTCGTTGAATCCAATTAAATGCAACAATAAACATTTATAGCTTAGCTTCTCAATCAAATCCTCATAACTTTTAGTATCTATCTACTTCCACACTACACTAGATGAAATTCAAATTCAAAGCATATCAAATTCTCAATTTCAAAAAATGCAAAACCTCACCGTCAACGGCAAACGAATCAGCATTCACCACAGAAACCGTAGTCAAATTACACATCGGAATTCCGCCACCACGAGGTAAGGTAGAAGCCACCATTCCTCCTCCATCTTTTCCATCGTTAGCGACGATCTTGAGAGACTGAGAGCGAGACATCGGAGCAGGAAACATCTCCGAGGAGCAGCTATTCTGGCTCCTGGCGACGGCAGTACTTTCATCGCAGGAAGGAGAAGTGATGACGGAAGGCTGAGAATCGAGTTCGGGATTTTCCGATGAATGAAGCGGCGGAGGGATCATGACTGGAGACAGAGAATTGGCGGAAGTAGAGAAGTCGGGTGGAGTGGGTGGAGCGAAGAACCCGACCATGCGAATTTTAGGGTCAATGACGGCGCGTGAGCCTCGACGCGCATCCATGGTAGAAGTGAAGTGAAGTGAAACGGTTAGGGTTTAAGTTTCAGTGTGGAGCATGTTTAGGTGGGAGGAATGTTTTTGAAGTGATGAAAGAAGAAATAAACGACGAAAAGTTTTTGTGGAGAGAAATGCGAAACTTGAAGGGAAAGAAATGGAAATTTTTTTGTCGTTTGTTGGGTGTTGGTGTAAATTATTTCAATCATATTCACATGTTTTTGGTAACGATTATTTTCGTTAACCGTTGCGGTTGTTTTTAAATTGAATAAAGATAGTGAATGGAGGTGACTTTTTGAGAACTTTTTTGTCATGTTATGTTTTCATGTGAAATGGGATAGGATGGAAGGAAAGAAAGTTAAATAGGGTTTAATTTTAGAGAAGACAAGGCTTAAATTTCAATTATTTGGATAATGAAAATACGTTGAAGTAGAAAGGTATTAATAATGGACTTATCCTATTTGACAATGAGAAAATAAGAGAATTATATTGGTGAAATTATTTTATTAGTATTGTGTTGTAAGTCTAATGAAAATATGTTTAAGTCCAAAAACAATGGACTCATCCTGTTTGACAATGAGAAAGTAGTAGATCTTTTTGGTGAAATTATGCTAATGATTCACATAATTAATTTATAATAATATTTGTTAAAAAGTACATTTGGGTAGTACCTCGGCATAAAAAAGAGATATTCATAGGCTTTAGTAAAAGAGGGTGGTTAAGATTTGTCTGCGGTGGTGATAGGTCATGTTTGTTGATATTTGTTGTGACGAGAGTGACCAGGTCACATGAGACGAAAGGCTCTGTATCATGTGTGTACTACTTAAGTTATGATTTGTTCTTTTCCTGTTAGGGAAGAAGTACTTATATAGGATTCCTGACATTATCGGGCCTTCTATAAATATATCATTACACAGTCCTTAAAACACAATGGCTTTGATGAAGGATGTAGTGGTTTTAAACTAGAGAGAGTTGGGTTATCCCGAGACCCTACTCTAAGGCCCCAATACACCCATTCTCTCCAAAGAAAATATTTAACTACCGCTTACAACACTCCAACACAAAAATATAAAAGAAGATATAAAAAGTCAAATATAAGTTTAAAGTGTTTTTTACTAGTGTATTTTGTAATCAAGAGCTTGAATATATTAAATAGCCTTAGACTCCTTATTTCTTTATAGAACTAAGCAACGTGAAACTTCTTCAATATATATATTTTCAACCAACAATAGCAATTTCCACCTTGATTGAAAATAATTCATCACATTTCATTGTTACAACACATAGACTTTCTTTAATAACTCTAAGGCCCCAATACACTCATTCTCTCCAAAGAAAATATTTAACTGCCTCTCAAAACACTCTAACACAAGAATATAAAAGAAGATATAAAAAGTCAAATACAAGTTTAAAGTGCTTTTTACTAGTGTATTTTGTAATGAAGAGCTTGAATATATTAAATAGCCTTAGACTCCTTATTCCTTTATAAAACTAAATAATGTGAAACTTCTTCAATATGTATATTTTCAACCAACACTATCAATTTCCGTCTTGATTGAAAATAATTCATCACATTTCATTGTCTTCACTAACAATCACAATTCAAAAAAAAACTATCATACTCAACCATAAAAAGTATAGTCACTTGAAGCTATATCATTTTAATAATTTTTACATTATCTATACGCCAACAATCGAATTGCAAAAACTATCACACTCCACCGAAAGAATAATATATTTCATTTGAAGCTAATCCACTTCAAGAATTTCTACATGTTAAAAATCAAGTTGAAAATTTATGGTACCACTTTCATATTGGCGGAAAGCTCTTCAACCATTTACATAATCTCATAACACACTTTGCATCAAATCATGTGTGTTAACCTGCTCGCAATAACTCGTCCTTTTCCATGACAACAAAAATATCATGAGGACATAACACACTTCTCAATTTTAAAGAAAATATCATCATCTCCCATAGAAAGGGATACATTGCTAGCCTTTGACTCTGAACCCTTCTTTGACATTGCCCCATCAAGATACTTATACTTTATATTCACAACCTTTCTACATTTCCAACATCTCACTCATTCACATATAATGTGAGATTTAACCACTCACACCTGCACCCAACAATCTATCCCATAATTGTGAGTACTCCACATCCTATATAATAGGATCCATCACAAGATAAATGCATAGAGAAACATAGGAACACAATAACAACACAAACATTTAACACAGAAACTCTAAAACTGGAGAAAAACCCATGACCATTGTCAAACGATAACCAAGAAAAATAACTATGTAAAATTTTTTAAAACACATAGACTACCATCAATAGCCTCAAGGCCCTAACACACTCACACTCTCCAAAACAAATATTTAACTATCTCTCACAACACTATAACACAAGAGTATAAGACAAAATATAAAAAGTTAAATACAATTTAAAGTATTTTTGATTGGTGCATTTTATAATGAAGAACTTGAATTCATTATAAAACTTTGGACTCTTTATTCCTTTATAAAACTAAGCGATTTGAGACTTCTTCAACAAACATTAACAAGTTTTATTATGAAGAACACATAATAACAAAATGGTTATTTTTAATTTCTTTTCTGGTTCATTCATACTTCATATATTTAAAAGAGTATTTAATTTTTACATTTTCTCATTCTTCAAATGTGTTATTCATTTCTATTTAATAAGAATAAGTAAATCTATATTTTATTTATTCACAGCTGAATATTTAGTTAATATATTTACAACATTATGTTTTTTTTTTTTCACAGGTTCATGACAAAGTCTACAAGGTAGACTAAACATTCTTAATTTCTTCTTCTAAATCTTTATTTTAATAAATAATGTATCTTTTGTGAAATCATAAATTTTTTTTTAGTCCATAACGGAATTGTATATATCTTTTTCAAAACTATGTGGTATAGAAAGAAAAAAAAGAATGAACAATATTTTTTTATGAAAAAATAAAATGACACCAAACTCACTTGAGGAGATGCACATTTTTTAAAAAAATTTAAAATAGAATTTGCAAATGCTGAAATAATAAAAATTAGAAAAATAATCTGAGTTAATTGTTCACTTTTTATATCAAAAGAAATTATTTTATTAAAATTATAACCAAAGAATAATATGAAAAATATAAAATTAATTCTAGAAAATAAAATTTAAATATCTAAAAATGAAAATGAGATCAAAGAAAATTAGATCATATTTAAAAATAAAAATAAAAATAAAAATAAAAATTAGATATAAATAAATTGCTAAATGAAAGGAGAAAAATAAACATATCTTTATTTTTAATTTTTATTTAGCCAAAAGATAAATTGATTAATTGTTACCGTAGAAAAAAGCTCTTTCTTTTAAATTATGACATACATTATTAACATAAAAAAAATATTTTAATTTATCTTTTTTCTTAATTTTTTTTATTAAGAACCAAATAAAACCAACCTAATCTACAATAAAAAAAAATGAAAAAGATAAAAAATTTACTGCTTTTCTACCATTAAAAAATCATGGCGATACAAACTCTCCATATTTTAAAAGAAAAAGAATAAATGAAACATATATATCTTCAACTTATCTTTTTAAAATTATTTTGAATGTGAAAGATCCATGTTAATGACTAAACAAATATTTGTTGTTGATGGTCTTTAACATCGTGTTAATGAATCACACGTCATAAATTATATATTTTTTTATAAAAAAAAACGGATAAACCATTAATATTGATAAATAAAATTAAAATTTCAATCATTTAATTTATATTGTTAACAAATGTTTAACTTAGATCATACAAAAATAGTTTAATTTATATTTTAATAATATTTTATAACAAAACTCGAATTTTCTTTATAAGTTATAAATAAGTTAGTTTAAGAAAAAACATGGCATTGGTCTAAATATGAGGCAAATATTTGTCATAGGTGTTAAGTAAACTTATTAAAATTTTTAAATGGGTCAAATTTGTCATTGCTCATACAGTTATTTTTTTTTTTTTTTTTTTTTTTTTTTCATTTTTTCTAAGAGCATCTTTAGTGGGAGTAAACTAAATGAGTAAACTAAAATATGTCATATATATATATATATATATATATATATATATATATATATATATATATATATATATATATATATATATATATATATATATATATATATATATATATATATATATATATATATATATATATATATATATAATGGCTTTGAAATATAAATTGTGTGTCATTGATGTCAATCCGAGAAAAAAATATTCTTCATTCATATACGAGAAAAATATTGATTATTTATTAAATTTTATACAATTAAAATAATGATTGAATAAATGCGTGTTATTGAGGTAAATAATACAAAAGTATAACCCTGTTTCAAATACCATAAAAATATTTGTCATTAAATAAAATGTAGACAATTAAAATAATAAAACTTATACAATTAAAAATATTTATAGTAACATTTTTTTTAAATTTTATTATAGTAATTTAAATCAATTTAGATTTTTTTAAATAACTAAATAAATTTATTATCATTATAAAACTTTAATTTTAATAAATAAAAAAGTTAAATTTTACTATGATCACTATAAATGATTGTTAAATAGCATTCAAAATAATTTTTATTTTTTAAAAATTAAATATAGTGTATATATGTACCATTAGTTGAATTTTTTTAACAAATAAAATTAATTTTATTAACAGTGACACTGATGTAGAGGGATTTCATGATCAAATTGCTAGTAGTTGGAATGCCCCTATGAGGGGTAGCTCTATGTTTGTGATGTGAAGAAAACTTAGACTCCAAGGTGTTGTGAAAAAGCTCAGCAAGCCTCTGGTTGGTGCCACTCACGCCCTTAAAATTGCTAGACAGAACTTGCTAGATGTCCAAATGCACCTTAAGGTTAATCTGGATAATTCTGAGGTGATCAATTTAATCAAGGCTATATTAAATAAGGTGGTCAAGTGGAGTGAGCTTGAGGAACAAGTGCCGAGGCAAAGATCTAAAATCAGTTGGCTTAGATTGAGTGATGGCAACAACAGGTATTTCCATGCTCAATTGAAAATTAGGCAAAACCTTAGTGATGTCTCAGCCTTGTGTAATACTGATGGCACTCTGCTTAGCAAGCCTGATGAAATTGAGAATGAGGTTTTACTTTTCTATGGTAGTCTTATGGGGAGTTCTAATAGTGAGCTAGAGGGCATAAACATTGTTGCCATGAGAGATGGTCCTCAACTATCTGCTGAGCTTAGGAACATGCTGGAGAGACCTATCACTGAAACTGGAATTAACAATGCCCTAAAAGATATTGGTGACCTAAAATCCCCTAGTGTGGATGGTTTTGGGGCCAAATTTTTCAAGGCATCCTAAACTATCATAAAAAAGGATACCATTGTTGCTGTTATGGATTTCTTCAACAACTTTAAAATGTATCCTGCTGTGAATTGCACTCTTGTGTCTTTGGTCCCTAAAGGTAATGGTGGAAACTGTGTGAAGGACTTTAGACCAATTTCTTGCTGCACTACCTTGTATAAAATCATATCTAAAATTTTGACTAGCAGATTGAGCTTGGTCCTCACTAGTATTGTTAATCCAAGCCAGACTGCTTTCATCCCTGGCCAGAATATCCATGACCATATTTTACTAGCATATGAATTGACCCATGGATACATCAGAAATGGTGGAACACCTAAATGTATTTTGCAACTAGACATCCAAAAGACCTATTATACTCTTGACTTGTATGCTCTAGAGTGTATTCTCAAGGATTTTTGATTCCCTCATAAATTCACCAAGTGGATTATGCTGGTTGTGTCAATTACGTCCTATAAAATATTTAATGTTGGTG
This sequence comes from Lathyrus sativus, assembly GCA_963859935.3. Lineage (NCBI taxonomy): Eukaryota > Viridiplantae > Streptophyta > Magnoliopsida > Fabales > Fabaceae > Lathyrus > Lathyrus sativus. Next base: position 26,089,595 of record OZ012737.1, read on the forward strand.
GCAGAGTTACTAGAAGCACGAGGACTAAGAGGGGACTTAGACAAGGTGACCCTATCTCCCCTCTTCTTTTTGTCTTGGTCATGGATTATTTCCATAGACTGGTGCATCAGCTTAATAAGATTCCTAATTTCAATTCTCATGTTAAGTGTGAAAAACATCAAATCATTAACATAAGCTTTGCTGATGATGTTCTGCTATTTACTTGTGGTGATGGTCAATATGTGAAATTACTTATGGATCAGGTTCAGATGTTCTCTAGGTCCACAGGGTTAGTGGTCAATCCTTTAAAGTGTAAGGTGTACTTTGGAGGAGTTGGCAATGAGGTTAAAATCGACATCTTGGCTAATACCTCATTTATGGATGGGGAGTTATCTTTTAGATACTTGGGAATTCCTATCACTAGCAAAAGATTATCTACTCATCATTATATGAGTTTGGTGAATAGAATTATGAGTCGTATTCGCCACTGGAGCTCTAAATTGCTTAGTTTTGCTGGTAGACTTTAGTTGATTAATAACACCTTTACTGCTATGTCAGCCTACTAGATGAAGTGACTTTCTTTCCATAAAAAAGTGATAAAGGCTATTGATACTGTTTGCAGGACATTTTTGTGGACTGGTAGTGAGCTGAAATCAAGCAAATCCCCCATTGCTTGGAAGAAGGTGTGTAATCCTAGGCGCAATGGTGGTCTGAGTATCTTGTCTTTATATGAGTGGAACACTGCCAGCATTACAAAGTTGCTCTGGAACCTCTATAATAAGAAGGACTCTATGTGGGTTAAATGAATTCTTTCATTCTACTTCAAAATTACAGATATTCAGCAAGTTCAGGAAAAACAAGGCATGTCTTGGATTCTTAAAGTTATTCTTAGTCATAGGGACATCATGAATGGTATGGCAGGTTGGAACAATATGAATGTGAAATACTCTATTTGTAAAGTGTATGGCTACCTCAAGCAGGGCGAAACTGAAGTTGGTTGAAAGCACTTGTTTTACAACACCATTGTTAGGCCGAGGGCATTGTTCACCCTTTGGATGGCCTGCCACTGTAGGCTTGCGACAAAAGACCGGTTAAAGAAGTTTGGCCTCATTGCAAATGAAGACTGCAATTTCTGTAACAAAGCGAAATCGATTGATCATCTTTTGTCCAATTGCCCTCCTTTCAAGAAATGTTGGCAGGATATCCTTTTGTGGCTTGGTATTCACCATACCCTTTGTGGTTGGCAAAAGGAGCTTAGATGGCTAACTACAACAAGTAAAGGCAAAGGTTGGAGGAATTTCCTCATCCGCAGTGCCTTGGCGGAGACAGCTTACGAAATATGGAATTATAGAAACAATAAAGTTTTTGGAGATAATGTAAATACTATAGAGATTAGGGATTTAGTGATATCAACTCTTGCTAATAGAAATTGGATCAATATTAGAATGAGAAAAAATATAGCTACACTTCTTATAGGGTAGTCTAGTCTTTTTTGGTTGTTAGGTGGGTGGGTGTGTCTTGAGCCACCTTGTCTTGCTTTTTTGCCTGTGGTTTTAATAAAGTTATATTTATTTCCAAAAAAATAATTAATTTTAAGATGTTTTTAAATTAAGATGCAATACTTTTTTTTAAAACAATAATAAATAGTTTTAAAAAAATCATAAATTTTCAATAAAACTAAACTAGAATAATAGAGTTAAAATGTTGAATATGAGATCGTAAATTTTTTTAAAAATTTATATAATTATCTATATGTTATCACAAATAATTTATTAAATCAATTTTATAAGAAAACAAAATTTATTGCTGATCTAAATATTTTTATATAGTAAAAAAAGTTTATTGACGATTTGAATTTTTTTTTAAACAGTATCAAAACAAAAATAATTTTTGTATAGGTTAAAAATGTATTGTTAATTTAAATATTTTAATAAAAAATATTTATTATTAATTCAAATATTTTTATAAACAATACTAAAACAAAAATAATATTTGTATAAAGAAAAAATATCTATTATTAACCCCAAAAGATGTTAATTTCTCTTATATAACTTTTTAATACAATATTAATGAAACAACAATTTTTAATATCTATGGACAAATGTGCATGTCAACTAAAACTCATGAAGACGCACAAGTTTTTTTATTAATTCTTTATTAAGCAAAGCCCATATTTTTTACTAGTTCTTTATTAAGCAATTAAGAATTCAGCCAAATCTAATTCAACTAAATCACGTGTTCAACTATAATCTTAAAATATTTTTAAACTTAAAAGATAGAATCGTATTCATGATTGTATACCAGGGTTTCTATATAATTGGTTTCTTTAAGAATAGAACAGTAATACAAGAGTACGGTCCAGTAATTATGTTTGTTAAAAGAAGTGTTACTTTCACAAAACCGTCAGAGAACAAGTTGTTTAGGTCAAAAATAGGGTTGCTAATATTGTAGTAAGAGTTTTATTTTTCTTCATGATTTCCTATATAGAGCATAGATATAGCTAAGTTCTACACACGTAAAGTATACCAATATTGGTCAAATGGTTTTGTTATATCTGTGATTCATAATTAATTAATGTTTAAACTTTGCCGTGTAATTTTTTATATTTAACTAATTGAAATTTTAAATTATTTTTTTGTCTAGTAGTATACTCAACAAAACTGAAAGGGTGACCTATTTTTTAGGTCACTTTTTAAAAAAGGAAACATGTGTTGTGTGAGTAAGAAGGATTAGGTGAAAATAGATGATGTAGCTGAAGAAAGGGATGGGTCATTAAAAACCAAAGCTTAGCTTACATATACTACTAATGATATGACAGTGCTGCAAACTATATAAAATATGTAGTATCCGTACAGATTTCGAATTTTTTGAATCATCATGAATCATGATGATTTCTTCACTGTATAATTATATAGTATAATATTAGGGTTTGTCGCAGTTGTATTCTGTTCTCATCAGCTATATGATAAAATAAAATTTGTTGCTGCATTGCATATATAGCCTAGAGAGAAAATATTGTACTGCACAATCATGTCGATGTCTGCAATATTTATTTGCATGCCATGCAGTGGTGGATTACTGATTTTTTTTTATAACTCCCACTTTTTATCTTTCTAATACCCAATATACATAAATCCTTTTCTTATATAGTTTCAAACTATCACATTTTCACAAAAAATAATAGAATGTTTTTGGAGTTCGACTATTGCTATTCACACCCCCTCCTCTTTTTTAAATTATGTGTATTTGTGAAAAAATATATAGATGTATGGCATGCTTATGATAGTAGGATTAGCAAGAGACTATTAGATAAAAATTTTAAATTGAATGGATTTATATTAGAATCGTGAGCGAAACACTTTTTTTTTTATAGTATTTCAAGTATTCTTGAATATTTTAAAGTTTCTATTCAGAAATATTCAGGATAATTCAGGCTATACTTGAGTTTGCACAAGATAAATGAAAACTCGAACAATATCTTTTACTAATAGTTGTATTGTTTCGCCTATATCAACATTTTTCAATAGTTACAATTTTCCATTCGACAACACTTCACAAAGTGTTTCATATTTTTGAATTCAAAATCAAACTCAAGCAACGATAAAAACAAGAGCAACAATCATTTACCATATGTCGACCGAAGACCGTCCGCCGGAGCGCCACATGCGCTTCAATTTAACGTCGCGGATATCCCGATTTCTCAGATGCGTCAGGCCTAAGTGCTCTAGTGCCACCTACAAGTCTCCACAAGCGCTTCTACGCCCACACCCTCAACCTGGTCCCGGAATCGGAGTCGGTGTCGCCGGTGGCGATATCGGCGAGGGAGTGTATGGAAGAGACAAATGAAATAATATTTGGGACCACCACACTTGTCCATGCGACACTTTATCCTCTTTTATCCTTTTGTTGAGTTAATGTTCACAACTCTTTATGAAGACTTTTAAAGTGAGTGAAACTTTCTATGTGAAACTATTTACCAAGCCTTTGTTGGCATATACTCACTTTCACTTTTCTTATCATTTTGGAATACACCCATTGATATTTCTTGTTCATAAATTACAACAATCTTTCACTTGTTCTTATAATGACAAGACAAATTCTAGATAAGAGAAACAAAGAATGTTAATACATTTAAGTATCTTTCGATTTGAATTTAACCTTAGTAAGAATAACACAAAGTCTAATCAGAATGTTAGTTAGCAATGCTTTAAACTGTTATCTCTTGTGATTATACCGATGTTACATTACACCCACTCTTTAATGGTTCTTCGCCTATATCTCTCGCATATCACTATTTATAGTCATGTGCTTTTTTTTTTCGTGAATTTTTCATGAGAGAAACTTCAACTCCCACTTTAAGGCGCCACCATCTCGAAATTCGTACATGTGAAGTTCATTTTGTATCTATTTCTTAAGATACATATCCTCGATATAGAACTTCATTAAGATTTTGAAAAACTCAACTCTCAATATGTAATAGTCAACATTTTCACAATATGTTGCATAAACATCCAAAATCAACGACTTGTTGTTACCCATTGAATCTTAGGTTAAGGTTTATTAACTACGAATTGAGTTGCTACCGTTGTCAGAACCCTTAATCAAGGAGTTTTAATCTCATACCTCTCGAGGTAGTCTTTACTAAGTCTGTGACAAGTGACTTAGTAAACATATCAGCTAAATTATAGCTTGTTCGTATATATATCAGTGAAACGATCCCATCCTTAATTAATTTTCTCACGAAAGTATGTCTAAGACATATACGCCTAGACTTTCCATTGTATACTTCACTGAATGATCTTTCTAGGGTGGCTTGGTTATCATAATGTATCAACACTTTTGAAATATTTTATTTAGCCGATGAAACTTCTAACAAAAGGTCTCTCAACCATTCTGCTTCTTGATCAATGGAAGCAAGAGCCACAAAATCTAATTCCATGATCGAAAGAGTAATGCATGTTTGTTTCTTGCTCTTCCAAGAAATCACACCTCTAGCTAATGTAAATATCCACCCAGTTATAAATTTATGATCTTCAACACTCCATATCTAACTCGCATCAGAATATTCTTATAGTATGGTAGGAAACTTACCATAATGAAGGTTAAGATTTTTTGTCTTTAAGAGGTAACCAAAAATCCTGGTTATGACCTTCCAATGTTCACCATTTGTACTACTAATAAATCTACTCATCTTACTAACTGCAAATGTTATGTCTAGTCTGGTGCATTGCATTAAATACATTAGACATTCAATTGCACTTGCATATTCCAATTGAGATACAACTCTTCCATTGTTCTTTTGAAGTTTGACACTAGGATCAAATGGAGTTTTTACTTCCTTAAAGTGCATGTGTTTGAACTTATCCAACATTTTCTCAATATAATGTGTTTGACTAAGTTCATAATTCCCACTATTTCGTTTTACTTTGATCCCTAAAATAATGTCAACTAGTCTAAGATGTTTCATCTTGAATGTGGAAGTCAGATTTTTTTATTTAAATTCCATTCATCTCATTGCTAATGAATAACACATCATCAAGATATAGATACAAACATATTACAATGTTTCCACGTGCCTTTATGTATAAACATTTGTCGCAAGAATTTGGAGTAAATCCATTTGGAAGTATGACAGATTCAAACTTTGGATGCCATTGTTTTGGTGCCTGTTTTAAACCGTATAAGGATTTGATAAGTTCGCATATTTTTTATTCTTTTCTAGGAAGCACGTAACCTTCTGGTTGTTCCATGTAGATTTCCTTATCGAGATCTCCATTTAAGAATGTTATTTTAACATCCATCTGATGAACTATAAGGTCATATAGAGAGGCTGATGCAAACAATACTCTTATTGTCGTCGTCCTTGCTACTGGTGCTTATGTGTCAAAATAATCAACACCTTCTTTGTATCTGAACCTTTTTTTTTACTAATTTAGCCTTGTAGGTGTTTAATGTACCATCACTATTATACTTCTTTCTAAACACCCATTTACATCCAGCGGGCCTTTAACCTTTTAGAAGATCGAAAAGTTCCCAAATGTGGTTTGAAATGATTGAATCCATATATCTTGGATAACATCTTTCTAAAAATAAGAGTCTCTTGAAGCCATTATGTCTTTATAGGTTTTTGGGTCATCTTCTAATTGGATAATAATAGGTATCTTATGAACATCATCTTGCAATTTCCTTCATATAGATAAAAGGAAATGAGTTGAGAATTGATTTCATTCGGACCTAGAACTATAGCTTTTCAAGCTCTTTTGCTTACCCTAGACTCAGCTTGTGTTTCAATAATATACAAGAGACTTTCGGGTTGTACTTTAATAATTCGTGGAGAGTCTTCATCATGAGATTCTTCATTTGTAGAAATCTCATATTCCTTATCCTTCGTGATAAGGTATTAAAAAAACTCCACATCTCGGGATTCAACTATTATGTTAGACTCCAAATTTAAAGGTCTATATGCTTTGATGTTGAATTCATATCTTATGAAAACACATTTGATCTCACGAGGACCCGATTTCGTTCTTTTAGGATTCATATTCTCATAATATGCTACACACCCACACTTTAAAATAACCGATATTTGGTGATCTACCTTTCCATGTCTCATATGGAGAAATACCAGTTAACTTTAAAAGAATCCTATTCATTATGTGACATGCGGATAGTAATGTTTCACTCCACAAATTAAATGGCAATTCCGAACGCATTAACATAGTATTTATCATTTCTTAATATGTTGGATTCTTTATCTCTGCTAGACCATTTTATTGTGGTGTACAAGGCGCAGAACACTCATGTATAATGCCATATTCTTCATAATATGCATCAAATTTCGTAGAAAATTATTCAGCGCCTCTATCACTTCTAAGGACTTTGATACTGAAGGTAGGAAAAATACATAGAAGGGGGGGGGGGGTTGAATAAGGGTTTTAAAACAATTAAGATGATAGAAAAATAACAAGGTATTTTTATCCTGGTTCGTTTGAACTCAAACTAATCCAGTCCACCCTACCAAGGTGATTTGCCTTTCTCAATAAGAACTTAATCCACTAAATCAAACTGATTACAGTGTTAACCACTAAGACAACTGTCTTAGTCTTCTCAAGAAATTTGACCCCACTTGGTCTCTTAAGAAATCTTTTACAAAAGATAAACTAACAATGTGTTTAAGATTTGCCTCTAAAAAGCTATATCACAACAGTGATTTTTACACAAGTTAAAGAACGAAAAGAAAACTATTCAGCTTTGAAGAAAGTTTGTATGAGTAGCTTGTTGAATAATTTGTCAATAATTCGTTTGAAGTTCGTTAACCTTTAAAGTGATGTTGAGACTTGCTTTTATAGTACTTTGAAATCCATTTCTCAAAGACTGTGCAACACTGTGCATTCTGTTCTTTTTGTCTTCTATTGACTTTTCCTTTCTCAGAAGGGGAATGTTCTGACAAATCCTTTTTGTCTGAATTCCTGTGTCATGCACGAATGAGGAAAGATCCGTTTGGATAATGACAAGGAATATGCCAACGGATATTTATTTGAACAACATATTCTTCAACAACTTTGGAACGTCTTGCATCAGAACTTCTGATGATGTTCCTAGTTCTTCAGATCAGAGTTAATTCAGACAGAGTTTCTCTATCAGAGTTTGCAGCAAAGTGCTTTAAGCGTGAATATCCTTATCAGAGAAGACTTGCTTATCAGATCCTCTGTACTTGCAGCATTAAGTACTTCCAGAGTCTTCTGAAGCTATACGTATGCTCTTTACTCAAATTCTTCTCAGCTTCGCTCAGAGTCACTGTAGCAGATCAGAATCTTCTAATGAGTTGCTTCTGACGTTCAGAGCTTTATCATTCTTTAATGTTCAAAGGTGTTCTTGCTTCCAGAATAATATTAATTTTGATATCTGAAACAAATAAACACTTGAACAAAATTAGAGTATATAAATTCTCTATACAAAATTTCATTAATGTTATCATAAAAACAATGAGATATATTAAACACCAATCTGTGTTCTAACAATCTCCCCCTTTTTGATGATGACAAAAACTATGGGAAATTTTGTTTAAATAGAAAAGAAATATCTCTCCCCCTGAGAATATTAATCTCCCCCTAAAATGAATACTTCTAAGAAGATTAAATACTTCCCTTTCAGCTCTTGTATTCTTTTCAGCTTCAGAGCACATTTGTAGATTCTCAGACTTTAGTTCAGAGTTAATTCTTAGAATTTTATCAGAAGAGAATTAATAGCTCTGAAACACTAAAAAAATATGATTAGATAATATATATCATGTATGAGTTGCCTTTTGGTATCTGTTTATGTGAATTATCAAAATTACCATTTTCTCCCCCTTTTTGTCATATAAAAAAGAATCTGATTAAGAAAAACTTTAAGACAGAAAAAAAATAACAGAGGAAAAACAATAAATCATAAGATAGATTCAGTTGGAAAAACACAACATTCATATGCATTGATAAAAATAATCCAAAACAGAAACAGACAAGCAATTAACACATAAGTGCACAAACAACAAAGAAACTAAGAAGGACGGGAAGCCAAAATCCTCAGAAGATTCGTTATCTCAGATGTTGACTCGTCTTGTTTCGCCATCCAAGTCTTGATTTCTTCAGTTGTCTTTTCCTGCTTTACCATCCAAGATCTTATCTCAGTGTTGCTAGCCTTGAGCTCAGCAAACTTAGCATGCAGATTTTCATCTTCTTTCTTCACTTCAGATGACTCAGTAGCAGATGCAGAAGCAGAGGCATCATGAATAACCAAAGAAGCAGATGCATTCTGGACAATCATGTCAGAAGGTTGAACAGGGTCAAGAGTTTCTTCAGGACCAGGAGCAGAAACTTCTGGAACAACTTCTTCAGGTCTAGACAGTTCAGCAGTCTCAGAAGCAACAAAGTCTTCAGAAGGAAGGCACACATCCTTTGCAGGTGTGTTTTCCAGAAGCAAGGTTTGATTTCTTCTAACACTCAAAAGAGTGAGTCTGATAGCTTCAACAAATCTGACGTTTGCATCATCATAACAAATCTCTTGAAGATTTGAAGCAACAAAACTGAATCTATTTTTGAATCTCTTCCAGATAGCTTCAGAATCATCAGGATTCATACTTGAAAGACATTCCTTCTTGACAGTAGATAACCACATATTTATTTCTTTTTCAAAACCAGCAAACAAAGTACCAACATCTAGCCTAGGTTTGGGTTTCAGGTAGGCTTCTAATGATGGTGTTTTGATGGGGGCAGAAGTTGAAGGTATGGAAAAAGAAGGGATAATGATAACAGGTGGATATGAAGAAGATGAAATATGGACAGATGAAGTATTAACAATCTTAGGTTCAGATGGGGTTGGTTCAGAAGAAAAAGTATCATCCTCAGGGTCAGATTGGATAGAAACAAAGGGTTTGAGAAAAGATGAGATGACATCTGATCTATCAGAATCAGTGGAATCAGATGAATCAGAAGATTCAGATGATCCAGATGGAACTGGATAGACAGTCGTGAGAGGTTGAAGATCAAGAATGACAGGTTCAAATGGTATGGTTTCTGGTTGTTGTGGTTCAGATGTTTGATTTTCAGATGGGGGATGTTCAGAAGGTTGGTTTACATAAGGGTTTCGTTCAGATGTTTGTGGAACAGAAGATGGGGTTTGATCAGAAGTAGTTTTCTGATGGATGTTGAAAGAAGGTGTGGATGGTAAAGATGATTGTGGTTCAGATGGTTGTGGTTGTTGTGGTTCAGAGGGGGGTGGTTGAGATTTTTGTGGTTCAGAAGAAATGGGTTCAGAGTTGTGAGGAGGAGAAGGTGTGGGAATTGGGTTATAAGGAGGAGGTTCAGATGTTAGTACTTGTCTTACTTGGTCTAAAATAGAAGATAAACTTGCAGAAGGGTTACCTTTCTGTTTCTTGATGCATTTTGGCTTTGCAGAAGATGCTTCGCCAGAAGCTTTCCTCTTGGGCTTCGAAGATCTTTCTTCTGAGACCTTTCTTTTCTTTCTCTGTTTCTCCCCATATAAATCTGGACCAGGTTCATTTCTTCTTTGGACCAAATTTGCTGGCAAGGGGGTTCCATCTACTAAGCAAGCAGCGATGTAATTCAGAATGACTTCCTTTGGTTCGTCAGCAGAGAAGAGAGGAAAATCATCTAAAGGAATTCTTCTCTTGCTTACTTCTTCAGTGTTAAACTGAACTGGTACAGAAGTAAGTTCTTCCACTATCCTTATCATTTGCAGACTCTTTCCATTCAGAGGTTTTCCAACAATTGAAGCTAACTCTTCTTTCATACCAGCCTCTGTCAGATGACCCACTAATCCATTTTCAGTCAGAATATCTGAGGTTAGTCTTCCCATAGGGATCCAGTTTCTGACCTTCTGATGCTTTGTTTTGACAGATTCTCTAGACATTTTTACATGTCCCCACAGATGAGTGAAAAGTAAGTAAGGCAGATCTACCTTGATGCCTTTACCCAAACAGTACATGAAATACATCTGATATATGTTGATGTAGTCAGGAGAATTTGTGGATTTCCTGTGATGTATGCAGCCTAAGAAGATCTTAGCCCAGATCTTGTAATGGACCTTCAAATCCTTTATCTTGCTTGAAGCTTCCCCAGAAGTGAAAACTTCACTATACACCTCATTCATATCCAGATGACTTGCTGGAAGATAAGTAACACCATCTGTTTCTTGATATCCTATCAACTTGCAAATCAGATCTTCAGTGATAATAATCTCTTTACCCAGAACTAAAGAAACAATGAATTTGGGGAAAACGGTTGCATGAATCCAAAACTCTTTAACCAAGCAAGGATAATCCAGATTTAATTATGAATATTGAATATTGCATTTTTTGAAATCATGAATATTGCATGTGATCAATCCAGATTTAATTAGTCTTTTCATAGTACTAATACCAATATGTGATAATCTAGAATATCATAAAGAAAAATATTCAAGTATATAAGCAGAATTAGAAATTTCATTAATAATATTATCGTTAATACAAAGTTTGATCATTCCCTTAGCAAAATATCCTTTTCCAACAAATACACTGTTACAGGTCAATATTAGTTTGCCCGATTCATATACAGACTTAATACCCGGTTTTCCCAATAAGTCACCACTAACTAGGTTCCTATTCATGTCGTAAACATGGAGTACATTGACATGAGTGACTTTTTTTTTGCGGAAGTGAAATTTAGTTCAATGGATCCCGTTCCAATGAATTTAGATCGTACTTCATTTCCTCATATACACTTCTTATCCACCATTTGCTTCAAAATAAATGTTGCCTTGTCATAAGAAACATGTAGGGTGACATATGTATCATACCACCATCCCTGCACTTTGCCTTTGATTGCCATAATCTCGCTCACCGTAGAAATTATATCATCATTTTCATGAACAACAATAACTTCATTTTTGGACTCGTTATGCCTACAATCTAGAGCAAAGTAGTCTGGTTTGCCACACATATAGCAGCCACATTTTGGTTCTTTTTGGCCTAGTAGAGTTCTTGAACTTTTTATGCTCCTTCTTAGGGCCAAAATTGTTTTTCATGCCATCATGTTTCCTCTTTCCTTTTACAATCACAACATTGGCTTTAGAGCATCCAACAAATTATGACTTTTCTCAATCATTTGTCTCCTCACCGATTCGAAGGTGTTTCTAAAGTTTCTCCAACAAGAAATCCTCAGAACTATGCAATAATTTCTTCCTGCATCCACTCTACAAGAGTGGCAATTTTGCAATGATTATACCAACCTGGAAAGCTTCTAGAATGTCTATTTTTACAACTTTTATTTTATTCATGAGAACTTGTAACTCGTGCACTTGTGTAAGAATCGGCCTAGAGTCTAACATTTAAAATCAAAGTATTTAGATATTAAGAACTTTTTCGTACCTTCCTCTTCAGCCTTGAATTTGAATTTAAGTGTTTTACAGATCTTTATTGCAGATTGTGTATCAGTGTACAGATCATAGAGACAATCAATTAATGTGTTCAAGATATGGCCACAACATAGCAATTCATCTTCCTTTCGCTTCTTTCGTTCCTTTTTTATTTCATCGGTGTCATCTTCTGTTGGTTCTGGAATTGGTATAAAATCAAGATCTAAGATACAATGAACCTTCAAAGTAGTCAATAGAAAAGTCATCTTATCTTGCCAACGGGTGAAGTTTGTTCCATCAATACGATTCAACTTGACAAGGTCTTGTTTCATTACTTTGCTGCTTGAAACTGAAGTGTTGGTGGACATGATTTGAGATAATATAAGACTGCTAGATAAAACTTCTAAATTAAATGGCTCCAAGCTAGAATCATGAACGAAACACTTTCCTTAGTATTTCAAGCACTCTGGAATTCTTTGAGTTTTTATGTAGGAATACCTAGGATAATTCAGCCTTTACTCAAGTTTGCACAAGACAGATGAAAACTCGAAAGTAGGGAAGAGAATCTGGAATTTTTTGAAGAGGATATGAATTTTGTAATGTGATTTTTGAATTCAGAAGGACTTATTTATAGGCCATTTTTATGTTGTTTCACAAGGTTGTGACCCTTGATGAACATCTTTTACCAATAGTTGTGTTGTTTCGCCTATAACAACATTTTTCAATAGTTTCAATTTTCCATTTAGCAACACTTCACAAATTATTGCATATTTTTGAATTCAAAGTAAAACTTAAGCCATGATAAAAAAAACAAGAGCAACAAACATTTACCATATGCCTTCTGAAAGCTGGCCGTCAGAGTGCCACCGGCGCTGCTGTATAACACTGCGAGTAGCTTGATTTCTCCGATGCATCGTGCCTCAGTGCTCAAGTGACACCTACAAGCCGCCACTAGTGCTTCTATGCCAACACACTCAGACCCGATCCCGGATCCGGATTCGATGGAGACACCGACGAGGGTGTGTGTGGAGGAAACAAGTGGCATAATGCTCCGAATCCTATGATGTAATGATTGATGAACTATGATAGTATTTCCATGAGTTTTGATGATTCTTTGATGACATAATTTTTGATGATGATGATTATGATGAATCATGATGCACCTATGATGTTATTATGAGGATGGTTATTGATGTGTGCATCATGCATTCATGTGCATCCGGACTTCGTTTAGGACCTCGATTTCTTTGGCTTCAATCCCATTGTGCGGATGTGAGGTATTTTGATGTGCTCCGGTTCTCGAGTAGAATCGATCCTATTAATGGGGATCTATGGAGGGTTAATGGCCCAGTGTCCATCGAGCTGTGATGATTGGTACCACATGCATTGGGTCTTGTTGCATTTGCATTTATGAGATGATTTTGAGTAATTTATGATGTTGTAGCCTTTGATTTATTGGGAAATGTACGCCCTTTGAGGTGATTTTTATTGAGTTTAATATTTTACGCTGGTATATGTGAATATTTTTTCTTTTAAGTGTGGGGTAGAAAAGGGTGTTACATATATCCTAAACCTATCCCTCAAACTAGACCAAATCATAACATTTGTACTACTAGGAAGCAATGGGTACCTAAAACTCCTGCTACAAAGCAATGGGTTCCTAAAGCTGTTGTTACAAGCTTGATAGCTCATATGTCCCTCAAAGTATCTGCTAAGGAATATTGGTACTTTGATAGTGGGTGCTCCAGACACATGACAGGGATTAAAATCTCTTAGTAGACATCAAACCCCACTCTACTAGCTATGTGACCTTTGGTGATGGAGCCAAGGGTGAAATCAAGGGAGTTAGAAAATTGAACTGCTCAGGAGCTCCTGACCTTGACAATGTTTTGCTGGTTAAAAGATTAACTGCTAACTTAATTAGCATTAGTCAACTGTGCGATCAAGGACTCAATGTCAACTTCACTAAATTTGAATGCTTGGTTACAAATGAAAAAGGAGAATTGATCATGAAGGGAGTCATATCTAAGGACAATTGCTACCTATGGGTTTCTCAGGACTCTAAATATGCTCTTGCCAAGGAAGATGAAGTGAAATTGTGGCACCAGAAACTTGGTCATCTACATCTAAAAGGAATGAAGAAAATCATCTCTATAGAACCTGTCAGAGGAATTCCTAAGCTGAAGATTGAAGAGGGAAAAGTATGTGGTGAATGCCAAATAGGAAAGCAAACGAGGATGTCACACCAGAAGATCCAACATCTCACTACTTCAAAAGTGTTGGAACTTCTCCACATGGACTTAATGGAACCTATGCAAGTGGAGAGTCTTGGTGGAAAGTGTTGCACCCTAAAATTTGACCAACCTGTGCCAACTTTCGGTTTATGCTTCGACGCATTTTCGCATTTGCATTTGCATACTGCATGTAGTGCATTTTTCTCAATCACGGTGACTTTATCAGGGTTACAGCCATATTTTCACATTTCAGAGGATCCAGACCGATTCAGGTGATCAGAGGTTATTTTCGGGAAGTTGTGCGCTTCCCGGGTGTTTTTTGGCTCTCGCTGTGTTTTAAGGACTTCAGGTGTTTAGGGTTTTGCCATTGGGTCCTCCCCGGTCCCGCTTTCTTTTTTAATAGGATTTAATTGCTTTTGTAGGGTTTATTAGTTTTAAGTTGCATTTGAGAAATTAAATAGATTTTTAAAGAGATTTTTAGAATATAATAAATAGAATTTTAGATGTTATTATGGTTTATTAGGTTTTTAGAAAATAGTTTTAATAGATTTTCTTGTTTCTAAATAAAAAAATAGTTTCTTCTTTTAATAATATAGAATAGTATAGTTTTTTATAGAATTAATAGGTTTTTTCTTAATAGAAATTAATAGTTTTTTCTTAGTTTTAATAGTTTATTAGATTAGAATTAACCGTTTTCCATTTTTTTTAAGTCCATATTAATCCTGCTAATCATCCGTCAATCCAGAATCCATTCCTTAATCATCATCCATTAAACATTGCATTTCTTGTTAGTCCATAATGTGTCACGTTAATTTGTATTAGTTGGTTAATTGTCCATTCTCAGTATTAATTTTGGTCTTATTGTCCATAAACTTTATCAGTTCAAAGCCCATTTAAACAGTCCAAAAATCCATGTGTCACTATAAAAACTACACCACGTGTATCTGTTCAGGTTAGCCACCTCATATTCTCAGACTTCTCAGAATCTACCACCTATCATCCACTTCCGTCTCTCTCTCCCCACGTGGCTTCCATGCACTAGCTCCCATTGACACTTGTCCTCCACCCATCCTCACCGGGAATTACACCGCTGGCCATGCAAATCCGGTGACCACCGTGCCTAACCTACTCCGGCCACCGTCCAACTCACCGGAAACCCCAAAAATCCCCAGAAATTTTCCTTCTCCAATTTCCGTCCTCTCTTCCGATCTAACTTCATCTTTCTTCTCCGATCTACACCCTCTAATCTTCGTTTTGTCCGATCATTTGTCTTTTAAAAAACTTCATCAAACATCATCATCATCATCATTCGTCACTGAGATCTTCAGAGTTCCTACGAAATTTTCCAGAAGATCATCACTGTTCTTCCACAAACCTTCAAAGGATCTTGAATAAACGCTCCAGAATTGCCAGATTCCCCCCGAATTCGTGCGTCTTCACCGCCAAGAACGATCATCAAACATTCATCATCAGTAATTTTTCTTCCAGCAAATTTCCAGCAATCATCATCTTTATCAAGAACGTTCATCAGAGATCATCATTGTTCTTCCCGATCTTCATGGCTCAGCATCTCCAGATCGTTGACGTTTCCATCGTCTATTGAGAATCTTGTTTCGTCTTCTTCAAAGAACATCCACAAATTGCTCCGATTTGCCACAAGAACTCCGAATCGTTCGAAATGCACAAGAACGCCCTTGCATGTCTTGCTTCAGCGAGTTGCTTTTCTCCAGAAGTTTAGCTCCGTTTGTACACCTCCGTGAGCCTCAACAGTAATCTTCTTCAAAGAGAGTCAGATCTCCCACAAGTCACTTTCCAGGTTCCATTTCCTTCTTCTCTTTCTCTTCGCATGAGCTTAGTAGATTGCCATTTGTGGTATTAGGCTTTGAAGATGGTTAGATTTAGTGAGGCGAATAGTTTAGGTTTAGTTTGTGAGCTGATTTTGGAGTTATATTCGATGATAACATTGGCGTCTGGAGGTGGTTGTTGTGTTTGTGGTGGAAATTGAAGTGTGGTTCTCAGGGATTCGGTGAGAGAGGGAGGCGTTGAGTCTGAAACTGAGAGGGGAATGAGAGCACAACGGCGCAAGATTAGGGTTTGTGAACAGTGTAGGATTCTGAGGAGTTATGTTGGCTTTGTGTAATGATACTGGTTTTAGGGTTGTTAATGGGCTTAGCTAAGCCCACGAGCCTCTTTGCTCTCACACGCCCCCATTTTACACGCTGCACCCCCTTCCTTTTCATTTGTTTTTTTATTGCTTACTGAATGTTTGGGTATTGGGCTTAACGTGAGGCCTACAAGCGTTTTACTGGCATGCCATCTCTTCTATTTCGCCCACCCCCCAGCCTGGCTGGATGAGATAATTTTTGGGCTGGGCCTGTGTTACTAATAAATCACCTCTGTAGTATATTTGCACCCCTGGCATTTTAACTTGCATTTTTCTTTCTCTTATTGATTTTGATATTTTTGCTTTGATTTAGGATTAAAATGTTAGGATAATAAAAAAAACATAGATTAGTATAGGTTAGATGATAAAAAACCTTATAATAAAAGATAGTAAAAAATCTTAGATAAAAAAAACATGGAAAAAAATATTAATAGATATTAGTATACTTTAGATAATATAAAAATATTAGAAAATAATAAAAATTGTAGTGAATAAAAAATATTAGAACAAGTACCATAAAAAATACTAGCATAGTTAGTTTTAATTTTCTTTAGAAAAAAAACTTAGATAAAAAAAAGATAGCAAAATATTGTATATAATAAAAAATAATAGAATATTTTTAGGATAGTTTTAACATAGTTTAGTTTAATACATAGATGTAGCATAACATTTTCTTTTGGGCTTTTTAGGTTGAATTAGAAGATGGGACTATAGGGGTATTATGGGTAAGTGATAGATCCCTTAGAAAATGCTAGAAGTTCCCCTATTATGTTAATACTATTAGTATATTCTTGTAATTGATTGATTGTATGGTGTGCCCTTTCTAGGGTTATTGTTTGATTATGTGGGGTATTGGGCCTGCTTGGGGCTTGGGTTTGAGTTGAAGACTTTGTTGATGAAGCCATTTAAGACAAAAGGAATGAAGACCCAGTTCAAGAGTTGATGAAGATTGCAGCCTGCTTGTAGCAGATGAAGATTATAGGAACTAGGAGCTAGGTAGAGCTCTAGAATAGCAACTTGATTCACAAACATGGAAGGTCTTGTTTGCCTCCATCCCTCTCTATGATACAGAGTCTCTCTAGGACACTCACCCCCTTCCTTTGGAAGGCTTGGTGACAGTGTCTAAGAGATAGAACTCTTGAGAGAAACATTCTACATGTTGTTAACAGTCTGTTTGCCACCTTTGGTGGTCAACTAACTGTTTAACATTCCAGTTCATCCTCTTAACTGTTCCTCATCTTGGAGAGTGAGACTTGAAGAAAAGCCCTGAAAGATTGAAGATAGAGACTTTGCTTGAAGGCTGTGAAGATGAAGACTGATGCTTGCTTGAAGCCTGTAGCTGTTTGAAGATGACTTGAAGACAGATGTTGATAAAGCTTGCTGTGCAGAGCTGCTGTTTGCTGTTTATTTTTGCTGTTTATAATTTTTGATGTATTGTTTGAGTTTCCCGGACTGTATTGTTTGCCAATTAATCTGTTAGGTTGAAAGCGAATTTTGTTCGCTTTTGCCTATTGTTTTCTAGGTTCGAGGTTGAGTGGGACTCCCTTGCCTCGCTTGTACTGCTGCATTCATGCATTTTACTGCTTTATTGTATATATGCTATTGTTTCTGTTTCCGTTTATCCCTTAGGATCTCTGTTTCTCTCTGTGCAAGAGAGGAATATGATAGACATTAGGTCTTAACCCATGCATGATAACATTAGGTTAGTGTGACTCCCTTTTCAACCATAGGTTAGAGTTCTGTCTCTTCTTTCTCAAAACAAACAGAAAAACACAATAAGATTTCAAATCCAATAAAAGACACTTCTTCCGTAAAAGAATGTGAACTCATCAAAACGTCATTTTTGTCCGCTTGGACCAGTAATCAGAAAAACCCTTTTTCAGAAGGAGATAAAAGCAATCAAAACAGACTTGTGTCGTACGTGGCCCGAACTACGTTTGCTTTGATCTTTCATGCTGTATGAAAGTACGTAGGCATAGGATGCGATATCCTAGCGAGCAACCTTCCCCTCCTTTCCCGTAGGTAGGCGAACTACGTTGACTCTGATTTCTCGTTCCAGACGGGAATACGTAGGCATAAAGTGCGATACTTTGCCGAGTCATTTTCTTTTCTTTTAACCCTAGACCTGTAGAGTAGATAGAATAATAATCCGTACCAGAAAACAAGCGTGGATCCCGTCGAGTACGATGGACGTGAGGGGTGCTAATACCTTCCCCTTGCGTAACCGACTCCCGAATCCAGGATTTGGTTGCGATGACCATCCATTTCCCCGTTTTGCGGTAGGTTTACCTCGAGCGTTTCCTTTCCCTCCTTTGGGATAAATAACGCACGGTGGCGACTCTTCTGTTCAGCCGGCGCCGATTTTCGCAGTAGCGACAGCTGGCGACTCTGCTGGGGACTCCAACGGTTCCCTACGCGAGTCAATCCTAGCGCTTGTTTTCCCGTCGAGGATTTTGTATGGATTTACTTTTCAGTCATTTACTTTCAGCATTATATTATTGTTATTATTGTTGTATTGGGGTGTGACGGGTGTTCTATGATTGAGAGATAAGCCGGACCTGGGCTTGAGTGCACCTAGAATTAGAGTGGAAAGTAGTGGGCGCGCACATGCTTTGCATGTCCTAGTGTCCCGCGAAATCCACACTCAGACGAGGTTCTTCTGGTTGGCCTCCTGTCCTACCCTTTGGGTGGCTCGGGTTGCTGGTTATTTGGATTGTCGACTCTGGGAACCGATCAATTGGAAGTTGGCTAAGTGAGGCCTCTTCAGGATTTGATGATGCCACTCCTTCTGGGAATCGTATCATCAACCCTGAAAGTCTGTGACGCCGACGACCGCATAGGATGCCATACCATTGTCAGTATTAGGACAACTACCTGTGAGAGGGTTTGGGGCTATGCAGGTGACTAGACCTCCAGATACCGGTTTATTCCTTGATTTGAGATTCAGGCTATTTATGGACAGTTGTGGGGTCTGTCATAGACCAAGTCGGATATGTTATTGGGTCTGTTGGATACCAGGCCGGAGTTTTGTTTTGGTTTGTTGAGACCAGGTTCGAGCTGTATTGCGGGTCTGTCCAAGACCAATATTATGGAGTTGGCTTCTCAACAGCACACTTGGTCCATTGTGTGTTCATTTTGCATGTTGCATTTCAGTTTGCATTCGCATTTCATTTTGCATATTCATCCTCAGCCGGAACATGGAGCTTACCCGTTTTTGTCCGTTTGGTCAGTTGATTTCCCGACATTCGCATTGGACTTGAGTTAACATTGGGAAAGATCATGGCTTCAGGAGAGCAGAACTTGGTTATTACTCGGGCGAAGTTTGAATTGTTGAAGCATCAGTTGAGTCAGTTCATGGAAGCCATAACAGCTATGAATAGAGGAGATAACAACAGTCAAAGAACTCCAGTGAATAATGTTGCTCAGCCTGTGCAAGCCCCTGTCAGAGGTCCATATTCTCTCAATGACTCAGAGTATCACAATTTTACTTTCTCTACGCCAGATTCTCCAAGGATTTTGCCACCTCCAAGAGTTGTTCCACAGGTTAATATTCAAAACCCATTGACTGGTGAGGAGATGAGAAGACTTCAGGTGTTGGAAGATCAGATCGCTGCCCTAATGAGTAAGAATACTCTCAATTTGAATGCTGTGAGCATGTGTTTGGTGCCGGGTCTTGTGTTGCCTCCGAAGTTTAAGATGCCCAGTTTTGAGAAGTACAAAGGGGATAGTTGTCCGAAGTTACATTTGGTTATATTCTGCAGAAGAATGACTTCACATGTCACCAATGACAAGCTAATGATTCACTGCTTCCAAGATAGTTTGATCGGAGCATCTTTAGACTGGTACATGCATTTGGAGAGTGATAATATCAAATCATGGTCGGATTTAGCCAATGCCTTTGTAAAGCAGTACGACTACAACCTGGAAATGGCTCCCTTTCGCGTGCATTTGCAAGAATTATCTCGTGCGGAGAATGAATCCTTTAGGGGATATGTGCAAAGATGGAGAGAATTGGCTGCTCGTGTTCGACCACCGCTTCTGGAAAGAGAAATGGTTGACCTCTTCGTGGACACTCTGAAAGGCCGTTATTATGACATGATGTAAACTTGTACAAGCTTTGAGGGCGTGATGGGAATGGGAGAGCGTGTTGAGAGAGAACTCAAGAATGGAAAGCTTCGAGATGTTCCTTATACCCTAGTTGATAAGAATGAATCAGTTGTCAACTATCAAGAAGAGTGGGAAGAAGGAAGCGATGTTGTCTCAGAATCTCTAGCGTCTCAGGCTCGGTTTTCGGACACTTCAAACCAGCAGTCATATTATCGTCAGCCGCGTCGTCACGCTCGACAAAGACCAAGGAAACCTGAAAGGCAGTTTACTCAGCTACCGGTGCCGTACAGTCAATTGTTGCCAGATTTGGTCGAAAGTGGATTAATAGTGCCGAAAGAGACTAGTCCAACGATCCCGCCTTATCCTTCAGGTTCTGATGCCAGCGCCCGCTGTGAGTACCATGTTGGGGTACAGGGGCATTCGACAGATGATTGTAAGGTGCTTAGAAGCCAAGTTCAGAATCTGCTAGACTCTAACAAGATCTTCATCACGCCTCAGGGTTTTGTTCGGATTATTGATTATCCTTCATCCAGTTGTATGGGTTCGTCGGTCGATGTTATGGGATACTCCACTGAGAGTATATGTTTGGAAGAATGTCCAGCTGAGAGCTCAGTTGAATATAGGGGAAGTTGCTAGAGGTTTCTGTGTCGGGTGTCGCATCTGTTTTCGCTGCTGATTGTTTAGCTTTCGTGCATTGTTGTTTGCTGACCACCACCAGGCTTGTTGGCTGGGGTTATTGTATTTTGTACTTGGGTGTGCTTGTTTACTGCTCTTATTGACTTTGCATAGTGGTGTGAGGTGTTTATATCTGTGCTTACAGCTTGGGGTTTATTTGTCTTGTCTTTAATATATGTTGATTTCTGCATTGCATTCTCGCATAACAGGTACATCAGAACTGTGGGTCTTATTTCCTATCATCCAGTTTGTTGCAGGAATTCCTCAGAGGAATGGAACAGAATCAGGCTGAATTAATGGAAGTCCGAAGCCAGCTAGGGCAGATGATGAGAGACATGCAAGAGATGCGTCTGGATCAGAAGATACTCAAAGAGGAAAATAATCAGCTGAAGACCCAAATGAGCTTGGTCATGGAAGTAGTCAAGAATGTGCTTAGGAAAGAGGACGGTCAGCTATCTGAAGCCGCAGTGAAGGAGTTTGTTCTACCTGTGCCTGTGGAGCCCGTGCCTGTGGAACCCGAGCTTAAAAAACGTGTTGATCAACAACAACAACAACAACAAAGGATACATCCGGCTCAGCGAAGAATTCAGGAGGGGAGGCCAAAGAGGGTATTTAAGGCGCCGTCTTCAACATATGCTAAGCTCTTGCAGACTTTATTGAGTTTCAAGCTGGTTGAAAAGAGAACAATGGAACCGCCCAAAGGAACGATACTTCCTTATGGGTACGATACCAGTAAGCAATGTGAATTTCATTCCGGGGCGCTCGGACATGATATTGAGAGTTGTCATGCTTTTAAGCACAATGTTCAAGACCTAGTTGACGCAAGAGAGATTAAATTCACGCCGGGCGGCGTAATTGTGCGTAATGGTCCTATCCCAGTAGATGCTAAAATAATGGACGTTCCTGAAGAAGCAGCAGATCAGAAATATATCCTGCAATCATTGGAGTCAGAATCCCCTTGTCCTCTGTCGCTGCCTGTGCCTAGACCAAGCCTGAGGATGAAAACGCTCGAACAAGAGTCCCCGATAATGAAGACTCGACCTCCAAGTGGTTCAAATGTTCAAAGTCAACGATCTGACCAGGCCTTACAGCAAACATCAGCTCCTCGCCAGAGTCAGCAGCCTTATCGTTCAAACCTGCGTGCTAGGCAGAGCCCAATGAAGTCAGAAAGGCAATTCACCCGGTATCCGTTTTAAGATGGATGGGTTCAATAAGCAACTTTGAAGATAGCTGGTTCAGCAGCAAGTCCGATGTGAAAGCCCGGTTCTCGAAAGCTGGCATTTTCCTGTGTTTTGTCTTGTCATTTCTTTTATGTTTGTAGTTTCTTTCCTGTTCAAATTGCAATCTTGTTTGTAAAATTTGTTGTTTTCAATTGATAATAATGAAATGAGTATGCATTGTTTTGATTAAATCCATTCTGTTCAATTAATTACCCTTTTTACAGATATCCAACGCTTGGTTAAGCGGAATCCGGGGAGGATGACGAAGTTTAAAAGACGTGCAAGCTTCCGATATTGTATGCTTTCGGAATAAAACCTGTTGATGATGTACAGGCATTGTTTCAAATCCCTAAACACCGGAGTTATAAGGAAGATAATCCCTCGTCAAACCCTTTGAGCCTAGTAGCAGGAGTTTCTTTTTTTGAAAACGAAATACCCTCAATCTTAACCTGGGGCAGGGTAGGTGTTAGCTAATTTGACCGAGCGTCCCGAGTGCAAAAAGAGTGTTCATTCGAGGATCAATCACACCTGTATAGGTCGTACCTAAAAAAAAAAAGAGAGAGAATCGAAAGCCCGCTAAGTCGAAACTTCGAAACAATTGGCTTAGGCAAAAATTAGGGCATCCCGCTGGACTTGAAAATTAAAAGAAACTCCAAAGAGTCAGTCCAGGCAAAAGTTAGGGAAAGAAAAAAGGAAAAGATGAAAAAGATTACGAAAGAAAATCCCGAAACGAGAATCAGGTCGTGTGACACCAAGTGTCAAAGACGAAGAGCGAGTGAATGTCACTCCAAAGAATCATAGTTTCTCGAATTATCACTCCTATCTTTCAACCTCTAAGAGGTGAGCGCTTGTGTCAGATTAGCTGAACTTAGGACTGAAGAACATCATGGAGAACGGGTGGGTTAAAATAAACTTTGAGCCTTTATCCTTTATTTCAAAACCGTGAACCTGGCCACGTTACAACCTTCAAAAGTCCTAATTGAAACAGGTTTAGTTCGAGAGCATACTTCGGTAAAGATTGCGTCGAAACTGACTCCTAAAACGGTTCTTCTTACCATATTGGTACTGATGTTGATATTCTAATACATAATTTGTGCATTATATGCCGTAAACTTTTTTCCTTTTTTCCAGTGAACAGATTGGATGTCAAAAGGGTCATATGCATTGCATTAATATATCTGTTATGCAGAACAACTTGTTTTACTTACAAATAAGCGCTTGACAGCAGGAAAGTTTCCTACAGTGGAAAGTCTGATCAGAATAGAATGCAGAACGCCGAATGTTCCGAAAGCCGGGGCAAGCTATTATCAAGAGATCCCCAGTGAGGTCAGTCATCAAAGTCGTTATTCCGCGGCAATCAGGTCGAGATTCGGTAAATCTCTCGTAGCTAGAGGCACTACACTGAAGCAGCCAATCAGGGGCAAAGTCATTGCAGACAGGGGCAGGCCATCCTAAAAACGCAGAAGTTATTCTTTATTCGAGAGGCATGTGATTTGAAGTATATCGCCGAGGTTCAGAATGCTGGGGCATTTTCATATCAGACCATCAGGGTACATATTTTCAGATTTCCTTTTTTGAGGACTATCCCCACAAAGGTCCCACAGGCTGGGGCATATCAGAAGCAGAGGAAGTGTTCTTCCGTATCATCAGAGTTACTCGGAGCTATTCGAGCAGGTTCAGCTAATCTTCAAGTTTGAGACGAATGTCGGGAAGTCGTGTTACCGTTTCTTGACTCTTCAACCAGAAGCCTGTGAATTCAGACAGGATGTTGTCCAACATCAGTTATACATGACCCATCACGGATAGCCTAAAGCCCAATCCTTATTGGCAATTTTCAGGAAGTCCAATCCATATTGGCAATCATTGTGTGGCCCAATCCGTGTTGGCACATCATTTCAAAATTTAACCTTCAGTGGTACGCAGGAAGACTTCGTCTGTTTTCCCCAGCAAAAGTCCAATCCTCATTGGCACGGGTAAGCTGTTCCTGACAGCAGTACAATCAGACTTGGCATGTTATATTATTCCCCAGCGGAGTTGCTTCGTCTTCAGCATTTATTTTGCTGAAGCGGTTCCGTACCTTCAGCAGCTCGAGCCTGCATTTGCATATTGCATATCGCATCATATTTGCATTTCATCCTCAAATGCGTAGCATTTCCATCATATATGGAGCATTACGCCATAGAAAAATTCAAACATACGCACATGCATACGAAGCATAAACCAGTTTTTATCAGCCTCATGTGGCAACATGAATCACTCTGTAGTCAGTTCAGGGGCATTTATCCAGCAGCTTTATTCAGACAACTCATTGGTGTATTTGATTTTAGATCCTACGACTGTTAGACCTTACTCATCAGTCATCTGATGCTGACAGACTTCTCTTCCCGTCAATTCCTATTGATGATGTGTTTCTCCAGCAAGTGGTTTCTTCCGTCTACCTTTAGACGATGTGAAGTTAGTGTGGTTTTCTCCGTCTACCTTTAGACGATGTGAAGTTAGTGTGGTTTTCTCCGTCTATCCTTAAACGTCATAAGTTTGCAAGTGGTTTTCTCTCCGAGGTGAAGTTTTAGAAATGATTTTTTCCGTCTATCTTTAGACGACGTGAAGTTCAGACGAGTTTCTTCCTGTCTATCTTTAGACAATGTGATTAGATCAAGTGCATGTTGATCCAACCTTCAGGTTTGTTATCTGTGGTGTCACACAGGTGACTGGTGCTAAAGACAAGTTTCAGTTGTTACCGTAATGATCAAGTTCAAATAAGGGATGGTGTTCCCCAAGCAAGTGTACAGATTATTTCTGCGGTTGGCAAATTTTCGGGCTTATTTTGTATTCAACCATCTTCTACCTCTGAATGATTGAAGGCTGCGCGCTCTTCAACCCTTCAGGTCCAAGCCGCTTGAATAGGGGCAGCTGTTGCACCCTAAAATTTGACCAACCTGTGCCAACTTTCGGTTTATGCTTCGACGCATTTTCGCATTTGCATTTGCATACTGCATGTAGTGCATTTTTCTCAATCACGGTGACTTTATCAGGGTTACAGCCATATTTTCACATTTCAGAGGATCCAGACCGATTCAGGTGATCAGAGGTTATTTTCGGGAAGTTGTGCGCTTCCCGGGTGTTTTTTGGCTCTCGTTGTGTTTTGAGGACTTCAGGTGTCTAGGGTTTTGCCGTTGGGTCCGCCCCAGTCCCGCTTTCTTTTTTAATAGGATTTAATTGCTTTTGTAGGGTTTATTAGTTTTAAGTTGCATTTGAGAAATTAAATAGATTTTTAAAGAGATTTTTAGAATATAATAAATAGAATTTTAGATGTTATTATGGTTTATTAGGTTTTTAGAAAATAGTTTTAATAGATTTTCTTGTTTCTAAATAAAAAAATAGTTTCTTCTTTTAATAATATAGAATAGTATAGTTTTTTATAGAATTAATAGGTTTTTTCTTAATAGAAATTAATAGTTTTTTCTTAGTTTTAATAGTTTATTAGATTAGAATTAACCGTTTTCCATTTTTTTTAAGTCCATATTAATCCTGCTAATCATCCGTCAATCCAGAATCCATTCCTTAATCATCATCCATTAAACATTGCATTTCTTGTTAGTCCATAATGTGTCACGTTAATTTGTATTAGTTGGTTAATTGTCCATTCTCAGTATTAATTTTGGGCTTATTGTCCATAAACTTCATCAGCTCAAAACCCATTTAAACAGTCCAAAAATCCATGTGTCACTATAAAAACTACACCACGTGTATCTGTTCAGGTTAGCCACCTCATATTCTCAGACTTCTCAGAATCTACCACCTATCATCCACTTCCGTCTCTCTCTCCCCACGTGGCTTCCATGCACTAGCTCCCATTGACACTTGTCCTCCACCCATCCTCACCGGGAATTACACCGCCGGCCATGCAAATCCGGTGACCACCGTGCCTAACCTACTCCGGCCACCGCCAACAACTTCCGGCCACCGTCCAACTCACCGGAAACCCCAAAAATCCCCAGAAATTTTCCTTCTCCAATTTCCGTCCTCTCTTCCGATCTAACTTCACGTTTCTTCTCCGATCTACACCCTCTAATCTTCGTTTTGTCCGATCATTTGTCTTTCAGAAAACTTCATCAAACATCATCATCATCATTCGTCAACGAGATCTTCAGAGTTCCTACGAAATTTTCCAGAAGATCATCACTGTTCTTCCACAAACCTTCAAAGGATCTTGAATAAACGCTCCAGAATTGCCAGATTCCCCCCGAATTCGTGCGTCTTCACCGCCAAGAACGATCATCAAACATTCATCATCAGTAATTTTTCTTCCAGCAAATTTCCAGCAATCATCATCTTTATCAAGAACGTTCATCAGAGATCATCATTGTTCTTCCCGATCTTCATGGCTCAGCATCTCCAGATCGTTGACGTTTCCATCGTCTATTGAGAATCTTGTTTCGTCTTCTTCAAAGAACATCCACAAATTGCTCCGATTTGCCACAAGAACTCCGAATCGTTCGAAACGCACAAGAACGCCCTTGCATGTCTTGCTTCAGCGAGCTGCTTTTCTCCAGAAGTTTAGCTCCGTTTGTACACCTCCGTGAGCCTCAACAGTAATCTTCTTCAAAGAGAGTCAGATCTCCCACAAGTCACTTTCCAGGTTCCATTTCCTTCTTCTCCTTCTCTTTGCATGAGCTTAGTAGATTGCCATTTGTGGTATTAGGCTTTGAAGATGGTTAGATTTAGTGAGGCGAATAGTTTAGGTTTAGTTTGTGAGCTGATTTTGGAGTTATATTCGATGATAACATTGGCGTCTGGAGGTGGTTGTTGTGTTTGTGGTGGAAATTGAAGTGTGGTTCTCAGGGATTCGGTGAGAGAGGGAGGCGTTGAGTCTGAAGCTGAGAGGGGAATGAGAGCACAACGACGCAAGATTAGGGTTTGTGAACAGTGTAGGATTCTGAGGAGTTATGTTGGCTTTGTGTAATGATACTGGTTTTAGGGTTGTTAATGGGCTTAGCTAAGCCCACGAGCCTCTTTGCTCTCACACGCCCCCATTTTACACGCTGCACCCCCCTTCCTTTTCATTTGTTTTTTTATTGCTTACTGAATGTTTGGGTATTGGGCTTAACGTGAGGCCCACAAGCGTTTTACTGGCATGCCATCTCTTCTATTTCGCCCACCCCCCAGCCTGGCTGGATGAGATAATTTTTGGGCTGGGCCTGTGTTACTAATAAATCACCTCTGTAGTATATTTGCACCCCTGGCATTTTAACTTGCATTTTTCTTTCTCTTATTGATTTTGATATTTTTGCTTTGATTTAGGATTAAAATGTTAGGATAATAAAAAAAACATAGATTAGTATAGGTTAGATGATAAAAAACCTTATAATAAAAGATAGTAAAAAATCTTAGATAAAAAAAACATGGAAAAAATATTAATAGATATTAGTATACTTTAGATAATATAAAAATATTAGAAAATAATAAAAATTGTAGTGAATAAAAAATATTAGAACAAGTACCATAAAAAATACTAGCATAGTTAGTTTTAATTTTCTTTAGAAAAAAAACTTAGATAAAAAAAAGATAGCAAAATATTGTATATAATAAAAAATAATAGAATATTTTTAGGATAGTTTTAACATAGTTTAGTTTAATACATAGATGTAGCATAACATTTTCTTTTGGGCTTTTTAGGTTGAATTAGAAGATAGGACTATAGGGGTATTATGGGTAAGTGATAGATCCCTTAGAAAATGCTAGAAGTTCCCCTATTATGTTAATACTATTAGTATATTCTTGTAATTGATTGATTGTGTAGTGTGCCCTTTCTAGGATTATTGTTTGATTATGTGGGGTATTGGGCCTGCTTGGGGCTTGGGTTTGAGTTGAAGACTTTGTTGATGAAGCCATTGAAGACAAAAGGAATGAAGACCCAGTTCAAGAGTTGATGAAGATTGCAGCCTGCTTGTAGCAGATGAAGATTATAGGAACTAGGAGCTAGGTAGAGCTCTAGAATAGCAACTTGATTCACAAACATGGAAGGTCTTGTTTGCCTCCATCCCTCTCTATGATGCAGAGTCTCTCTAGGACACTCACCCCCTTCCTTTGGAAGGCTTGGTGACAGTGTCTAAGAGATAGAACTCTTGAGAGAAACATTCTACATGTTGTTAACAGTCTGTTTGCCACCTTTGGTGGTCAACTAACTGTTTAGCATTCCAGTTCATCCTCTTAACTGTTCCTCATCTTGGAGAGTGAGACTTGAAGAAAAGCCCTGAAAGATTGAAGATAGAGACTTTGCTTGAAAGCTGTGAAGATGAAGACTGATGCTTGCTTGAAGCCTGTAGCTGTTTGAAGATGACTTGAAGACAGATGTTGATAAAGCTTGCTGTGCAGAGCTGCTGTTTGCTATTTATTTTTGCTGTTTATAATTTTTGATGTATTGTTTGAGTTTCCCGGACTGTATTGTTTGCCAATTAATCTGTTAGGTTGAAAGCGAATTTTGTTCGCTTTTGCCTATTGTTTTCTAGGTTCGAGGTTGAGTGGGACTCCCTTGCCTCGCTTGTACTGCTGCATTCATGCATTTTACTGCTTTATTGTATATATGTTATTGTTTCTGTTTCCGTTTATCTCTTAGGATCTCTGTTTCTCTCTGCGCAAGAGAGGAATATGATAGATATTAGGTCTTAACCCATGCATGATAACATTAGGTTAGTGTGACTCCCTTTTCAACCATAGGTTAGAGTTATGTCTCTTCTTTCTCAAAACAAACAGAAAAACACAATAAGATTTCAAATCCAATAAAAGACACTTCTTCCGTAAAAGAATGTGAACTCATCAAAACGTCATTTTTGTCCGCTTGGACCAGTAATCAGAAAAACCCTTTTTCAGAAGGAGATAAAAGCAATCAAAACAGACTTGTGTCGTACGTGGCCCGAACTACGTTTGCTCTGATCTTTCATGTTGTATGAAAGTACGTAGGCATAGGATGCGATATCCTAGCGAGCAACCTTCCCCTCCTTTCCCGTAGGTAGGCGAACTACATTGACTCTGATTTCTCGTTCCAGACGGGAATACGTAGGCATAAAGTGCGATACTTTGCCGAGTCATTTTCTTTTCTTTTAACCCTAGACCTGTAGAGTAGATAGAATAACAATCCGTACTAGAAAACAAGCGTGGATCCCGTCGAGTACGACGGACGTGAGGGGTGCTAATACCTTCCCCTTGCATAACCGACTCCCGAATCCAGGATTTGGTTGCGATGACCATCCCTTTCCCCGTTTTGCGGTAGGTTTACCTCGAGCGTTTCCTTTCCCTCCTTTGGGATAAATAACACACGGTGGCAACTCTTCTGTTCAGCCGGCGCCGATTTTCGCAGTAGCGACAGAAAGAAGTATGCCTATGTGGTGGTGGATGATTTTTTAAGATACACCTGGGTGAATTTTATAAGAGAAAAATCTAAAGTGTTTGATGTGTTCCAATATCTTTATCAGATTCAAAGAGAAAAAGAAAGCAAGGTTGTTAGAATCAGGAGTGATCATGGGAAGGAATTTGAAAATAAAAAATTTGCTGAATTCTGTTCTTCTAAGGGAATTAGCCATGAATTCTCTTCTCCCATTACTCACAACAAAATGGAGTTGTAGAAAGAAAGAATAGAACTATCCAAGAATCTGCTAGAGCTATGATCCATGCAAAGAAGTTTCCCTGCCACTTCTGGGCTGAAGCCATGAACACTGCCTGCTATATCCATAACATAGTGACTTTGAGAATAGGAACCATGACCACCTTGTATGAAATATGGAAGGGAAGAAATCCTTCTGTCAAATACTTCCATGTGTTTAGAAGCAAACACTACATACTTGCAGACCTTGACCAAAGAAGAAAGATGGATCCTAAGAGTGATGAAGGAATATTCTTGGGCTACTCTACTAACAGCAGAGCCTATAGAGTATTTAACTCCAGAACTAAAAACATGATGGAGTCCATCAATGTTGTTATAGATGACGTGCTTAAGGAGACTGATGTCCCAGAAGATGTTGGAACATCCCTTGATATCTCAGCTGAGTCTGCAAACAAAGACAATGATCCCAATACTGCCATTACTGAACCTGAACCAATTAACAAAGGACCCTTTATCAGAATTCAGAAAGACCATCCTATGGATTTCATCATAGGTGATCTAAATAAAAGGGTTACTACTAGATCCAGAGAAGTTATTTCAAGCTCTGGTTTTGTTCTAAGATTGAACCTAAAAATATCAAGGAAGCATTAACTGATGAATTCTGGATAAATGCCATGCAAGAAGAGCTAGGGCAATTCAAGAGAAATGAAGTATGGGATCTTGTGCCAAGTCCTGAAGGAACAAATGTGATTGAAACTAAATGGGTGTACAAGAATAAGTCTGATGAAAAAGGAATGGTCACCAGGAACAAAGCCAGACTGGTTGCACAGGGATACACTCAGATTGGGGGGGGGGGGTTGACTTTGATGCAACTTTTTCTCCTGTAGCCCATCTTGAGTCTATCAGATTACTTCTGGGAATTGCCTGCATTCTAAAAATTAAGCTGCTTCAGATGGATGTTAAAAGTGCATTTTTAAATGGTTACCTAAATGAGGAAGTCTTGTGGAACAACCTAAGGGATTCATTGATCCAACTTTTCCTAATCATGTTTTTAAGTTGAATAAAGCTCTGTATGGACTGAAGCAAGCTCCTAGAGCATTGTATGAAAGACTAACAGAGTTTCTAGTTGATAATGGATACAGAAAAGGTGGCATAGATAAGACATTGTTTATCAAGGAAAAAGGAGGAAAACTCATGATTTCCCAAATTAATGTTGATGATATTGTGTTTGGTGGGATGTCTAATGAGATGGTTCAACATTTTGTCCAGCAAATGCAGTATGAATTTGAAATGAGTCTTATTGGGGAATTAACTTATTTTCTTGGGTTGCAAGTCAAACAGATGGAAGAGTCTATATTCCTATCTCAGAGTAAGTATGTCAGTAATATAGTTAAGAAGTTTGGAATGGAAAATGCTAGCCACAAGAGAACACCTGCACCTACCCATCTTAAGTTGTCTAAAGATGAAAAGGGTATTAATATGGATTAAAGTCTCTACAGAAGCATGATAGGAAGCTTGTTATATCTTACAGCAAGCAGGCTTGACATTGCCTTTGCTGTGGGTGTTTTTGCTAGATATAAAGCTGAACCCAAAGTGAGTCATATCAATCAAGTCAAGAGGATTTTGAAATATATTAATGGGTCAAGTGAGTATGGGATGTTGTACACTCATGGATCTGGATGTGTGTTGTCTGGCTATTGTGATGCTGATTGGGATGGAAGTGCTGATGATAGGAAGAGCACATCAAGAGGCTACTTCTTTTTAGGGAAAAATCTAATATCTTGGTTTATCAAGAAGCAAAATTGCGTCTCTCTATCTACTGCAGAAGCTGAATATATAGCTGCTGGGAGTAGCTGTTCTCAACTTGTGTGGATGAAGCAAATGCTTACTGAGTATAATGTCATACAAGATGTCATGACATTATACTATGACAACCTAAATGCTATAAACATATCCAAAAACCCTATTCAACACAGCTGAATAAAGCATATTGATATTCGTCATCATTTTATAAGGGAGCTTATTGAAGATAAAATTATTACCCTAGAACATGTTACTACAAAAAAACAGCTGGCTGATATCTTCATTAAAGCATTAGATGCCAGTCAGTTTGAAACTTTAAGAGGAAAATTAGGGATTTGTATTTATGAATATTTATAGCAATTATTGCTTAGTGGGAATATCATTCAAGAGGGGTGGTATTTTCCAAAAATAAAGATGTCTCAACATCACTCATTATTTGAAAACACGGTTAAGGACACTACCACACACTACCCTAATCATTTTCTTCTCTTCAACTACCCGTTCGACTCCCATACCCACACATGGTCTCTGCTTGATTCCCACTCTCTGCTTAAACCTCTGATTGAAACCTATTCTCCCACTCGCAAAAACCTCAAAATGTCTCATAAACATGTTTCAACTTCATCCAAAGCTTCTAGGTCTGATTCGAAAACAAAGGCTCAACCTATGAGCATCTCTTTTGAGGACGTTCTTGATGTTGCCCCTCTTGCCATGGTTCCATGCGACGGAACTGAAGCGTCTAAGTCCACACCCACTCATGCAAGTGACTCAACACAGGCTTCTAAAGGTAAATATTCTGATACCTTTATTGATTCTACAAATAAAATGAAGAACAAAGGGGGTAGTGCCTATGTAGATAGAGCCATTAGGGAGTTAGTGACTAAGGTTCTATATGGTGGCCGTAATGTATCTGGGATTTCTACCCCTCTGTCATGCATGGATGCTACTCAAGTACTGTTGCTGGCCAAGGTGAAGAAGAAAAAGATGTTGATGACTTTCTTCTGATAAGAACCCTAACACAAATAATCTACACACGCTTGCTAGCTCTGTGCTCAAGGAAGGAAGAGTAGAAGATGTTGCAAATAAAGATGTTGGTACCCCTGGTATGGAAGACAAAACAAACAATTCTATTCAGGTAAGGAGAAGGTAAATATTTCTGATAATGTGGTGGACCTTGAGAGTGTTCCATCTGATGATAAGTTAATAAAGAATGTGGCTCCAAGTATTGCAAAAAGGCTGAAGTCTAGAAAAGGAAAATCTGTGATTGATCAATCTCCTTCTAAGAGTCAGAAGAAGAAAACTGTTGTTGGTCCTCCTAAATCTTGGAGTAAAGTCACTCCTGCTTCCAAGAAAAGAAAGGTTAGGTTAGAGACTGATTCTGATGAAGATGTTGAGGATGATTTCCAGGACATCACTCCTGTTAAGAGATCTGCTGCCAAGAAAATCACAAGTACTGTTCATGCTGCCCCTCTGGACAATGTGTCTTTCCACTCAATTGAAAATGTGTCAAAGTGGAAATTTGTGTATCAAAGAAGGATTTCCTTGAAAAGAGAATTAGTAAAGGAAGCACTTGAAATCAAGGAGGTCATGCAAATGATTTTTGATGCTGGGCTGACCAAAACTGTGGTTGGGTTCTCAAAATGTTATGATATGCTTGTGAAGGAATTCATTGTGAATATCCCTGAAAACATTACTGATAAAAAGAGCAATGATTTTATGAAAGTGTTTGTGAGAGGAAGGTGTGTTGAATTTTCTTCTGATGTGATTAACAAGTTCTGAGGTAGGAATGAGGAAGGGGGTAGTGAAATGGAAGCTACTGACAATCAGGTTTGCAAGGTAATAACTGCAAATCAAATCAATGCATGGCCCTCTAAAGGTAAACTTTCTGTTGGCCAACTAAGTGTTAAGTATGCCATCCTTCATAGGATTGATGCTTCCAATTGGGTACCTACAAATCACACTTCAACCATTGTTGTTGGTCTGGGAAGATTCACTTTTGTCGTTATGACCAAGGTTAAGTTTAACTATGGAAGGTACATATTTGGTCAAGTTTTGAAACATGCCACCACAAATGTTGTTAAGCTACCCATTGCATTTCCCTCTCTGATCTGTGGAATTATCTTGGCCAATACCCTGGGATTCTCTCACGCAATGATGTGGCCTGCAAAAGAAACTCAGTTCTATCTCTTCATTATAAGCTATTTGCAGGAAGACATGTCCTAGACATTGTCTTAACATCTTCTAAGAAGACATCCACTTCAAGGGCTAGGGTTATATCTTATTTAAAGGAGACTTTCAGGGAGTTAGGAGAAGTAATTAGTGTGGCTACAACAAGGAAGATTAAGTTGGAAGCTCTGATTAAATGTCTGGAACGAAATGAAGACCATACAATGAAGGATGCTGATGATCAGGAAGAAGAAGATGAAGAAGTTTCTGGTTCAGGGGAGAAGACTGATGATAATACTTCTGGGTCAACAACTGCTGGTGAAGATGAGAGGACTGAGTCTGAGGAAGAAGATTGATTATGCTTGACTGTGGTGATCTTTGGTTTTTGTTTTGTTTTGTCTGCTATTGCAGAATTTGTTTTCCCTTTCACTTAAAGTGCTTTTGTCTTGTACTCTATTTTGGGTCATCTTTGTACCCTTAACATTATTTGGATCTATTTAATTGATCTATGACATATTGTTACCCTTAAGTATGTGTTCCTAATTTATGGCTAAAAAGAGGGAGAAGTTGTTTCTGATTTGCTGATCTTGCTGAATGTTTGGGTTGCTGATGGTGCTGCTGTTGTGTGTCTTGAGGAGTTGCTGCTTATGGAATTAAGGGAGGTTGTGTTTACTCCTATTTTGAAATTTTTCTATGTATCTGTTGTTGTGCTCTCTAATATAGGAGCTCTTGTGACCTGTTGAATGTTTTAGCCAAAATCTGCCAAAGGGGGAGTTTGTTAGTTCTTGATTGGCAGAAATTTTGGTAAAACTTGGTGATATCACAAGATGTCATACATGATGTCTTGACATATGTTCTTAACATTCTGCAGGTGGCTATGTTTGTTGTTGCAGGGTTTAGTTCATGATGTCAAGCATGATGTCCTGACATTTGCGAACATAACATTCTGTGAGAATGTATTTGTTTGTCTGTTACTTTTTGTGCAACTCTTTACGCTGTTGTGATTAGTCATTAATGGTTCAAATATGCATGGAAATATTCTTTATTCAAAAGAGTTTTCGATGCATAATTCGTGGAGTATTTATGGAATTGTTTGTGCTATTTTCTGAAGGATATCTTGAAGATCTGAAGAGTGATTTGATTTAAGTTGATTGGGTCAAATCAAATCTATTTTGGTTCTACTCCTCGATACTAATTATGAAAATAATTATTTGAATTGATTCTATCAAGATCATGTGTTGTTTTTGCTAAATCCCAAGCCCATAAAGAGTTATTATTTAAAGTCTTCACAATCCTATTTTGAAGATTAGAGAAGCTAGGGTTGAGTTTAGTGCATTGCGCAAAGTATAAGTTTTAGCTTCGTGTGTTTGTGTTATTTGTGAGCCATTCACTCATCACTTTGATGTGTGAATTGGACTGAGTTTTTGTGTTTTAAGTTGTCCACTTAAAGCTTGTAAGCAAGAGTGTATTGTTCTTGATTGAAGCTTTTAAGAAAGATCAAGTATTGTCTTTGAAGAGTGCCTTCTAAAGTTTATTCATCTGTTGTTATCACTGCTGTGATTGAGGGGGAGTGAGAGTATATCTTATCTAAGAGTGTCCTAGGTAGAAATTGCAAGGGTAGAGATTAGGTGTGAAGATAGTAAACTAGAAAGAGTCTACTGTGTATACTCAAACTAATTCTACTTAGTGAATTTCCTTCCTGGCTTGGTAGCCCCCAGACGTAGGTGTGTTTGCACCGAACTGGGTTAGCAATTGCTTGTGTCTATTTACTATTGTTAATAGTTTTTCTTTGTTCATATATTGGCGATAGTTCATATATTAGTGTCGTGACATCGCCTTCGATATCTCATATCTGATACCAGAATTTCACATCCGAAGCATTAGCCAAGTTTTATATCACTGTTTCCAGACATCTCTCCAGCAGATAATGGCATGACTTAAGATTTCGTTATCTCCACCCTAGCAAAGGTCATTGGTGGGTGTGTTCATCTTTATTCCCCGGCATAGTTTGTTTGTTTAAACCTCTCTTTCCTCAGCGAAGTTTTTATTTTAGGTTGTAAGTCGTTTGATTATACTTCATATATACCTGGTTTATCCCAACTTTTGGTTGGTATCTTTCGTTGGACGTTATCCTAACTTTTGGTTGGTAGTCTTCTTTTGATCTCCGCAGAGTCTTTATCCCAACTTTTGGTTGGTAGTTCGTTTGCGTGTTGGATGTTATCCCAACTTTTGGTTGGTAGTCCGTTTGTGTGTTGGATGTTATCCCAACTTTTGATTGGTAGTCCATGGTTGGATGTTATCCCAACTTTTGGTTGGTAGTTCGTCGTTTGTTTGGATGTTATCCCAACTTTTGGTTGGTAGTCAGTTGTTGGATGTTATCCCAACTTTTGGTTGGTAATTTGCTTATTTCTTGGATGTTATCCCAACTTTTGGTTGGTAGTCCGTTGTTGGATGTTATCCCAACTTTTGGTTGGTAATCCGTCATTTGTTTGGATGTTATCCCAACTTTTGGTTGGTAGTCCGTCATTTGTTTGGATGTTATCCCAACTTTTGGTTGGTAGTTTTTCGTTTGTTTGAATATTATCCCAACTTTTGGTTGGTAGTCCTCCATTGAACTCCTTTGCGAAGTCGTTATCCCAACTTTTGGTTGGTAGTCTTCCTTTCCGTGTGCTTTCCCTCGGTCGGCGTTCCAGCGATCCTAACTTTTGGTTAGTAGCCTTCATCCTAACTTTTGGTTGGTAAGCTTTTGGAAGATCCCAACTTTTGGTTGGTAGTGTTTAATCTTTGTGTATTCGCCTTTGAATGATGTCTGGGTGATCCTAAATCTTGGTTAGTAGCCTCTTTCTCACAACTTTTGGATATTACTCTCTGGTGATCCTAACTTTTGGTTAGTAGCCATTATTATCTTCTTGATTAGTTACTATTTTGGTTATCCTAACTTTTGGTCGGTACCCGCCATTTTTTAAGTCCACCTTCAGCTGGCAATCTATGCATTGTGAATATCCCCACAGTTTGGAAATTTTCGGGTTCTTTTGGTATTCAATCACCTTTTACCTTGAATATTTGAAAGCGGTCGCTTTTCATCACTTCAAGTCCAAGTTGTTTGAATAGAGGCAGCTGTAGCACCTCAAAATTTTCCCATCTTTTCTCTTGGGATTGACTTATGTATCATTGCATCTCATATTCATTTTTTCATAGCATTGTTCTAGACAAAGGACCAAGGCATCATGGCTTGTTTCTCAAGATAGGAGGAACATGTTTCTTCAATCTCAAGCAAGGTTTTCTTCTTGACTTTTATGGTATTCTCAAGCTCCCAAAGGTCCCTCATCCTCAAGTGTGATTCAAGGAAACATCATTTCAAGATCATAGGTGGTTCATCATGGCTTATTTTGCAAGAAACAATTAAAAAAATTCAAAGTTGGTTTAAGGTGTTTGACCTAACTTAGCAATTTGTGGATGCTATGATCAAATGGGCATAACTCCTTCAAATTTCAACATCTTGAGGTGGTTCTTTTTCTTATGAGTTCTTATCATCATCCCCAACAAGTTCTATTTGCAAGGAAAGGTCCAATTATGCTTGGAAAGTCATCAAAAGTTTAAAGACATTATAGGTCATTTTGAGTTTTGGAAGGATTTTCTAGTCAACTCCAAAAGGTCATAACTTGGTCAATTTTCATCATTTGGAGCCCATTCATTTTAAAAAATTAACTTGAAGACGTCCTCTACAACTTCGATTCAAGGTGGAAGTGCTAAAAACCTATGGAAGGTCTTGGTTTTTGTCAAAATATTATAGGTCATTTTTGGTCCCTAAAAAGACTTGAAAATTTTCTAAGTGTTTTGCAATTTTGAACCTTTTCACGCAAGCTACTTTGAAGGATCATATCATTCAACTTAGATTTCCAAATCAATACCTTCTTTTCACATTACAAAGATTGTATCATCCTTTATCCAATGTAAGAAGAATCATCTCATAAAGCCTGCTACATTGTGAGAACCATGTTGGCAAAAATTGAATTTCAAAGTTGAAAATCCACTTCAATTCAGAATTGAAATTGTTTGAATTGGCCTCTAATCACCAAATTAAGCCACAAATTCAATTTAAACATGATTAAAAAAACTTTCCTAGGTTGATTAGAGCCTTGAAACGCAAGTTTTGAGTGGGTTTTTGCAACTTTCAAGTCACACTTTGCTCATGCTGCAGATGTGCACGAATTTGTTGAAATTGGCATCATTCACCCTCCCTCAACATTCAGAAAGCATCTCCTATAAATAAGAGACTCATTCCACTCATTTTCACAAGCTTTAATAGCCAGAATCACCCTACTGAGATCCCATTTGAACTCTTAAGCTTGAACTTCGAATTTTCATTTCCACCCCTTATTCACTCAAATTCTCCATTCAGTTAGCTTCACCAACACTCAGTGAAGCTAATCAGCTCAAGAACTTGAAGGATCGTGGCCTGAATCAAGCTTCAGGACTCCATTTTCAAAGCTCTGAAGTTGAACTTCAACAGGTACAATTCTTAACCATTTCAACTCAAGTTTGTTGCTAAGATGTAGTCCTTAATGTGCTGATGCTGTTAGGATTGTTAGATTTTGGTTTTGGTTGAGTTTTGATGTTCAATTTTCAAATCCGTGTTTGCTTTTCTTTCTGGTTTTTTTCAAATCGAGTGAGCTATGGTTTAAAGAAATATGACGCGATGATATGGTTGAGATTGTCTTGAAAAGACTCATCAAATGAAACCACCATGAGCTCCAATGGTTATGGTTTGATGGACCCACGATTTTCTGCAAATTCCTTTAGATTTGCTGGAAATTGAAGATGATGAGTTGACATCATCTGAGCGTCCATGTCTGACAGTTGTTATAATCTTGTGCCTCTGACTTTTGTTTGCTCTGTGTGGTTAAGTTGACTTGAGTCTTTCATGGATGCGTGCTTTTGGATCTTTGGATCATCCACGTCATTTAATGAAACCAAATCCAACGCATCTTGTTTTTTCTGTTTTATTTTCTTTTTCTATTTTGTTTTTAAATTCATTTTATTTTCATAAATTCATAGAAAATTCATTTTTAATCAGAAAAATACCAAAATATTTTCTAAAATTTCCTTTTATTTTCTCTTTCTGATTTTTTTATATCTTTTTTATCTTTTCATTTTCTAATTTTCTTGAATTTTAATTAGTTTAAAATTGTTTTTAGACATTTTAAAATTATGAGAAAAATATTATATGATCCTATGATGGTTTTGAACCTATGGTGATTTTCTTTGATTTTTATTTCTGGTTTTGCTATTTTCCATGTATTTTTGGATTATTTGGTTAATTTTAATTTGTTTAAAATTATTTTTGAGCCATTTAAAATTATGAGGAAATTAGCACATGATCCTATGATGGTTTCTGACCTATGGTGATGTTCTTGAATTTTTTTTGTGCTTTAACTATTTTCCATCCTTTTTAAGGTTTTATTTCCTTTTTATTTTATTTTATTTGTTTTTAAATTGCAAAGTTGAGTTGATTTTGTTTTTAATCCATGATTGAGTGCCTTTATGTTTTTCCTCAAGTCTTTTGAGTGTTTGATGCCTGCTTGATTGTGGTTTTCTCTTTATGGTTGATTTTGATGTTTGATTCTCTTAGAGGCATGTTTGGTTTCCACTTGTATGATTACATTTGTATGATCTTGTGTGTTCATGTTTGAATGTGAACTTGTGAATCATGTTGATGTGGTGGTTTCATGTTGGTTTCATGTCATAATCATATGCTTTTCCCTTTGGGGATTGTTTGAATGCATGTTTGTTTGGTATGATATGGATTTGTGTATGAATGGTATGCATGACTTGCCTTGTACCCTCTCTGTGATCATTGATATGACTTGAGTATGTTGTGTTGTGCTTGCTGCCCTACCATGTTTTTGTGCCATTTGAATTCATCTTATCTTGCTTTGTGATGATGAATGTTTGTTTGATGTTGATTGGAGGATGATGCTTGCTTTATTTGAGATTGAAATGAATGTGCTTGTTGTTTTCATCTTGGTTTGATAATGACTTCTTATTTGTCCATTCTTCATTCTTCTTCTTTCTTCTTCATCCTTCTTCATCCTTATTCTCTTTTTGGAGCTTGTTTAAGTTTCCTTCTTATTTTCATTTGTGATTGAATTGGGTGGTGTTTACTTGTGCTTGCTCACATGATCCCTTAGGATTCATAGTCCCTCTTAATTTATGATTAAGAAGGGAGTAGGAGAGACATTAGGCTTTCAATCCTTTTCATAATAACTATTAGGATAGTTCCTTGTATCTCAACCTTAGGTCCATCCTTTGTATGATAAATTAGGTAGACTTCCTTTGTCATCCTAACCTTAGGACCATTTTGTATGATAACATTAGGGTTTTTTAGTTTCCCTTTAGTATTTTCTTTTGTGTCTTATCTTCTCATCCCAAACAACTCTAAGACACTTAAAAATAAGGATGAACATTATACGCCATTAGCCTTAAATATGTGAGAAATGATGAGTGGGGGGTTTCTCCTCACTTGTCTAGAGTGTTTAGTGTATGCCCTTTGAGCGATATACAACACATTCGCTCCTATGTCATAGTCTTTAGTGCAATGTGAATCTCAAACAAATTCAACATACTTCACTAAAACTCACAAACCAAATTCAAATCTTTTTTTCGTTCGGGGTTGTTCTTAAATCATTTTCAGAAAAGAGTGCGTTATTTTTCTGTTCTACTGCAAACAAGCATCGACCCTGACTGCTGGAATGAGAACTTAACATCACTCATAAAAAAACACTTAACCAACCCGTGGTTTCGTAGTTACCCAAACTACATTTGTTCTGATTTCTCATACCAGATGAGGATACGTAGGCACAAGACGACGATGTCTTGGCGAGCAACCTTCCCCCATCACCCATAATTTTTTGAACTTCGTTGACTCTGACATCCCATTGTACGAGGGAATACGTAGGCATAGGGATGTGATATCCTATCGAGTATCCTTTTTCTTTTCCCATCCCCCGTTTAGCAGTAGCTTTTAGATAACTCACCCCTTTTGATAGAAAACAAACATGGATTCCATTGAGTACAATGGACGTGAGGGGTGTTCGTACCTTCCCTTTGCTTAACCGACTCCCAAACCCAAGATTTGGTTGCTATGACCTTGTATTTCCTGCTCTTTTAGGTTTTCTTCGATCGTTTCCTTTCCATCTCTTTGGGATAAATAACGTTCAGTGGCGACTCTTCTGTTTGTTTTTGCCGGCCCTTTTCGCAGTTGCGACACTGTTGAGTACAACGGACATGAGGGGGTGGTAATACCTTCCCCTTGCGTAACCGACTCCCGAACCCAAGATTCGGTTGTGATTACCTTTTCTTCTCCTTTCTTTTAAGTTTTCTTCGATTGTTTCCTTTCCCTCCTTTGGAATTAATAACGTTCAGTGGCGACTCTTCTGTTTGTTTCTGCCAATTGTTTTTTCGCAGTTGCGATAATATGTTAGATGAGTCTAAAGAATACCTTAGGACAAATCTAAATATCTACAATGTTTAGTTAAGAAAATGTAACATCCCCCAATCTTTCAATAAGAATGATGCATTTTTTGAGTTTTAATCCTATTGAGTTTCAATAAAAATGTAACAGAAGAGTCGCCATCGTTCGTTATTTATCCGAAAGAGAGGGAAAGGAAACGATCAGAGAAAACCTACGAAAAAGGAAGACAGGCCATCGCAACCAAATCTTGGGTTCGGGAGTCGGTTACGCAAGGGGAAGATATGAGCACCCTTCGCGTATGTTGTACTAAACGGGATCCACGCTTGTTATCTATCTAAAAGGGTGTTTAAACTATCTAACCTACAGGCTCATAGGGACAAAAGAAAACAAAAGAGACTCGATAGAGCATCGCAGCACTATGCCTACGTATTCCCTCGTGCAATGGGAAATTTAGAGTCAACGTAGTTTGGAAAACTACGGGTTAAAGTGGGGAAGGTTGCTCGCCAAGACATCGCTGTCTTGTGCCTACGTATCCTCATCTGGTATGAGAAATCAGAGCAAACGTAGTTCGGGATAAAATAGACCACTGGTTGGTTCAAGTGTTTTTAACTGAGCAGGGTTAAACCTTCGTTTTAGCAGTTAGGTGTATTGCTGCTCGACCATTGGAGACTTAGGCGTTGCCTGTTTGCGGTAGAACCAAGAGTTAACACACTCTTTCCAAAAATGGTTTTCAATTAATCCCGAAAGATAAAAAAGGTTTGACGTTTGCTTTTGTGTTTTTTTATGAAGAAGTGAATTGTATTGTGTTTGTAATTCATGTTGCACTAAAGACTATGACTTGAGAGAGAATGCGTCGCATATCTCCCAAAGGGCATACGCTAAACACTCTAGACAATTGAGAGGAAGCCCCCCAACCATCATTCCCCAAGTACTTAAGGCTCTTAGCATACAACACTTATTATCCTTTATTAGGTGTCTTGAAGAAGTTAGGAGATGAGAAGAGAAGACACACACTCTAAGGGGACCTGATCAACCCTAATGTTATCATGCAATGTGCTCCTAACATTGAGATTAAAAGGGGAAAATACTATCCTAATGTTAGCATACTTGGATTGAACACTTAACGTCTCTCCTACTCCCATCTTAAACAGAGGGGCTAGGAATCCTAAGGGATCATCGCAAATAAAGCCAAATAAACACAAGATAAATCAATCACAAATGAAATGCAAGAAAAGGATGAAGTTGACTTAACCAAGTCAAGAAGAAATGCAAACATGATATGCAAAATGCAAAGGATGCAAAACAAATCAAAGGGCAAGGCAAAATGACTTAAGCAAGTCAAAGAGAAAGTGAGATGAAATAAGAGAAGTTACAACTCCTACAACCATTCATGCATCAATCACTAATCTCAAAAGGTAAACAACAAAGCTTAAAGAAGAAACCATGATCAAGATGAAGATGGGAGAATAGGTTTGGGCAGCAAGCAACATGAGGAATATCTCAACCAAATGCAACACATTGATCATGCAAGAAGAAAGTACAAACAACTTCTCAAAGTGGTTCCTCATTCAAGGCAAACTCAAAGTATGAATAAACAAACCAAATTACCTTGAATAAGTAACACAACCCCAAGGGACAGAAGTGAGAACACAAGAATAAATCTCACAAACAAAAGTGGAAACCAAACACAAGCAAGTTACAAGTTAAGGCAAGAGAAAGAACCAAAGTTTAAACCACATTAAACACTTAAACACCAATGGAATGCCTTAATTCAAAGTGACTTGTAACACAAACCAAACAAGTGTGTGACCTATAAAATCAAAACCAACACTTTAATCATGTAAAGAATGAGTGTCAAGAGTCATAGGGTGCATATGAGATCCATCAAAGTCATTTCTCAAAGAAACTAGGTCAACTAGTTTGTGTGAACTTCATCTAGGGTGACTTGACTTGCAAGGTTCACCAAAAATAGAAGAAATGTTCAATAAATTCCAAATAAAATGCAAAAAGCAACTAGGTATGTTGTTAAACAGAGGCCAAATCATCCAATCCAAATTTAATTCAAGGCATCACCAAATGATTTGATCAACTAGGTTGCTCCACCTTATTGAATTATTATCGAGGGTCAAACAAAAGCAAAGCAAAGTCAAACAAAAAATGATCAAACATTGACCAAAATCAGCCTCAAAGGTACCTCAATCTATCCTCTAAATGGAGAAGAAACCTTACTCATAGGTGATCTCAAATGGTAACTCAAGCATGGATGATCAACAAAATGCATCATTAAAAGTCTCTCTAATTACAAAATTCAATTTAAATTGCAAAATAAAATAAAAACATAATTAAAAATTATGGAAAATTAATTAAGGTTTTAAAATGATAGAAAATATTTTTTTATGTAATTTTTAGCTAATTGGAGCTATTTTTAATAATTTCAAATGAAAACAAATAATAAAATAAAATAAAACAAAATGGAAATAGAAGGGAGGTGCAATAGCAAAACAGAGAAACAAAGGAAATCAGTTGAAAGCGAATTGGGCTCAAAAGCACTGGGGGTGTGAATATCATATTCAGCCTAATCCATTAGACCTGACTCAACACTCAAAACGCTCCGTTTCATTAAACGGGCGTGGAGTCAAAATGACACATGGACCTGGTCAAGCGAATGAGAAATAAACATGCACGCAGTCAAATGTTCAACATGGATCCACATCAGCTCTGACTGGAAAATAACCAG
Organism: Lathyrus sativus; assembly: GCA_963859935.3. NCBI lineage: Eukaryota > Viridiplantae > Streptophyta > Magnoliopsida > Fabales > Fabaceae > Lathyrus > Lathyrus sativus. Next base: position 26,133,649 of record OZ012737.1, read on the forward strand.
ACGCCAGAGCTAGGGCTCCAGTCGTCTTCTCCGATGAGCTCACCGGAGCTCAGGTGAAAACCCACCATGAAAACTGCTGATCCTTATACCAACGGAAAGCTGGGCTTGCAAGGGTTTCAAATCCAAGATCCAATCATTGAAAATGTTCATGAAATAAGAGAATCGAAGGCTTGAAGTTTGAGATGCACATACTGAAATTCAATCAAACATGAACAACAACTATGCAAACATGGCCTACTCAACGTAGGGCTTCAGATGCAACCAGTATGAGGCTTAATCATGGTTTAGAATGAGAGAATTAAGTGATGGAAACTTACTGAACGAAACAACTCCATTGGTTCTTCTCAGGTATGCAAACTTCACTTTCTTACTTCAGTTTCACTCCAAATGCTTCCAGGAAGAAGAATCAAGCTTCAATTTCACTTGATTTGCAGAGAAAAATGGAATTCGAACTTGGAGAATTCTTGAGAAATTTGAATCTGAAATTGACCTCTAGCTCCAAATGCGCATTCTGAGCTTCTAGGGAAAGCTCTAAGTTAATATATGATGGATTTGAATTGTTTTACAGGCCCATGAAGCCTCAATTAGGAGATTTGAAATTTTTCCCAAAAAAGCAACTTACTTGAACAAATGTGTTTTGGCTTCATTCATACCTTGTGAGTGCACTAATCTGCAGCTTATGAGATGTAGTTTTCAATTGAATTGGATTGGGCTCTTGATTTGATCTAAGTTATGAGTTTGAAATGAAAACTTTTTCTTGAAGGAACTTGAAAATGCCATGTTGTCACGCCCTCTTGTACCAATCCAATTGTGCAATCTTTCTTGTGATCACATTTTGGTACACAACAAAACAAAACAAGTGAAAAATATGACCTATAATGTATTAATCTCATGCCATGTTTAAAAGTCCATATTCCACTTGGAAATTCTTCCATATGGCCACACAATTCCATGATTCAAATGATCCTTGAGCTCTATCATGTAAATGAGGATTTTATGAGCACCTTTCATGTTGGTTGGAAGTTCATTTGATGTACACAAGTGCATGAAAATGACCTATGTAGCAAATGACCTATAATGAAACTTTCCCAAAACACCCTTGCCTTGTGAGCTTCATAACTTGAGTTATACAAATGATATCAAGGGCTTCTAGGACTTTTTGGAAATATGAGACCATGAGGAACAACTTTTGTGTTCACTTGAAGTTGAGGAGAAACTTGATTCTAGGTCAAAAATGCCTTGGAAGTGAGTTGACTTTTAGTTGACCAAAACACATTCATCTGAGGACCCCTAACTTGTTAGCATCATAAATTGAGTTCCATAAACCCAATGGATGAATTCTAGTACTCAAAAGAATGCTTGAAGCATGCCCTACAAGTTTCATGTTTACATGAAAGTAAGGTTGAACTTGTATCATGAGGTAAATTGTCCTTGAAGTTGGGCACTAAAGAAGGGGATTTTACACTGAGATCCTCTGAAACCTTAATTTAGTAACTTCTTGAACTCTTGATTCTTCTTGATTTGAGCTTGACATGACATCCTAGATGTCTCAAGAAAACTTCCATGGCCTTAAGAACTTAAAACCAAATCTTGAACTCCCTCAAACTCACAATTGACCTTGAGTTGACCAGATGAAACCCCAGATTCATATCCTTTGACTATGACCTCTTGGAGATGAAATAAGTGTCTAGGTGAGCTCCACAATGGCTTCCAAAGTACTCAATGAGCTTCTCAAACACATCTTATCCAAAACAAAGATCTTATGAACCCCTGATGATCCTATGTTGACCTCCAAGATAAGAGACAAAGACTACACATCTATCTTCTATTTCAAAGAGCCTTGGCAACCTCTTGATGATGGTAAACACTTGATGAATCAAATAAACACTCTTGCTTGATCTTGAAACCCTTAAGACTCTTCTCTTGAATGGCACAATGATCGCGACTTTCTATGTCTAATACAACTAACTGCAAGTGCACAGTCTATCGCGTAGTAATAAAAGATATCGATCCCACAGGGACTCGTAATCAAACTAGTGTTCTCGGGAGTTACTATGTTTAGCTAGGTAGAATATGTTTTAAGGGAATAAGGTTGTCACTAAAAGGGGAACTAAGATTACTGTTTGGATTTTAATTAATTAAATCGATACGTAGTAATTATGTTCTTCAGGGACTTGATAAGTGACTGGTGTATGAAATAGTTTTCACAGTTTATTTAAGCAGAAAATGGAGATTTGAAGACTCTCGTCTCACAATGGTTATTGACGCTAATCATAATCCTAAGGGCCTAACGTACACTTTCGTGTTCCGTTCGGGGTTAAAATTACTTTTTGGAAATCTCTAAGTTCTAATTCGTTTTAAATTGCTTTCGCTGTTATTAAAACAAATGCCTAGTGTTTACTATCTGACCTTACCGCAGCTTTCGCTTGTTGGTTCGTATCTTAATTAATTTCCCACTTTCGTGGCAAAACTACTTTAAAATAAGTTCTCGCTTTCGCGACGAAGTTTATTTCGTAAATCAATTTTAAACACTTAGACCATAAGTTATTTTTGTGAAAAGAAAGTTTTCAAACAAGAGTTATCAAGTCCCATTCGAATTATTACTACATATCGATTACCTAAGTTTAGCTAGACATGGAATTTAGAAAAGCAAAACATAAATAATAATAATAAATAATAAATTGCATTATGATAAAATAGAAGTCGATCAAAATGAAAACCTGTAAATAATGCCAATTGGCCTTTGGGCAGATCCTCCACAGATGTTGGCAGGATTCTGTCTTTAGTTCCAATTCGATCGTACAGTGCAGTAACAATTACAGAAGAGCGGAAATGGGAATGAGTAGAATGGAAAGGGAAATAAAGGAAAGGGATACAAATGAAACTGGAGAAATGGATACAAATAATAACTGAAAGTAAATTTGGCAGCACTTCGTGGTATGAATGCAGCTCCCTTTTTGAAGTCCTCTGCTTCCCTTTTTATAGAGGTGGAATTCCAACGGTTACCTCTGAGGATGATGGACCTTGAGGCAGATAATTTAGGGAGTAGTGGACCATTTAATGGGAATTGGAGCTGCTCTTTTGACGTGTAATATGAGTGGGGCGTTTTTGCCTGCATGAAGGTCGTCACAAGGTGTGACGGTCGTCACCCGTGTGACGGTCGTCATGCATCTGTGACGGTCGTCACATCAGCAAAAACTGTCTGCTGCGCTTTTCATTGTGTTTTCACTCTTTTTTCGTCCATATTTCATCTGGGATTGCTTCTTTTATTCATGTTGCCTTGTTTAGACGTGATCGTTGAATACCTGCAAAAACATCAGACAAATACATGGAAATAACCCGAAATCGGATCGAAAACGGTTAGCTTTTAGTCGAATTATGCATGAAAATATCTATACGATTTCGTGTTATCAAACTCCCCTAAGCTTGAATCTTTGCTTGTCCTCAAGTAAAACGTGGAAAAGTCGGCAAGCACGAGGCTGCTTCTTCGTCCGCAGAGTTTGGAAAAACCGGGATTCTTGGTAGGAACAAGACGAGTATCACGACGACACTGGACTACAAGTCTCCGGAGGTCTCCCTTTTATGCAAATCGGTCTCAGTCATGCTACCGTATCTTGGTGTCAAGGTTCTCGTGGCAAGTTCACCCTGTTTGTTCTAGCGCAATCACATTAAGCCCGTTGTCCGCACACTCTCATGGCAAGTCGACCTGTTAGTGAATATGATCTCGTTTTTGTTTTTGATCTTCTTCATTGATCATTGGTTTGGTGTCATTGATTTTTCAATGAGTTTTTCGTGCCTTTGGGCTAAATGCTCGGGTGAGGAGCACCTAACTTAGAAGGAAACGTATCTTATATTCTTGGGCTTTTTTTTAGCTCTCTTTTCATGATTTTTCATCTTTTTGGAGATCATACACTTATTTGCATCGGTCGCTCGCTTAGAGGTGTTTTTAGGATGGTGCTGACTGCTAGTATAAACTACTTGGGGTTGGGTTTGTGTAGACACTTGAGACTTTGGTACATGTAGGTGGTGAAACCGACTCGCATAAACTAGAGATCTAAGGTGTCTGGACGATACTGGTTTTGTTAGAACTGTCGTTTCCTCGGAGTTTCAAAGCTCGGTTTGAACTCAGGTGCATTCTCGTGATGCTTTTGCTTTTGAGGAACAAACGAAAGTTTTTGTTTACGTTGAATAATGTGGGGATGGTTTGCGTAACGTGAAAATTATATAAACGAACTTTATTCGCTAGAAATAGAAAGTGTAAAAATGGAACTTACTAAAATTCAAAAGTGCAGTGAAATGGAAATACAGTAAATAAGGGAAGTTCTAAATACAGTGGAAATAAGGCTCCGCTCCCACACTATCTCGATCAGTGTCCTCACTGATTCTTGAAGCATGCGAGAGGGAGATACAACTGAAAATGAAAATAGAAAATACTGAAATATAGTAAACAATAAAGGAAAAATTAAAAATCTAGTCCCGGGGCCTGTCACGTCCACGCTGGCGTCCTCTGGCTCTAGCAAGGGCTACTCTATCCTCATAGCTCATGGCTCCGGTATGGTAGACCGTGTCTCGGAGGCCTTCGACCTGCAGGGTCAGATTCGCTAGACTCTCAGTGATCGTAGCTTGGCCGGTGTGAAGTTGTTGCATTTGAGTCCGGTGCCAAGCTTCGAACTGGTCAGCTCGCTGGTTCTGCTGTTGCAGCATCGTGAGTATCTGTGCCTGCTGGTCTAGGGAGCGATGGAGGTCCTCTTCGGTGTAATCGGGCACGGGATGGTGACGGCGGCGGCGGGATGATGTACCTACTGGTGGAGGAGGCTGCGATGCCTCTGGCTGCTCGGACCTGTCCAACTCAGCTTGGATTTCATCTTCGAAATCATGAGTGGGTTCCTGAGTAGGGACAGCGGCAGCAGGAGGGGCAGTGAGGTCGAACAACCAGTTGGTACGGTCCTCAGGATGGATGCGGGTGCGGGACGGAAGGATGATGCTTCTGACGGTCTTGCCACGCACAACCGGATGATATTTCCCGTCAGCTCGGGAGCGGATGAGATGGGAGGCCCTGCAGTGGTCGGTGTCAAGGAACACCGAGGGGATGGACTGGAGGTGCTGGAGGCGGTCGCCAAGGTTTAGCCCAAGTGCAATCGCCGTGACAATCCCGCCAAAGTAGAATGGCTTCGAGCCACGGTTGCAGTTGGCCTGAATGTGGGCCAGCAGGAACGGGGCGGCGTTGACCGGTTCATTGTTGAAGACGCAATGCAGAAAGAAGAGCTCCTTGGAGTTGACTTTGTGGTTGCTGTCTCTGGCGAAGATGATGTTGCTCAACACCCTGTGAAAGTACCTGATGGCGGGGTTATGGATGTGAGTGGCGTGTAGGGAGTCCCAGCCATCGGCATTTAGGCCGGTCAACTGATACCACAACGCAAAGGCTTCGTGCTGGAACTGGTCAGTGATGCGGCGATGAGCGTTGTCGCCGCGGGGTAACTGTAGGATGCCGGCAATCTGGTTTTGGTGCAGCTGATAGTTAACGCCAAACATCCGGAAGCAAGCGGCACCTGAGTGCTGGTTGAGTTCGCCGCTGCTGGTGATGTACGAGAACGAACTCAGGAACTCAAGGGTGAGCTGTTCGTAGGTCGGCTGGGGGTTGGAGCAGAGGTTCCAGATGCCTGCTCGTTGAAGCATCCAGGTTACACCTTCGAGGAGTCCGAGCTCCGTAAGTGATGGAAGGTGCGGGTAGTGAGTTGGCTGGAGAGACCTTTGATGAAATGCATTGTACTGTGCTCGTTGTCTCTCGCCTAACTCGCCCTCAGGGAAGGAAATGTTGCTGATATCTGCGTTTCCGGCCATTGTTGAAGATGGAGAGTTTTTGGAGGTTTTGGGGTTTTTCGGCGGAGAGGGAAATGTGACAGAACGGTGGTTTGGAGATTGAATTTGGAGTTGAGGTTTATAGTTTAAATGGAGAGGGCGAAAATCGTAGTGGGGTATGAATGTTGGAAGTTTGAAAGTGATAATGGGGGGAGTGGAAGGGTACACGACCCCTGCTATATCAGATTGCAGTTCTGGGCTGCATGACGGTCGTCACAAAGGTGTGACGGTCGTCACCCGTGTGACGGTCGTCACCCGTGTGACGCTCGTCATGGGGCTGTGACGGTCGTCACAGCAGCAAAATCTGTAGAACGCAGAATTTTGCTCTGAGGGCGTACTCGTGGTGATTTTAAAGCGTAGTATTGCTACGGTGATGTAATATAACAGCCAACAATCAATAAATCATGCGAAAACAGAATAATTGAACAAAACTAGAATTGAAATAACATAAAATCGAAACAATTGTATGTAGTACATAATGAAAACGAACAATGCAAAAATTCCAAAGGCGTAAATTAAACTAAACTAGACTAGACTAAACTGAAACTACTGCTACGAGCTAATGACTAATATTTCTGTGCCTTCAACTCATCAAATTTCCGTGAATAATAGTCGAGTTGGTCGCAGACTAGATCCATGAAGCCTACCAGGTCACTGTGCACGCTTGCGATATCAGCTTTTACATTCGTCAGAGCTTTATCAACGTCGTCCAATCTGAGTAACACGGTATCCATTTTGTCGGTTGTTTCCTCAGGGATAGGCTCAGGATAAGTATTGTAGTGTGGAGAAGTCATAGGGTCTACTTCATTTTCAGAGGCGGCGTCCTCAAAGTACATGTAATCGTGTGCCTCAGAAATGTGGTCACTGTCATACATATAGTTCTGGGGTGTTGACTGTGGTGAAGGAGGTCCCATAGGCTCATCCAATTCATAGAGCCAGTTATCCTTGTTGTGGATGCTTGTCATCAGATGATCAGGCAGTGTGAATAGTTGTACTGGTTTTTCGTTAATAAGGTACTCATACGGTCCAGGTCCCATAGTTCCTAAGATGCGCCTGTTAAAGCAGAATTGTATGTTCATGGGTCTGATGGTACCAAAACGAGTGCTGGCATTTAGATGGAATCTAAGGCCAAGCTCGTGGGCTATCATTGTTACTAGTCCTCCTATAAGAATAGGTGTCTGAGGTTCCAGCGTGAGGCGTTCGAAGGCTCTCATCATGAAAGGCACTGCATTTACTGTCCGTCCCTGAGAAGCACAGAGCATGATGAATAACTCTTCCTTAGACACTGTGGTAATATTTTCTTCTTTTCCAAACAAGGTGTGAGCTAGTATCTTATGGAAGTATCTAAAGGCTGGGTTATGAATGTCATCATTGTACATTCTGTCTGGTTCAGAGTGATAGTCGCCTGTGATTCTACCCCAGAAGTCCTCGAGTTGCAAATCAATATCGTCATCTTCTGCACTGATGAACACATGCGGTCCGCTAGGGAATCCTAGGAGGTTAGCTAGTGACATCCGGCTATGAGTTTGGTCCATTCCAAACAATCTGAAAGTAATCAACGCTGAGCGGGTTCCAAAGCCATAGTTGGGTGTGTATCTGAAAGAGCTAAGGAATTCATAGGTAAGATCCTTGTAGGTAGCGAAACGTGTTTTCAGAGCAGTGTTCTCCCAACCCAGTTGATTGAACAGGTATTGAATGCTATCCGTGATCCCTAGTTTATCCATAGTAGCCTTGTCATAATACAGCGTTAAGGCGAATTCTCTTTCGGTCAGTGCTGCAAATCTTGCCTTTTGAGCGAGTCCTTTGAAGTGAACCTTTGTGAAATCGTACTCGGCCATATTCGCAGGTAATTCGGAGAAAATAGAAGAAATGTTTTGAAGGCTTTAAAAATCCTGAAAAGTTTGAAACAAGAAATTGAAGTCAGGATTTTTAGAAACGAAAAGTGGTAGAAACAAAAGGCAAAAGAGAAAAAATAAAATAAGAATAAAAGTACGAAAATGAACGAAAGTAGAAAGTAGTAGTAATTTTAGGATTTTTGTTGGATTTTTCAAAGTAGAATTTTAAAGAAAAAAAATGAAATGCAATAACGAGGGGAATTTGGGTTGCCTCCCAATAAGCGTTGTTTTTAACGTCTAAAGCCTGACGATAGCTTGGTGAGAAGCTATTCTGGTGTTTGAGCCGGAAGCTCAAGCAATGTTATATTGCTAACTTGAGGACTGTTGTCGTTCTTATTGTAATGTTTTAGACGTTGCCTGTTTACGATAAACGGTGCATTTGTCTTGTCGGTAATTTCAACAGCTCCACTCTGAAGTACTTTAGTCACTTCATAGGGTCCAGACCACCTAGATTTTAGTTTTCCTGGGAAGAGTTTTAATCGTGAATTAAAAAGCAATACGATGTCTCCCACACTGAATTGTTTCCTGATTGAACGTTTATCATGCCACCTTTTAGTACGTTCTTTGTAGATACGGGCATTTTCGTAGGCGTCTAATCGAAGTTCTTCCAACTCGTGTAAGTTCAGGATTCGCTTTTCTCCTGCCTCGGTGTAGTTGAAGTTGAGTGTCTTAATGACCCAGAAGGCCTTGTGCTCTAACTCTACAGGGAAATGGCAGGATTTACCGTAAACTAATTTATAGGGGGTAGTACCTATTGGTGTCTTAAATGCGGTCCTATAAGCCCATAAAGCTTCTTGTAGCTTCGATGACCAGTCTCTCCTTGAGGTAGCGACAGTCTTTTCCAAGATTTGTTTTATTTCTCTGTTCGAGACCTCTACTTGTCCGCTAGTTTGCGGATGATAAGGTGTAGCTACTCGGTGCCTGACTCCATATCTAGAGAGAAGTTTATCGAATATTCGTGATATGAAGTGAGATCCTCCGTCACTAATGACGAGTCTGGGTACACCGAATCTAGGAAAGATAGTGTTCTTGAAGAGTTTGATTACTACTCGTGCGTCATTTGTTGGAGCAGCTATGGCTTCTATCCATTTAGACACGTAATCGACAGCGACGAGTATGTAGTTATTTCCAAAAGAAGGTGGGAAAGGTCCCATGAAATCTATTCCCCAGACGTCGAAGACTTCTACCTCTAAGATTCCCTTCTGAGGCATTTCATCGCGTCGTGAGATGTTGCCAGTTCGTTGGCATCTATCGCACTTTTGCACAGCGATGTGAACGTCTTTCCAGAGATTAGGCCAGAATAGGCCAGCTTGGAGAATCTTAGCGCACGTCTTGGATGTACTAGCATGACCACCATATGGTGCTGAGTGGCATTGGGAAATAATATTTTCTATTTCTTCCTCTGGGACACAGCGACGGTATATGTTGTCGGCCCCTCTCTTGAAGAGTAGAGGTTCGTCCCAATAATAGTGTTTCAGATCGTGGAAGAATTTCTTCTTTTGCTGATAAGTAAGATCTGGTGGAAGCACGCCCGCAGCGAGGTAATTAACGATGTCAGCATACCAAGGTAATGTGACTTGGGCATAGACGGCTTCTACGGCTTTTTCGAATTCTGGATCTTCCGAGATTGCATTGGGTGTGTCACTTTCTAATTTGGCTATCAGACGTTCGTACGGGAAATCGTCATTTATCGGTACTGGCTCGTGTCTGATGCCTTCTATTCGGGATAAGTGATCCGCAACAACGTTCTCGGTTCCTTTCTTATCTTTGATTTCTAAGTCAAACTCTTGTAATAAGAGGATCCATCTCAATAGTCTTGGTTTGGCATCCTTTTTGCTTATTAGGTACCTTATGGCAGCGTGGTCTGTGTATATTATAATTTTTGCTCCTACTAAGTAAGAACGGAATTTGTCAAGCGCAAATATAACTGCTAGAAGTTCCTTTTCTTTGGTAGCGTAGTTCATTTGGGCAGGATCTAAGGTTCTACTGGCATAGTAGATGGCATGGAGTTTCTTGTCCTTCCTTTGTCCTAGAACTGCGCCTACAACGTAATCACTCGCGTCGCACATGATTTCAAACGGTAGTCTCCAATCCGGTGGTTGCATGATTGGTGCGGTGATAAGGGCTGATTTCAATGTTTCGAATGCTTTTAAACAGTCGTCGTCGAAGACGAACTCAACATCTTTCATTAACAGGCCGGTCAAAGGTTTTGTGATTTTCGAGAAATCTTTTATAAATCTTCTGTAGAAACCGGCATGTCCTAGAAAACTCCGTATCTCTCGTACGGATTTTGGAGGTTGGAGATCTTTTATAATCTCTATTTTGGCTTTGTCTACCTCAATCCCTCTATCTGATATGACGTGTCCTAGAACTATTCCTTGTCGGACCATAAAATGGCATTTCTCCCAATTTAGGACGAGGTTTACTTTTACGCAACGTTCTAGTACCATTTCTAAGTTTTGTAAGCATCCTTCGAAACTTTGTCCACATACCGAGAAATCGTCCATAAACACTTCCATAATGTCGTCTATGAAATCTGCGAAGATTGCCATCATGCATCTTTGGAAGGTTGCTGGAGCGTTACAGAGTCCGAACGGCATTAGGCGGTAAGCAAAAGTACCGTAAGGACAGGTGAATGTAGTTTTTTCTTGGTCATCAGGATGGATGGGAATTTGGAAGAATCCTGAGTAACCATCTAGATAGCAGAAATATGAATGTTTGGCTAATCTTTCCAACATTTGGTCTATGAAGGGTAGCGGGAAGTGATCTTTGCGCGTAGCCTTGTTAAGCTTCCTATAATCAATACACATCCTACTTCTAGTCACGACTCTTTTTGTTATCGATTCGCCTTTTTCGTTTTTAACTACTGTGACTCCTCCTTTCTTTGGTACGACATGAACTGGGCTAACCCATTCACTATCGGAGATCGGATAGATGATTCCTGCATCAAGTAATTTCTTTACTTCATCTCTGACTACAGTGCTCAGGATGGGGTTTAGTCGTCTCTGATGCTCTCGAGAGGTTTTAGAGTCTTCCTCTATTGTAATTCGATGCATACAGATTGAAGGGCTTATACCTTTTAAATCGCTTATGTTATAGCCTAACGCGGTGGGGTACTTCTTTAGGACTTCTAATAACTTTTCGGTTTCTGGTTGTCCTAAGTCGGCGTTGACTATCACTGGTCTTTTTAGTTCATCGTCTAGAAATTCATATCTGAGGTTTTTGGGTAGAGTTTTAAGCTCTAAAGATGGGTTCTTCGGACCTGGCATATGGTTTGGTGTCAGTGCTAAGCTTTCGCTTAGGCTGTCGTCTTTATACGGTTTACGCCAATTGTCGTCTTCAGAAATATCTGGTATTTGAATCTTTATTATTTCTGAATACGTGGTCTCCTCATTTTCAAGTTCTCTTATGCATTCGTCAATTTCGTCTACTAAATAGCAGGTATCGTCTATTGCTGGTGCTTGTAAAAACTTGGTGAGAATGAACTCTATCTTTTCTTCTCCTACTTCGAATGTTAGCCTTCCTTTCTTCACGTCTATAATCGCTCCGGCTGTAGCTAGGAATGGTCTTCCTAGGATAATTGGGGTTACAGTGTCCTCCTTGATGTCCATGATTATGAAGTCGGTTGGAATGTAGAATTGTCCTATGCGTACTGGAACGTTCTCCAGTATTCCGACGGGGTATTTTACTGATCTGTCAGCTAATTGTACGGACATTTTGGTTGGTCTGAGGTCTCCCATATTCAGCTTTTTGCATATAGATAAGGGCATAACACTGATACTGGCTCCTAAATCGCATAGAGCTTTGTCTATTACGAACTTTCCTATTACGCAGGGTATGGAGAAACTACCTGGGTCTTTTAATTTAGGAGGCATGCGGTTTTGAATAATAGTGCTACACTCTGCAGTGAGTGTAACTGTTTCGTTATCCTCGATTTTTCTCTTATTTGACAGGATCTCTTTGAGAAATTTGGCGTATGACGGCATTTGAGTTATCGCTTCTGTAAAAGGAATAGTAATATTCAACTGTTTAAGGAGCTCTACAAATTTCTTAAACTGTCCTGAAGTTTTAGAGTTTATTAGTCTTTGCGGATAAGGGATAGGTGGTTTATATGGCGCTGGAGGTGCTTGAGTTTTTTCACTTGCGGTGTCCTCCTTCTCGTTGTCCTCCTTCTTCTCTAACTCAGATTCCTTTTCTGCTTGTTCAGTTGGTTTCTGTTGCATGGCTGAGTTTTCGGTCCTCGGATTGATCGGTTCGTCCAATTCTTTTCCACTTCTTAGTATCAAAGCATTTGCTTGACCTTTGGGATTCTGTTCGGGTTGTCCAGGAAATGTGCCAGCAGGTGCGGCAGCAGATGCTTGCTGTTGAGCCACTTGTGATATTTGAGTTTCTAACATTTTGTTGTGGGTGGCTAGAGCGTCTACTTTTCCTGTCAACTGTTTAATTTGCTCGCTAGTGTGTATGTTTTGATTCAGGAATTCTTTGTTCGTCTGAGCTTGAGTAGCTATGAACTTTTCCATCATCATTTTGAGGTTTGATTTCCTAGGTGCATTATGAGCAGCTGGTTTTTGATATCCTTGCGGAGCAGTAGGCATTTGCAATGCATTTTCGCTTTTGTAAGAAAAGTTTGGATGATTTCGCCAACCTGGGTTGTATGTATTTGCGTAGGGATTTCCTTGAGCATAATTTACCTGGTCTGGCGGGATTCCGGCTAGCAATGGGCATTCGGGTGCATTATGAGTGGTACTTCCGCACAACTCGCAATTTGGAGTTACTGCAGCGACAGTTGCAGTGGGGTTAACGGTCAGACTATCGATCTTTTGTGCTAGAGTATCTACTTTAGCATTGAACTTTTCAAGGCTGCTGATTTCGTACATCCTACCTTTCGCTGAGGTTTTCTCATTTGGAGTGCGTTCACCTCCCCATTGGCAATGGTTTTGTGACATGTTTTCTATCAATTGATAGGCTTCATCGTATGGCTTATCCATAAGTGCACCGCCCGCGGCAGCGTCTATGGTTAATCTAGTATTGTATAGAAGCCCATTATAGAAAGTATGGATTGTCACCCAGTCTTCTAGACCGTGGTGAGGACATGTTCTCATCATATCTTTGAATCGTTCCCATGCTTCGTAAAGAGATTCAGTATCTTTCTGTCGAAATCCGTTGATTTGAGCTCTAAGCATAGCAGTTTTGCTTGGCGGAAAATATCTCGCTAAGAAGACGTTCTTCAATTTCTCCCACGTCGTAACGGAGTTGGATGGTAACGATTGTAACCATGTCCACGCTCTGTCTCTAAGAGAGAATGGGAAAAGACGAAGTCTTATCGCGTCTGGAGTTACTCCATTTGCTTTCACTGTGTCTGCGTATTGTACAAACTTCGTTAGATGTTCGTTCGGATCCTCAGTTGCGTTTCCTGAGAATTGGTTTTGTTGTACAGCCGACAACAATGATGGTTTCAGCTCAAAATCATTTCTGGTAATAGCTGGGGCAGCAATGCTACTTCTAGGCTCCATCTGAGATGGTGTAGCGTATGCCTTCAGCGGTTTGTTCGGAGGTCCTTCAGCCATCGTTGGTTCTTCTTCGGATTTGGGAATGGGAGTGAGAGGATCAGGAATGTTATGTTTGAGTTGGTACTCAATGATTCGGCTTCTTAGATGTAAGAAGCGCTCTAGTTCTGCGACTGAAGGTTTCAAGATGTCGCTTTGTGGGCGATCACTTGGCATACAATCGACAGCACTAGTAAAGGAAAAATGAAAATTGCTTACCTAGTTTATACGGCGTAACAGAAGGTTACACTATTGACTAAACGGGTCCCCGGCAACGGCGCCAAAAACTTGATCGCGACTTTCTATGTCTAATACAACTAACTGCAAGTGCACAGTCTATCGCGTAGTAATAAAAGATATCGATCCCACAGGGACTCGTAATCAAACTAGTGTTCTCGGGAGTTACTATGTTTAGCTAGGTAGAATATGTTTTAAGGGAATAAGGTTGTCACTAAAAGGGGAACTAAGATTACTGTTTGGATTTTAATTAATTAAATCGATACGTAGTAATTATGTTCTTCAGGGACTTGATAAGTGACTGGTGTATGAAATAGTTTTCACAGTTTATTTAAGCAGAAAATGGAGATTTGAAGACTCTCGTCTCACAATGGTTATTGACGCTAATCATAATCCTAAGGGCCTAACGTACACTTTCGTGTTCCGTTCGGGGTTAAAATTACTTTTTGGAAATCTCTAAGTTCTAATTCGTTTTAAAGTGCTTTCGCTGTTATTAAAACAAATGCCTAGTGTTTACTATCTGACCTTACCGCAGCTTTCGCTTGTTGGTTCATATCTTAATTAATTTCCCACTTTCGTGGCAAAACTACTTTAAAATAAGTTCTCGCTTTCGCGACGAAGTTTATTTCGTAAATCAATTTTAAACACTTAGACCATAAGTTATTTTTGTGAAAAGGGAGTTTTCAAACAAGAGTTATCAAGTCCCATTCGAATTATTACTACATATCGATTACCTAAGTTTAGCTAGACATGGATTTGGGGAAGATAAAACATAAATAAAAATAATAAATAATGATTTGCATTATAATAAAACTGGAATCGATTGAAATGAAAAACCTGTAAATATTCCAATTGGCCTTTGGGCAGATCCTCCACAGATGTTGGCAGGATTCTGTCTTTAGTTCCAATTCGATCGTACAGTGCAGTAACAATTACAGAAGAGCGGAAATGGGAATGAGTAGAATGGAAAGGGAAATAAAGGAAAGGGATACAAATGAAACTGGAGAAATGGATACAAATAATAACTGAAAGTAAATTTGCTGGAAAGTAAATTTGGCAGCACTTCGTGGTATGAATGCAGCTCCCTTTTTGAAGTCCTCTGCTTCCCTTTTTATAGAGGTGGAATTCCAACGGTTACCTCTGAGGATGATGGACCTTGAGGCAGATAATTTAGGGAGTAGTGGACCATTTAATGGGAATTGGAACTGCTCTTTTGACGTGTAATCTGAGTGGGGCGTTTTTGCCTGCATGACGGTCGTCACAAGGTGTGACGGTCGTCACCCGTGTGACGGTCGTCATGCATCTGTGACGGTCGTCACATCAGCAAAAACTGTCTGCTGCGCTTTTCATTGTGTTTTCACTCTTTTTTCGTCCATATTTCATCTGGGATTGCTTCTTTTATTCATGTTGCCTTGTTTAGACGTGATCGTTGAATACCTGCAAAAACATCAGACAAATACATGGAAATAACCCGAAATCGGATCGAAAACGGTTAGCTTTTAGTTGAATTATGCATGAAAATATCTATACGATTTCGTGTTATCACACAACAATCTTGATCCCCTGTTAAGGACAATGATATGCAAATGCAAAATGTTAAAATGAAATGAAACATAAACCAAGTAAGAAAAAGGTTGGTCAAATTTTGGGGTACAACAACTTCCCCTATTCAAACGACTTAGACCTGAATGGGTGAAAAGCAAACGACTTTCAAACAATCAAGGTAAAAGACGGTTGAATACTAAAGAACCCATAAATTTTCCAACCGCAAAAGTTGAACTGCAAACTTGTTAACTGGAATAGAACCCTGGAAATAACTGTATCTGATAATTGCAACGACAATAAGCTAACTGATTACCAATCAGAAAACCTCGACACACAGTCAGAAGAAACATCTGCTAATGCGCAGGCAAAGACACTAAGTCGGAAAGATCATCTGATTTCATCATCATCAGGCATCTATTTAACAAAAATAGGCATCGAACCCGAAGGCCGACTCAACACGCAGTTGAGAACCTCTTCTAACTAGCAGGCATTCGCTAAATAAAAGCGAGCATCGAACCCGAAGGCCGGCTCAACACGAAGTTGAGAACATCTACTAACCAGCAGGCATTTGCTAAATAAAAGCGAGCATCGAACCCGAAGGCCGGATCAACACGAAGTTAAGGAGAGAATCTACCAATTCACAATCCAAAAGAGACCTCCACTGGGGAAAGAGAAACTTAAACGAGCAACTCTGTCGGGGAGCAAATGATAAGATGAACACATCTATCAAAGATTTTGTCAGGGGTCCGGATACCACCCGGACTTGAGAATATAACATCATTGCCAGGGTCTGGATACTGCTGAATAAAGAAAAACACATCGAAGATAACCGGGGTCTGAATACCGCAATGGCTAAAGAAATACATCATCTGCTGGAAACACACCTGAAAACAAAGAAGGTGTGTTTCAAATGCATATGTTTGAAAATAGCTTAATGCTCCATATGAAATGGAAATGCTACGCATTTAGGAGGATGCTATGCACAATGCAAAATGCAACGGAACCACGTCAGCAAAATAAATGCTGAAGAGAGAAGAAACCAACTCCGCCGGGGAGAGGTAGCATGTGCCAAGTACAATTGGACTTATGTTGGGAAAACAAGCCCTAGATGGCCTCCTAGAAAAGAAATTTTCATGGGTAAACTGCTCTAACGAGAACAGGAATCCACTCCGCTGGGGATTCAAACCAAAATCTACTGAGGAAAACGCCCTGGATGACCTTCTAGAATACAACTCTTCTGGGGAACAAGTGACCCGGCTGGGGACAACAAATCCACTTTACTAGGGAAATCCGCCCTGGATGGCCTCCTAGAATATAACATTTTGGGGAACAGACGACTCTACTGGGGAAACAAAGCAAAATGTTGAGGAATAGCTCCACTCTGCCAGAGATCCTGCTCTACTGTACCATAAATCCCAACTGGCATGGATAAACATATAAGATTTACTGGGAAACCGACCCAAACTCTCTCTACTGAGGATGGGAAATAATCTGTTCATGAAACAAACCCACTCTGCAGGGAAGAAAACTAACTCCGACGACTTCGCTGGGGAATTAAGCAATGAGGGAATCAACATCGACCTCTGCTTGGGGAATGAGTCAATGACCTAGACTCTGAGGGGATATGAGCCTACTAACTCAGACTCTATGGAGATACACAACCTCGAACTTGTCCCGCTGCTGGGGAAATAAACCCAACATTTTCCCGATGGGGAAAAACTTCAATCTTAACCTTCTGGGAGTAGATGTACACAACCAATCTGCTGGGGCTATGTGCACATGCAACCTGCATGGGGAACCTCAGTTCGACCCTCTAGGGCTAAGACACTATGCATTCGGACTTTTGAGACTAGCTGTACAAGCTCCACTTGCTGGGGAAGACTTTACTCTATCGAGGATAACAACCTTGCTCTTGTGCAGTCTCAACTTGGTGGGGATGGATCAGTCTCAATGACACATCTTCTTCTCGTGACGAATCACTGGGGATATAGTGATCTCACCTGGGATACACCTCTGGAAATTTTGGCCTGAGAGAAACACCCTGCAAATGAACAAACAAACAAGATTATTAGAGAAGCCTACAAGTTTATGTATGCAAAGTTTTATCAAAAACGTCGGGCGTTTTTTCCGCAGACAAAACAGTAAAGGCTAAATCAAGAACAATAATTTCACTGAATAGTTTATACTTCATTGATAAATGGCCTGTAAATAGGCAGATTTTACAACAGATGTAACTCCTAAAATGAGAAAGCTGCGCAAAATTTACAGAAATGTACAAAAATATACAACATGTCGACAATGTGGTACAGACAACCACCATGTGTCGATCCATCTATGACTCGCATGACTTCGATGCTTCCCCAATGCTTTGTCCTCTGAAGAGACTGATTCAGATGAATGGCCCTTAGGTCTTCCCATAATCCACTATGCTTTGAAAATCAACACGCAGACTGCAATCATTTGCTTTTCAAATCCCAAACTTTTGCCTGAATCCTCCCTTCGGGTTTTCGATTCACCAGGATACCCATTTTTGCCAAAGTCGCCTTTTCAGGTTTTCAACTTTTTACATCTTTTTCTTTTTATCCCTAATTTTTGCCCGAATCCATTCTTTTTATGGTTCGTCGGGATGCCCCATTTTTGCCTGGATATTCTTTTTCTTTCCAGTGGGTCTCTTTAAGCAAAGTATTTTTTAACTGCGTCTGCATTCACATGGGATGTGAAATATTCACCATCCATGGTTGACATCAATAAGGCTCCTCCGAAGAAGACCTTCCGTATGACATATGGACCTTCGTAATTAGGAGTCCATTTGCCCCTGTGATCTGTCTGTGGAGGGATAATCTTCTTTAACACTAACTCACATGCCTGAAAGCTCCAAGGGCGCACCTTCTTATCAAAAGATTTCTTCATCCGGCTCTGGTACAACCTACCATATGCAATGGATTCCAGCCTTTTCTCATCCATCAGGCTGAGCTGATTTAGTTGGTTCCTTACCCATTCTGCCTTATCAAGCTTGACGTCAACCAGAACTCTCAAAGAAGGAATCTCAACTTCTAATGGTAGGACAACTTCCATACCAAACACCAGCGAGAAAGGGGTTGCCCCAGTTGAAGTGCATACCGTAGTATGATACCCATGTAAAGCAAAGGGTAACATCTCGTGCCAATCTTTATTGGTTACAACCATCTTTTGCACAATCTTCTTTATGTTCTTATTGGCCGCTTCAACAGCGCCATTTATCTTCGGATGATAGGGACAAGAATTGTAATGCTCAATTTTGAAACTCTGGCATAGTTCCTTCATCATCTTGTTATTCAGATTTGAACCATTATCAGTAATGATTCTTTCGGGCACTCCGTAGCGTCAGATGATGTCCTTCTTGATAAATCGGGCTACCACTTGTTTGGTGACATTGGCATAGGAAGCTGCTTCGACCCACTTAGTGAAATAATCAAGTGCCACTAAGATGAAGCGATGTCCATTAGATGCAGTTGGCTCAATCTTGCCAATCATATCAATGCCCCACATGGAAAAGGTCCAAGGAGACGCCATGACATTCAAAGGACATGGCAGCACATGAATATTGTCGGCATAAATCTGGCATTTATGGCATTTCTTTGCATACTTAAAGCAATCAGACTCCATAGTCAACCAATAATAACCTTCCCTTAACAGCTTTCGAGACATGGCATGCCCGCCTGCATGTGTACCAAAGGCACCTTCGTGGACCTCTTCCATAAGCAAACCTGCTTATTTTTCGTCCACGCACCTTAGCAGCACTAAGTCAAAATTCCTCCGGTAGAGTACACCATCTTGGTTCAGATAGAAATTTCCAGCTAACCTTCTCAAGGTCTTCTTATCCCGACTCGATGCCCCATGCAAATACTCTTGGTTCTTGAGAAAGTTATGGATATCGTGATACTATGGCTTACCATCGGAATGTTCTTCTATTGCGAAAATGAATGCTGTCCTATCAAGGCGCGAGATGACAATTCTCGGAGCTTCGTTTCAATAGTTCACTTTATACATTGAAGATAATGTTGCCAAGGCATCTGCCATCTGATTCTCCGCTCTTGGCACGTGATGAAACTCTACCCTGTCAAAGAAAGGTAGCAACCTCCTCGCATAATTCATATACGGAATCAAATTAGGCTGCCGAGTCTCCCACTCTCCTTTGATCTGATTGACCACCAAAGCTGAATCACCACAAATATCAAGGTTTTTGATTCTCAAATCAATCTCTTCTTCAATACCCATGATACATGCTTCATATTCAACTTCGTTGTTGGTGCAGGGAAATGTTAATCTGGCAGTGAATGGGATATGAGAACCATGGGGAGTCGTGATAATTGCCCCAATTCCACTACCTTAGGAGTTAACAGCACCATCAAAGATCATCTACCACTGGGAACCCAACTCAGGACCTTCATTAGGTAATGGTTCGTCTCAATCTTTCATCTTTAAGAACATGATATCCTCATCAGGAAATTCAATCTTCATTGGTTGATAGTCGTCAATCGGCTGTTCCGCAAGATATTCTGACAGAACACTCCCCTTAATGGCCTTCTGGGAGACGTATTGAATGTCGTATTATGTCAAAACCATCTGCCATCTGGAAATCCTTCCCGAAAGTGCTTGCTTTTCAAACACATATTTAATCGGATCCATCTTTGAAATTAGCACGATTGTGTGATTTAGCATATACTGCCTTAGGCGTTTGGCAGACCAAGCAAGTGTGCAACACGTCTTTTCCAACATTGAGTACTTGGACTCACAATCTGTGAACTTTTTACTCAAGTAGTATATGGAATGGTCTTTTCTTCCAGTCTCGTTGTGTTGACCGAGAACACAACCCATGGAATTATCAAGAACCGTTAAATACATTATCAACGGTCTTCCAGCCACTGGAGGCATCAGTATCGGAGGCTCCTGCAAATATTCTTTTATTTTTTCGAATGCCCTTTGGCAATTTTCATTCCAGACAACCGCTTGATCTTTCTTTAACAACTTGAACATTGGTTCACACGTGGCTGTGAGGTGAGATATGAACCTAGCGATGTAGTTCAATCTACCCAAGAAACCACGAACCTCTTTCTCCATTTTCAGCACTGGCATTTCTTGAATTGCTTTTATTTTTACAGGATCGACCTCGATTCCTTTCTCACTGATAATGAACCCCAGTAACTTTCCTGACCATACACCAAAAGTGAACTTGTTCGGATTCAACCTCAACCTGAATTTCCTTAACCTTTCGAACAACTTCAAAAGATTCACTAGATGTTCCTCCTCCGTCTGTGACTTTGCAATCATGTCATCAACATAGACCTCGATCTCATAATGAATCATATCATGAAAGAGAGTCACCATCGCCCGCTGACAGGTTGCCCCTGCATTCTTTAATCTAAAGGGCATGACCTTATAGAAAAAAGTCCCCCACGGTGTGATAAAAGTTGTCTTCTCCATATCCTTCACGCCATTTTAATCTGATTATATTCCGGAAAAACCCTCCATGAAGGAAAACACTGAATACTGCGCGGTATTACCAACAAGTACGTCAATGTGGGGGAGCGGGAAATCATCTTTCGGGCTCGCTTTGTTCAAGTCTCTATAATCAACACACATCCTTACCTTACCATCTTTCTTAGGTACATGTACGATGTTAGCGACCCATGAAGGGTAATTCGTAACAGCGAGAAATCCTGCGTCCAATTGCTTCTAAACCTCTTCTTTGATTTTTACCGCCATGTCTGGTTTGGTTCTTCTGAGCTTCTACTTTACAGGTGGACACTTTTCACGAAAAGGCAAATGATGAACCATAATATCTGTATCAAGACCGGGTATATCTTTACATGACCAAGCAAAAATATCCTTATACTCTCGAAGCATTTCAACCAATCTTTGCTTGACATCTCTCTGCAACGCAACCCCTATCTTGACTTCCTTTCTGGCTTCCTCGGTACCCAAGTTTATGACCTCAATTTCTTCTTGATGAGGCAGAATAACTTTTTCTTCTTGTTTCAGCAGCCTGGCAAGCTCTTCAGGAAGGTCTTCGTCTTCCTCAATCTCTTCTTCAGCTTGAAAGAACGAGTTATCAAAGTCAAAATGAGTCATAGACGATTCTGGAGCGGTGTCATCTGCAATGTGAAACCTGTAATGATGATGATTTAATGCTTAAAATGATATACAAACAAGCATAAACCATATTTCCATTTTATTGATAAAACTAAAACAAGGAAAACAGGGATCACAATATTTGAATGCAAGAAAAACACCCTTTGATTAATGATAAAACAATTGTTCAGACATAAAGAATAAGGCCCTTCATACAAAGACCACTATGCTCTGGGTAGAACATAGGGTTACACATAATCAAGAAAACAGGAAAATTACTCTTCACGAGTCACTTGGATAACTTCCTTGATGGTCCAGTTGTTCAAGCTCTGATCAGGAATACATGGCCGGATCCATGCATCCATGTCGCAATCGCTATCACTATCTTTGTCAGATACAACATTGATGCGATCAAAAATTACCCCACCACTAGTGAATTGGACGGGTCCCCTATAGCACGACGCACTCTATGGAGAAGAAGAAGATGACGACAGGCTGTACCCCAGTCCAAACTTGTCTTGTTTGTTAGATATGCTCAAAACTTGCCCCAACCCTGAGACGACCCAGACTTCACCACTGCTTGCGCCTCCTTGAATGAAGACATAGCAACTTCAGGCGCGCTGCTCACGACTGACATCTTCTCTTTAATCTGGACGGTTTCGAAAGCCTGACACAGTGTTTCATGAATCTCACCATCTACCTCCACACACTTAAACAAGGACAAGTGGCTTATCATAATATCCTCTTCACCGCAAACAGTGACAACACTACCACCCACCATATATTTCAATTTTGGTGTAGAGTTGACGTCACAGCTCCCTCCGAATGGATCCAAGGTCGTCCCAATAGGCAGCTGTATGTCGGCTGAATGTCCATTATGTAAAACACGGCATCAAAAACTTCCAGACCAACCTGGATTGGAAGAGTCAATTCTCTGAAAACAGACCTTCTTGTCCCATCAAAAGCCCACACAAGCAAATCACTTGGGGTGCACATAATTCCCTGGGTGTCCAGCTTCATCAAAGCTTTCTTGGGTAACACATTAAGTGAAGACCCATTGTCCACTTACACATGCATCAGTCATCCCCTCTACATTCAATGGAGATATACAGAGCACGATTATGGTTTCTTCCCTTGGGCGTTAAATCAAGATCAATAAATCCTAGCCCGTTCCCAGAGTTGACATGTGCCACCACTCCTTCCAACTGATTCACAGAAATTTCCCGTAGAACGTACGCAGTGTTTAGAATCCTTAACAAGGCATTCTAATGTGCCTCTGAGCATAGTAATAGGGATAAGATTGAGATCTTCAACGAAGTTTGTTGCAAATGGTCTACCATCTTGTAGTCACTTTTCCTGATTAAGCGCATAAACTCTTACGCATCTTTCAACAAAGTATCTTTCTCCCCACACCGAGAACTCTCTTCAATCACGGCCTTTCCTTTACCCTTATCAGATCGTTCAACATTCACTTCCGGAGGTGCAAACACCCTCCCGCTTCGGGTTATCCCACCGGTTCCTACCAAATTATCAACAAAATCCACCGGCGTGCTCTTCAGCTCTTGCTTTTGCCCGTTACAATAGACCTCAGCCCCATAGTTCCATGGGATCTCCTCGGTACTCTCGTAAGGTACAGGTCTAACCTTAGTAATTATGATGATGGGTGGCCTTGAAGGCGTGGAAATAGTAATTGTCTTATAATGAATGGAAATTGTAGCCACTTCATTCTTCTCTTCAGCAATTACTTTCTCATTCTTTTCTTCCGAAACTCTGTCAAACTGAAGAATACCCTCATCAATTAATCCTTGAATATGACTCTTCAGACTTTCACATCCCTCGGGATTAGGTACACAATCTGCTAGGTCTCTACCACAACCAGGAAAACTCCTCCACTCAACAGCTTATCCTTCACAAACCTCATAGGAGTCTTCAGCTTCTTAACATCTGTTACCAGATTCAAACTCTCATCCTCAATAATGGCACTTACCCCAGCCGCTTCATGATCAGGCATAGGATTTTGCACTACATTAGGCGCGTCATGAGAGAAATTGATAGCCTTACTATCGATAAGGTCTTGCACCTTATGCTTAAAGACTTTACAGTTATCAATGTTATGGCCGGGAGCACCAGAGTGAAAGTCATACCAGGCATTAGCATCGTACCCTGGGGGTTGTGCGCCGGTTAAAGGAGCCAAAGTCCTTTTATGGATTAATTGTAACTGCATCAGATGTTGGAGTAACTGTGAGTAAGGCATCGGCGGTGCATCAAATTTTTTGTTTACTACTCTTCCACGATCTTGGAATCGTCTCAGAGCATAATTTTATTGTTGTTGTTGTAGACACTGTGGTTGTTGTTGTGGTGGTACAGCTGGAATTGTAATGCTTGCAACCTGAGGTTGCTGCTGACGGTATTGTTGATTTCTGTTCTTATTTCTGCTCCAGAAACTGGATACTGCATTTATTTCCCCTCCTCTCTTCTTACCAAAACTTTTCCTCCCTCCTCCAGCAGAGGATCCTTCTCCGGCCTGTATCTTCCCCAATTTAATTCAGTTATCAACCCGCTCACCGGTAATGATAAGGTCTGAAAAACTACCCAACATGTTGCCTATCAACCTCTTGTAGTATACACCAGGAAACGTGGCAACAAACATGTCTATCATCTCTCTTTCCACCATAGGAGGTTGCACCCTCGCGGCAAGCTCACGCCACCTCTGGGCGTATTCCTTGAAACATTCATTATTCCTCTGCAATAAATTCTGCAACTGAACCCTGTTCGGTGCCAGATCGCTGTTATAATGATAATGCTTGACAAAAGCTTCAGTCAAATCCCTCCAACTTCTAACGTTGACTGGCTCTAAGCCCATATACCACTCCAGAGATGGACCAGAAAGGCTATCCTAGAAGAAATGCATGAACAACTCCTCATCATCGGAGTAGGCGGACATCTTTCGATAATAAGAACAGAGATGAACCCTAGGACAGGTTGTCCCCTTATACTTGTCGAAATCCGGAACCTTAAACTTCGGAGGAATCTTCAGGTCTGGGATCAACCCCAGATTTTCCATATCCAACCCCAAGGAATTCTGATTCTCGAAAGACTTCATCTTCTCCTCAATCAGCTTAAACCTTCTATCTGCATCAGATGGCAGACCTGCACCAATATCTCTCATGGAGAAAACATCATCTTGGTCATCCTCATCCTACTGAGGGCCAGTATTTGCATGCACAGCACATGTTGGACCGGGAATGTGAACTCTAGTCTGATTTCCTCCGCCCGGAGGGATAACAACTGTAGGAACAATATTAGCATGAGGAGTACCATTATCAGGTTAGGAGGCACATCAGTATGACCTCCATGAAGGACATCACTCCCATCAACCCTAGCTATCAGAGGTTGCACTAGTATTCTCAATTGTTCTTGGCCATTGGAGACCCCTTACATCATATCCATGAACTGGGCCATCCTGTCACGGAACTCCTGCAACTCGAGTTGAATCTGATCCATGACTTTGTGCTGATTTCCTCTGGTAGAGTAGCGATGAATCGTTTGGTTGTCAATCCTGAAACAAACTAGCAAACCACAGAAAGAGATAAGGTTAACAGACCCTGGAACACCTGCGATGCAAAATGAGAAATGATGCAGTATGCAGACATGTAAATATGCTTTAGGGAAAATTTCCCCTTGATTCTAGTTCCACGAGAACAGCAAGAAAACAGGAAGAGCCACCGATGGAGTAACGTAATCTTCTCATAAATAAAATGAGATCCAGAGTCAATACACAACACCTCACCGAGGAAATACAACAGAATCAAACATGACCCCATCCAACAGTCCTGGTGATGGTCAAGATACAACATAACAACAAAATACAAAGAGAGGAAAAGCAATTAAGTACGACAGCGAGCCTGGAAATCCTCCAATAACTCCTTCGTATCTGGATGGTCTGGCCTAGCAATTAACCCCTGAATAAGCAAATCCCTCCTGCTAATGGTAGCCTATAAGCCTTAGGCATAATCTTCCCAAGCGCCTTCACCAAATGCTTCCTCAAGCTTAGGCCTCTTCAGATCTGCTATTGACTTGTAATCTTCCAACGTTGCAAGAGCTTCATTTAGCTTACGGTCACTTTCGCGTCAGCGTGAAGATCCAACTATATCTCTCTCCTCCTTCACCCTGAGCTGAGCCTTCATCCTTGTAATTTGTTTTCTAAGCCCATCTTCCCGTTATTTGTTGTTAGTTAGAATAGCATTCCATTGATTATTGAATTTGGAAATCTCCAAATGTGCTCTGTCTAGCTCTTTCTTCTTTTCTCTGAGAACATCACTAACACTCTTCAGGTCTAGGCCTACTCGCTCTCTGGTGCGAATCTCTTCTGTTAGTTCTCTACCCAGCTTGTTCCCTAGATCTGTCTGCTTCTTGGATGAATAAGTGGCTTGATTTCTCTCGCTTATGAGCTGAAGAATCTCCTTTTCCAACTCCTCGTTTACCTTTCGTAATTCCTCCTTTTCGGCCCACAGTTGATTGTATCTTTGAATATCAATCGTCGTCGGTTCCTCAATCATCGAAGGATATAAAGGTTCTGAGAATGGAAATGGTAACAACAATCTTTCAACTCTTTCCTTAATCCATTCCACATAAGGCTCATATGCTCTGCTATTGCTCTTTCCCAAAGAGGACTTCCTTCTACGGTGAATCTTACTCCAAGCCTTCTCCAATCTGGGTAGGGTCTCACTATCAATCAAACCAGTGAAATACAGATATTCCTGTATTTCCTCTTCCTTCAGAGGTTCCCTCAAAGCATACCCAAACTTCCTTACTGCAAGAGCTGAATTATAGTTAATACCCCCTTTTCTTCCAATCAATGAGACATTAGGAAAACCACCACAACTAAAGATGATTTTTGTACCCAAATGATCTCTGTCAAACCAAACAATGTTCTCAGAATTCAACTCCATCAACCTCTCTGACCAATCTATAGTACCTGAGATGTCAATAAAAGGACCAGACTTAGGGATGTGACTCACAAACCACCTATACAAAAGAGGTACACAGCAAGAGACATTCTCCCCCTCCTATTCTCATTCTTATAATGCACAGAGTGATACACATCTCCTAGAAGCGTCGACACAGGATTCTTCGAGACGAAGATATGAAACACGTTCAGATCCATAAAGTCTGGAATATTTAGGAACAAAATTATGTCGTAAATACATAGAGCCAAGATAGAATTAAAGACAACCCAACATCCATCCTTTGCAAACTGTTGAGCTTTACCCACCAAGAAAAGCAACGGGAAACCAACCATTCCATTCCTCCTAACCAACTCCCCTTCCAACTCAGAAGCACCCAGATGAAGTGAATTAGCTAACTTAGTCAAATTAGGCTTTGCTTCAGAATAATAAAAAGGCATCTGATCCAGAATAGGAACTCCTAGCAACATAGCAAATTCCTCTAGAGTAGGCATCAACACATAACCAAGAAAAGTGAAGCATCTCAACTGTGGATCATAAAACTGAAGCAAGGTGTGAAGACCTTCTAACTCAAACACTAAAGCTTTACAGACACAACTCAGAAGCTTCCCATACTCTTTCTTGAAATCTTCCATCACCCTGTGATCAGCAGTAGAGATCAAACTGAGCAAGGACCCTATATCTGGAGTAGGAAACTTGTACACAACAGTCTTCTTCAAACAAACCTCCATGTCAGTAGTGGATTGACTTACTAGAATCAAAGGGAGAATATGCACCTGAAACATAAATACATGTCAATGTTAAAATGCAAATGAATATGCAAATGCAAACAGGGGATCAAGATTGTTGTGTTATTGACTGAGATGAACCAGCGTTTTGCTCTGGCGAGAAAATAACACAGCACTAACATAAGGACCCACTGTACCAAGGACCAAAAGTTCACACTGACAAGAAAACCCGGTAGGTTGAAGGTCAAGGTTTCCTGCATAACCCTCCTTGCTCACAGGTATGAACCTATCTCTGATAAGGTCTGGCATCCTATGCGGTCTTCAGTGTCACAGACTTTTGAGAAACGATGATACGTTCACCATTTCTGGTTTGGCATCATAATCTAACGAAGCGGCCTCACTTAGCTGACTTCCAAATGACTAGTCCCCAGAGTCGACAATCCTTAGATCCAACATCCTCTCAAATGTACGAAACAAACTAGAAAGGTAGTCATCAAAGGGAATCTCGTCTGAGCGCGAATTTTATGGGAACTAGTGCATGCCAAACATACAGGTTCACCACTACTTTCCACTTCTAATGCTATGGTTATACTCAAGCCTGGGTTTTGGCTTATCTCACAGTGGAACATTCCCACCCAACATCACAGCAATATGATTATAACCAATGCTAAAAAATAAAAATGCAAATGCAGATGAAGTACAACACATATATACACACCCAAAGATGAAACACACAAGCAGTAGGATTGACTCGCATAAGGGATGGGAAGAGTCCACAGCAGAGTCGCCAGCTGTCGCTACTGCGAAAAAAGGGTTGGCAAAGACAGAAGAGTCGCCACCGCTCGTTATTTATCCCAAAGAGAGGGAAAGGAAACGATCAGAGAAAACCTACGAAAAAGGGAGAAGACAGGTCATCGCAACCAAATCTTAGGTTCGGGAGTCGGTTACACAAGGGGAAGGTATGAGCACCCCTCGCGTCCATTGTACTCAACGAGATCCATGCTTGTTATCTATCTAAAAGGGTGTTTAAACTATCTAAGCTACATGCTCATAGGGACAAAAGAAAAGAAAAGAGACTCGATAGAGCATCGCCGCCTTATGCCTACGTATTCCCTCGTGCAATGGGAAAGTCAGAGTCAACGTAGTTCAGAAAACTACGGGTGAAAGTGGGGAAGGTTGCTCGCCAAGACATCTCCGTCTTGTGCCTACGTATCCTCAACTGGTACGAGAAATCAGAGCAAATGTAGTTCGGGCTAAACTAGACCACTGGTTGGTTCAAGTGTTTTAACTGAGTAGGGTTAAACCTTCGTTCTAGCAGTTAGGTGTATTGTTGCTCGACCATTTAAGACTTAGGCGTTGCCTGTTTGTGGTAGAACTAAGAGTTAACACACTCTTTCCAAAAATGGTTTCCAATTAATCCCGAAGGATAAAAAAGGTTTGACGTTTGTTTTTGTGTTTTTTTTTATGAAGAAGTGAATTGAATTGTGTTTGTAAGTCATGTTGCACTAAAGACTATAACTTGAGAGCGAATGCGCCGCATATCGCCCAAAGGGCATACGCTAAACACTCTAGACAATTGAGAGGAAGCCCCCCAACCATCATTCCCCAAGTACTTAAGGCTCGTAGCGTACAACACCAATTATCCTTTATTAGGTGTCTTGAAGAAGTTAGGAGATGAGAAGAGAAGACACACACTCTAAGGGGACCTGATCAACCCTAATGTTATCATGCAATGTGCTCCTAAGATTGAGATTAAAAGGGGAAAAGACTATCCTAATGTTATCATACTTGGATTGAACACTTAATGTCTCTCCTACTCCCATCTTAAACAGAGGGGCTAGGAATCCTAAGGAATCATGGCAAAGAAAGCAAAATAAACACAAGATAAATCAATCACAAATGAAATGCAAGAAATGGATGAAGTTGACTTAACCAAGTCAAGAAGAAATGCAAACATGATATGCAAAAATAAAAGGATGCAAAAAAAATCAAAGGGCAAGGGAAAATGACTTAAGCAAGTCAAAGAGAAAGTGAGATGAAATGGGAGAAGAAAGTACAAACAACTTCTCAAAGTGGTTCCTCATTCAAGGCAAACTCAAAGTATGAATAAACAAACCAAATTACCTTGAATAAGTAACACAACCCCAAGGGACAGAAGTGAGAACACAAGAAGAAATCTCGCAAACAAAAGTGGAAACCAAACACAAGCAAGTTACAAGTTAAGGCAAGAGAAAGAACCAAAGTTTAAACCACATTCAACACTTAAACACCAGTGGAATGCCTTAATTCAAAGTGACTTGTAACACAAACCACACAAGTGTGTGACCTATAAAATCAAAACCAACACCTTAATCATGTCAAAGAATGAGTATCAAGAGTCATAGGGTGCATATAAGATCCATCAAAGTTATTTCCCAAAGAAACTAGGTCAACTAGTTTGTGTGAACTTCATCTAGGGTGACTTGACTTGCAAGGTTCACCAAAAATAGAAGAATGTTCAATAAATGCCAAATAAAATGCACAAAGCAACTAGGTATGTTGGTAAATAGAGGACAAATCATCCAATCCAAATTCAATTCAAGGCATAACTAAATGATTTTATCAACTAGGTTGCTCCACCTTATTGAATTATTATCGAGGGTCAAATAAAGGCAAGGCAAAGTCAAACAAAAAATGATCCAACATTGACCAAAATCAGCCTCAAAGGTACCTCAATCCATCCTATAAATGGAGAAGAAACCTTACTCATAGGTGATCTCAAATGGTAGCTAAAGCATGGATGATCAACAAAATGCATCATTAAAAGCCTCTCCAATTGCAAAATTCAATTTAAATTGCAAAATAAAATAAAAACAGAATTAAAAATTACGGAAAATTAGTTAAAGTTTTAAAATGATAGAAAATATTTTTTGTGAAATTTTTAGCTAATTGGAGCTATTTTTAATAATTGCAAATGAAAAAAAAATAATAAAATAAAATAAAACAAAATGGAAATAGAAGGGAGGTGCAATAGCAAAACAGAGAAACAAAGGAAATCAGTTGAAAGCACATTGGGCTCAAAAGCACTGGGGGTGTGAAAATCATATTCAGCCCAATCCATTAGACCTGACTCAACACTCAAAATGCTCTCTTGAAGGAACTTGAAGGAACTTGAAAATGCCATGTTGTCACGCCCTCTTGTACCAATCCAATTATGCAATCTTGCTTGTGATAACATTTTGGTACACAACAAATCAAAACAAGTGAAAAATATGACCTATAATGTATTAATCAAATGCCATGCTTAAAAGTCCATATTCCACTTGGGAATTCTTCCATATGGCCACACAATTCCTTGATTCAAATTATCCTTGAGCTCTATGATGTAAATTAGGACTTTATGAGCAATTTTCATGTTGGTTGGAAGTTCATTTAATGTACACAAGTGCATGAAAATGAATTATGTAGCAAATGACCTATAATGAAGCTTTCCCAAAACACACTTGCCTTGTGAGATCCATAACTTGAGTTCTACAAATGATATCAAGGGCTTCTAGGACTTTTTGGAAATCTAAGACCATGAGGAACAACTTTCATGTTCACTTGAAGTTGATGAGAAACTTGATTCTAGGTCAAAAATGCCTTGGAAGTGAGTTGACTTTTAGTTGACCAAAACACATTCATCTGAGGACCCCTAACTCGTTAGCATCATAACTTGAGTTTCATAAACACAATGGATGAGTTATAGTACTCAAAAGAAATCTTGAAGCATGACCTACATGTTTCATGTTTGCATGAAAGTGAGATTGAACTTGTATTATGAGGTAAATTGTCCTTGAAGTTGGGTACTAAAGAAAGGGATTTTACACTGAGATCCTCTGAAACCCTAATTTAGTAACTTCTTGAACTCTTGATTATTCTTGATTTGATCTTGACATGACATCCTAGATGTATCAAGAAAACTTCCCATGTCCTTAAGAACTTAAAACCAAATCTTGAACTCCCTCAAACTCACAATTGACCTTGAGTTGACCAGATGAAACCCTAGATTCACATCCTTTGACTATGACCTCTTGCAGATGAAATAAGTGTCTAGATGAGATCCACAATGGCTTCCAAAGTACTCAATGAGCTTCTCAAACACATCTTATCCAAAACAAAGATCTTACGAACCTCTAATGATCCTATGTTGACCCCTAAGATAAGAGACAAACACCACACATCTATCTTCTCTTTCAAAGAGCCTTGGCAACCTCTTGATGAATCAAATAAACACTCTTGCTTGAGCTTGAAACCCTTGAGACTCTTCTCTTGAATGGCATAACACTCTTGATCCCATGTTAAGGACAATGCTATGCAAATGCAAAATGCTAAAATGAAATGAAACATAAACCAAGTAAGAAAAAAGTTGGTCAAATTTTGGGGTACAACAGGTTGGTTTAGAAAATTTCTAGGTTTGGGGTGGCATCGCCGGAGAAGACAGTGGTGGCTGCTGTTGGCCCCCGTCTTCTCCGGCCAGGACGAAGTTTCTGGCGGACTTTTTATTGCAGAGCTGAGAGACACAAAGAAGGGTTAGAGAGAGAGATTGAAGTAGAGGAAATGAGGGTTTAGAACCTCAATTTCCTTTTGTATTCTCCTTGTGTCACGAAGGGTAAGTGGGATTGGTGGTTGACTGTGCCGGTGACTAATGTCACTGGCCTTGACACATGGCCTTGGTTCACACGGATTTTATAATCAAACCTACTGTGCACCTCCATTTCTCAGCCTTCAGATCAGAGACTTATTGATTCTCTATTTAGATCTAACGCCTGTGGTGCCGTCTGGTGGTCAATGGTTGACAAGGAGTCCACCGTGGACTCCCATTCCCAGTGTGGGCCCCTTTCTCCTTGGGCCTGGGGTTTCTTTTTGAGTATACCCCCTAGTTGTCTTCCAGTCCATCCCAAGTTTTTTTCTTACTTACTTATTTACTTTTTGCTTTTTATTTTTTTTTTCTTTTTAATTTTAACTATTTTCTTTTTTTATCATTTCATTAATTATAGGAAAAACCAAAATTATTTTTCTAGTTAAATTCTAATTAATTTTTATTAAACATTTATATTTAATATTAATTAATCTATTTAAAGAATAATTTTATTAGATATTTAGGTTTAGTTTTATTATTATTATTATTATTATTATTATTATTATTATTATTATTATTATTATTATTATTATTATTATTATTATTATTATTATTATTATTATTATTATTATTATTATTATTATTATTATTATTAATTCTGAATAGAAAAAAGTACCTTTTATTTCAATCTTTTTCTTTTTTAATTAATTTTAATTATATAGTTCAAGTTTAATTATTTAATTTTTTTCATTAATTCAGAAACCTTTTTATTTAATATTAATTAACTTCAATAGTTAATTTTATTAAATATTTAAGTTTAACTAATTACTTAAGTTTATGTTTGCTAATTGTTTTCTTTAATTAAAAAACAATCTAAAAATAATTAATTTGTGATTTCTTTAGTTATCTTAGGTAATTAGGTTACTAATTAGTTAATTTGTCTTGACTAACATGTTTGCTCTTTTACCTTGTTTATGACTTTTTATATGGTGCTTATACATTTTGTTCATGTGTGCTTTATCATGCCTCAATTATGTTTATGTCATTTCATACTTGCTTGTTCAAACCCCATTTTCAAACTAATACCTGTTGCGGTGAGAATCGTGATGTCAAACTATTGATTAACTTGAATCTTAATTCATAAAATTCAAAACCGAACTTTGATTTATCCAAAGGAAAGATTAAAGAAAGAAAGACCTTTTTGCGGGATGTAACAACAAAGCTAAGAGATTTGAGGATCGGGAGTTGGTTATGCCTATGGTAGGTATTTTGCATCCTGAACATCTAGAGTACTCTACAGGAACCTTTTGTATGTTTGTATGCTAAGCTTGATAAATGTTTGCTATGACTTGGGATTAGGGTTTAGGTATAGGTAAAGACCTGAGGATAGTTTCTAAATTTGCTCACAAAGATATTGCATCATCTACCTATGTATCCTAACTAGGATAGAATCAGAGCAACCGTAGTTCACCTCACTGAGGATGGACAAACACTTGATTATGATCAAGGTTCAAAGGGGAAAAAACATAAAAATGCTTGTATAGAGTTTAACAAAACTCTCTATTATAAATTGAACACTCAAGATTGACTTTGACAAAAGCCAAGAGGGGAAGTAGGTGATCATGACAATAATCCTTACATAGAGTTAAAAAACTCTATCTTAAAGTTTTAATTGAGGAGTATTCCTAACAAGGGGTAGGTCTTTAGACTTAAAGCAAAGTCAAATGGCTAGTAGGTTCTAACTTAACTAAGTTAAGATTCAAGGTGAGTTGAAAAAGTCAAAGGGAGGGTAATGAGCTATCTATGACCCAAGGGTCAATATAGAGACTTTCCTTTGTAATGGGAAAATATGAGGCAATGATCGCGACTTTCTATGTCTAATACAACCTAACTACAAGTGCACAGCGATGTGAACGTCCTTTCTGAGGCATTTCATCGCGTCGTGAGATGTTTCCGGTTCGTTGGCATCGATCGCACTTTTGCACAACGATGTGAACGTCTTTCCAGAGATTAGGCCAGAATAAGCCGGCTTGGAGAATCTTAGGGCACGTCTTGGATGTACTAGCATGACCACCATACGGTGCTAAATGGCATTGGGAAATAATATTTTCTATTTCCTCCTCTGGGACACAGCGACGATATATGTTGTCGGCCCCTCTCTTGAAGAGTAGAGGTTCGTCCCAATAATAGTGTTTCAGATCGTGGAAGAATTTCTTCTTTTGCTGATAAGTAAGATCCAGTGGAAGCACGCCCGCATCGAGGTAATTAACGATGTCAGCATACCAAGGTAATGTGACTTGGGCATAGACGGCTTCTACGGCATTTTTGAATTCTGGATCTTCCGAGATTGAATTGGGTGTGTCACTTTCTAATTTGGCTATCAGACGTTCGTACGGGAAATCGTCATTTATCGGTACTGGTTCATGTTTGATGCCTTCTATTCGGGATAAGTGATCCGCAACAACGTTCTCGGTTCCTTTCTTATCTTTGATTTCTAAGTCAAACTCTTGTAATAACATGATCCATCTCAATAGTCTTGGTTTGACATCCTTTTTGCTTATTAGGTACCTTATGGCAGCGTGGTCTGTGTATATGATAATTTTTGCTCCTACTAAGTAAGAACGGAATTTGTCAAGTGCAAATATAACTGCTAGAAGTTCCTTTTCTGTGGTAGCGTAGTTCATTTGGGCAGGATCTAAGGTTCTACTGGCATAGTAGATTGCATGGAGTTTCTTGTCCTTCCTTTGTCCTAGAACTGCGCCTACAGCATAATCACTCGCATCGCACATGATTTCGAACAGTAGTCGCCAATCTGGTGGTTGCATGATCGGTGCGGTGATAAGGGCTGATTTCAATGTTTCGAATGCTTTTAGACAGTCGTCGTCGAAGACGAACTCAGCATCTTTCATTAACAGGCCGGTCAGAGGTTTTGTGATTTTCGAGAAATCTTTTATAAATCTTCTGTAGAAACCGACATGTCCTAGAAAACTCCGTATTTCTCGTACGGATTTTGGAGGTTGGAGATCTTTTATAATCTCTATTTTAGCTTTGTCTACCTCAATTCCTCTATCTGATATGACGTGTCCTAGAACTATTCCTTGTCGGACCATAAAATGGCATTTTTCCCAATTTAGGATGAGGTTTACTTTTACACAACGTTCTAATACCATTTCTAAGTTCTGTAGGCATCCTTCGAAACTTTGTCCACATACCGAGAAATCGTCCATAAATACTTCCATGATGTCGTCTATGAAATCTGCGAAGTGCCATCATGCATCTTTGGAAGGTTGCTGGAGCGTTACAGAGTCCGAACGGCATTCGGCGGTAAGCAAAAGTACCATAAGGACAGGTGAATGTAGTCTTTTCTTGGTCATCAGGATGGATAAGAATTTGGAAAAATCCTGAGTAACCATCTAGATAGCAGAAATATGAATGTTTGACTAATCTTTCCAACATTTGGTCTATGAAGGGTAACGGGAAGTGATCTTTAC
The DNA here is from genome assembly GCA_963859935.3 of Lathyrus sativus. NCBI lineage: Eukaryota > Viridiplantae > Streptophyta > Magnoliopsida > Fabales > Fabaceae > Lathyrus > Lathyrus sativus. The sequence continues at coordinate 26,168,628 of OZ012737.1, forward strand.
GCGTAGCCTTGTTAAGCTTCCTATAGTCAATGCACATCCTGCTTCCAGTCACGACTCTTTTTGTTATTGATTCGCCTTTTTCGTTTTTAACTACAGTGACTCCTCCTTTCTTTGGTACGACATGAACTGGGCTGACCCATTCACTATCGGAGATCGGATAGATGATTCCTGCATCTAGCAATTTCTTTACTTCATCTCTGACTACAGTGCTTAGGATGGGGTTCAGTTTTCTCTGGTGCTCTCGAGAGGTTTTAGAGTCTTCCTTTATTGTAATTCGATGCATACAGATCAAAGGGCTTATACCTTTTAGATCGCTTATGTTATAGCCTAACGCGGTGGGGTACTTCTTTAGGACTTCTAATAGCTTTTCGGTTTCTGGTTGTCCTAAGTCGGCGTTGACTATCACTGGTCTTTTTAGTTCATCGTCTAGAAATTCATATCTGAGGCTTTTGGGTAGTGTTTTGAGTTCTAAAGATGGGTTCTTCGGACCTGGCATATGCTTTGGGGTCAGTGCTAAGCTTTCGCTTAGGCTGTCGTCTTTATACGGTTTACGCCAATTATCGTCTTCAGAAATATCTGGTATTTGAATCTTTATTATTTCTGAATACGTGGTCTCCTCATTTTCAAGTTCTCTTATGCATTCGTCAATTTCGTCTACTAAATAGCAGGTATCGTCTATTGCTGGTGCTTGTAAAAACTTGGTGAGAATGAACTCTATCTTTTCTTCTCCTACTTCGAATGTTAGCCTTCCTTTCTTCACGTCTATAATCGCTCCGGCTGTAGCTAGGAATGGTCTTCCTAGGATAATTGGGGTTACAGTGTCCTCCTTGATGTCCATGATTATGAAGTCGGTTGGAATGTAGAATTGTCCTATGCGTACTGGAACGTTCTCCAGTATTCCGACGGGGTATTTTACTGATCTGTCAGCTAATTGTACGGACATTTTGGTTGGTCTGAGGTCTCCCATATTCAGCTTTTTGCATATAGATAAGGGCATAACACTGATACTGGCTCCTAAATCGCATAGAGCTTTGTCTATTACGAACTTTCCTATTACGCAGGGTATGGAGAAACTACCTGGGTCTTTTAATTTAGGAGGCATGCGGTTTTGAATAATAGTGCTACACTCTGCAGTGAGTGTAACTGTTTCGTTATCCTCGATTTTTCTCTTATTTGACAGGATCTCTTTGAGAAATTTGGCGTATGACGACATTTGAGTTATCGCTTCTGTAAAAGGAATAGTAATATTCACCTGTTTAAGGAGCTCTACAAATTTCTTAAACTGTCCTGAAGTTTTAGAGTTTATTAGTCTTTGCGGATAAGGGATAGGTGGTTTATATGGCGCTGGAGGTGCTTGAGTTTTTTCACTTGCGGTGTCCTCCTTCTCGTTGTCCTCCTTCTTCTCTAACTCAGATTCCTTTTCTGCTTGTTCAGTTGGTTTCTGTTGCATGGCTGAGTTTTCGGTCCTCGGATTGATCGGTTCGTCCAATTCTTTTCCACTTCTTAGTATCAAAGCATTTGCTTGACCTTTGGGATTCTGTTCGGGTTGTCCAGGAAATGTGCCAGCAGGTGCGGCAGCAGATGCTTGCTGTTGAGCCACTTGTGATATTTGAGTTTCTAACATTTTGTTGTGGGTGGCTAGAGCGTCTACTTTTCCTGTCAACTGTTTAATTTGCTCGCTAGTGTGTATGTTTTGATTCAGGAATTCTTTGTTCGTCTGAGCTTGAGTAGCTATGAACTTTTCCATCATCATTTTGAGGTTTGATTTCCTAGGTGCATTATGAGCAGCTGGTTTTTGATATCCTTGCGGAGCAGTAGGCATTTGCAATGCATTTTCGCTTTTGTAAGAAAAGTTTGGATGATTTCGCCAACCTGGGTTGTATGTATTTGCGTAGGGATTTCCTTGAGCATAATTTACCTGGTCTGGCGGGATTCCGGCTAGCAATGGGCATTCGGGTGCATTATGAGTGGTACTTCCGCACAACTCGCAATTTGGAGTTACTGCAGCGACAGTTGCAGTGGGGTTAACGGTCAGACTATCGATCTTTTGTGCTAGAGTATCTACTTTAGCATTGAACTTTTCAAGGCTGCTGATTTCGTACATCCTACCTTTCGCTGAGGTTTTCTCATTTGGAGTGCGTTCACCTCCCCATTGGCAATGGTTTTGTGACATGTTTTCTATCAATTGATAGGCTTCATCGTATGGCTTATCCATAAGTGCACCGCCCGCGGCAGCGTCTATGGTTAATCTAGTATTGTATAGAAGCCCATTATAGAAAGTATGGATTGTCACCCAGTCTTCTAGACCGTGGTGAGGACATGTTCTCATCATATCTTTGAATCGTTCCCATGCTTCGTAAAGAGATTCAGTATCTTTCTGTCGAAATCCGTTGATTTGAGCTCTAAGCATAGCAGTTTTGCTTGGCGGAAAATATCTCGCTAAGAAGACGTTCTTCAATTTCTCCCACGTCGTAACGGAGTTGGATGGTAACGATTGTAACCATGTCCACGCTCTGTCTCTAAGAGAGAATGGGAAAAGACGAAGTCTTATCGCGTCTGGAGTTACTCCATTTGCTTTCACTGTGTCTGCGTATTGTACAAACTTCGTTAGATGTTCATTCGGATCCTCAGTTGCGTTTCCTGAGAATTGGTTTTGTTGTACAGCCGACAACACTGATGGTTTCAGCTAAAAATCATTTCGGGTAATAGCTGGGGCAACAATGCTACTTCTAGGCTCCATCTGAGATGGTGTAGCGTATGCCTTCAGCGGTTTGTTTGGAGGTCCTTCAGCCATCTCTGGTTCTTCTTCTTCTGATTTGGGAATGGGAGTGAGAGGTTCGGGAGTGTTATGTTTGAGTTGTTCGAGTTGGTACTCAATGATTCTACTTCTTAAATGTAAGAAGCGTTCTAGTTCTGCGACTGAAGGTTTTACGATATCGCCTTGCGGGCGATTTCTTGGCATACAATCGACAGCACTAGTAAAGGAAAAATGAAAATTGTTAACCTAGTCTATACGGCGTAACAGAAGGTTACACTATTGACTAAACGGGTCCCCGGCAACGGCGCCAAAAACTTGATCGCGACTTTCTATGTCTAATACAACCTAACTGCAAGTGCACAGTCTATCGCGTAGTAATAATAGATATCGATCCCACAGGGACTCGTAATCAAACTAGTGTTCTCGAGAGTTACTATGTTTAGCTAGGTAGAATATGTTTAAGGGAATAAGATTGTCACTAAAAGGGAACTAAGAATACTATTTAGATTATAAATGATTGCATCGATACGTAGTAATTGTGTTCTTCAGGGATTTGATAAGTTACTGGTGTATGAAATAATTTTCAAAGTTTATTTAAGCAGAAAATGGTGATTTGAAGACTCTCACCTCACAATGGTTATTGACGCTAATCATAATCCTAAGGGACAAACATACACTTTCGTATCCCGTTCGGGGTTAAAATTACTTTTTGGAAATCTCTAAGTTCTAATTTCATTTTAAAGTGCTTTCGCTGTTATTAAAATGAATGACTAGTGTTTACTATCTGACCTTACCGCAGCTTTCGCTTGTTGGTTCGTATCTTAATTAATTTCCCACTTTCGTGGCAAAACTACTTTTAAATAAGTTCTCGCTTTCGCGACGAAGTTTATTCAGTGAATCAATTTTAAACACTCAGACCATAAATTACTTTTTTGAAAAGAAAGTTTTTCAACCAGTTGTTATCAAATCTCATTCGAATTATTACTACATATCGATTACCTAAGTTTAGCTAGACATGGATTTGGGGAAGATAAAACATAAATAAAAATAATAAATAATGATTTGCATTATAATAAAACTGGAATCGATTGAAATGAAAAACCTGTAAATATTCCAATTGGCCTTTGGGCAGATCCTCCACAGATGTTGGCAGGATTCTGGTCTTTATGCCAAATTGATCGTACAATAAAATAGAAGTTATAGAAGAATGGAAAATGGAATACAGGAGAGGTAAAGAGAAACAAATAAGAATATAAAACTGGAAAATATGCTCTGGAAATAAATTCGGCAGCACTTCGTGGTATGAATGCAGCACACTTTCTGAAGTCCCCTGCTTCCCTTTTTATAGAAGTGGAATCCCAACGGTTATCATTAAAGATGATAAACTTTGAGGCAAATAATTTAGGGAGTAGTGGTCCACTCTGTGGGAATTGGAACTGATTCTTTGACGTGTAATTGGAGTGGGGCGTTTTTGCCTGCATGACGGTCGTCACAAGGTGTGACGGTCGTCACCCGTGTGACGGTCGTCATGAAGCTGTGACGGTCGTCACATCAGCAAAAACAGCTTCCTGCGCTTTTCATTGTGTTTTCACTCCTTTTTCGTCCATATTTCATCTGAGATTGCTTCTTTTCTTCGTGTTGCCTTGTTTAGATGTGATCGTTGAATACCTGCAAAACATTAGACAAATACACGGAAATAACCCGAAATCGGATCGAAAACGGTTAAACTTTAGTTGAATTATGCATAAAAATATCTATATGATTTCGTGTTATCAAACTCCCCTAAGCTTGAATCTTTGCTTGTCCTCAAGTAAAACATGAAAAAGTCGGCAAGCACGAGGCAGCTTCTTTGTTCGCAGAGTTAGGAAAAACCGGGATTCTTGGTAGGAACAAAACGAGTAACATGACGACACATGACTACAAGTCTTCGGAGGTCTCCTTTTTATGCAAATCGGTCCCAGTCATGCTACTGTAGCTTGGTGTCAAGGTTCTCGCGGCAAGTTCACCCTGTTTGTTCTAGCGCAATCACATTAAGCCCGTTGTCCGTACACTTTCATGGCAAGTCGACCTGTTAGTGAATATGATCTCATTTCTTGTTTTTGATCTTCTTCATTGATCATAAGCTTATGTCATTGATTTTTCAATGAGTTTTCGTGCCGTTGGGCTAAATGCTCGGGTGAGGAGCACCTAACTTAGAAGGAAACGTATCTTATATTTTTGGGCTTTTTAGCTCTCTTTTCATGATTTTTCATCTTTTTGGAGATCATGCACTTATTTGCATCGGTCGCTCGCTTAGAGGTGTTTTAGGATGGTGCTGACTGCTAGTATAAACTACTTGGGGTTGAGTTTGCATAGACACTTGAGACTTTGGTACACGTAGGTAGTGAAACCGACTCGCATAAACTAGAGATCTAAGGTGTCTGGACGATACTGGTTTTGTTAGAACTGTCGTTTCCTCGGAGTTTCAAAACTTGGTTTGAACTCGGTTGCATTCTCGTGATGCTTTTGCTTTTGAGGAACGAACTAAAAATTTTTGTTTACGTTGAATAATGTGGGGATTGTTTGCGTAACGGGAAAAATATATAGACGAGCTTTATTTGCTAAAAATAGAAAGTGTTAAAATAAAAATTACGAAAATTCAAAGTGCAGTGAAATGGAAATAAAGGAAATAAAGGAAATTCAGAGTACAGTGGAATGGAAATAAAGGCTCCGCTCCCACACTATCTCGATCAGTGTCCTCACTGATTCTTGAAGCATGCGAGAGGGAGATACAACTGAAAATGAAAATACAAATAACTGAAATATAGTAAACAATGAAGGAAAAAATGGAAATCTAGTCACGGCCTCTGTCACGTCCGCGCTGTCGTCCTCTGGCTCTGGCAAGAGCTACTCTGTCCTCATAACTCATAGCTCCGGTGTGGTAGACGGTGTCTCGGAGTCCTTCGACCTGCAAGGTCAGATTCTCCAGGCTCTCAGTGATAGTAGCTTGGCCGGTGTGAAGTTGTTGCATTTGAGTCCGGTGCCAAGCTTCGAACTGGTCAGCTCGCTGATTCTGCTGCTGCAGCATCGCGAGTATCTGTGCCTGCTGGTCTAGGGAGCGGCAGAGGTCCTCTTCTGTGTAGTCTAGCACGGGATGATGGCGGCGGCGGCGAGAGGATGTACCTTCTGGAGGAGGAGGCTGCGATGCCTCTGGCTGCTCGGACCTGTCCAACTCAGCTTGGATTTCGTCGTCAGAACCGTGAGTATGATCCTGAGTAGGAACAGCGGCAACAGGAGGGGCAGTGAGGTCGAACAACCAGTTGGTACGGTCCTCTGGGTGTGTGCGGGTGCGGGACGGAAGGATGATGCTTCAGACAGTCTTGCCACGCACTACCGGATGGTAGTTGCCGTCAGCTCTGGAGCGGATAAGATGAGAGGCTCTGCAGTGGTCGGTGTCTAGGAACACCGAGGGGATGGAATGGAGGTGCTGGAGGCGGTCGCCAAGGTTCAGCCCAAGCGCAATAGCAGTGACAATCCCGCCAAAGTAGAATGGCTTCGAGCCACGGTTGCAGTTGGCCTGAATATGAGCCAGCAGAAATGGAGCAGTGTTGACAGGCTCATTGTTGAAGACGCAATGAAGAAAAAAGAGCTCTTTCGAGTTCACTTTGTGGTTGCTGTCTCTGGCGAAAATAGTGTTGCTCAACGCTCTGTGAAAGTACCAGATGGTTGGGTTATGGATATGAGTGGCGTGCAGGGAGTCCCAACCATCGACATTGAGGCCGGTCAACTGATACCACAACGCGAAAGCTTCGTGCTGGAACTGATCGGTGATGCGGCGGTGAGCGTTGTCGCTGTGAGGTAGATATAGAATGCTAGCAATCTGATTTTGGTGCATTTGGTAGTTGACGCCAAACATCCGGAAGCAAGCGGCACCTGAATGCTGGTTAAGTTCGCCGCTGCTTGTGACGTAAGTGAACGAACTCAAGAACTCAAGAGTGAGTTGTTCGTATGTTGGTTGTGGGTTGGTGCAGAGGTTCCAGATGCCTGCTCTTTGAAGCATCCAGGTTACGCCTTCAAGGAGTCCGAGCTCCGTAAGCGATGGAAGGTGTGGATAATGAGTCGGCTGGAGCGACCTCTGATGAAATGCGATGTAGTTTGCTCGTTGTCTTTCGCCTAAGTCTCCTTCACTGAAGGTAATGTTGCTGATATCTGGGTTTTCTGCATTCCTTGCCATTGTTGGAAGATGGAGAGGTTTCTGGAGATTGGGGTTTTTCTGCAGAGAGGAAAGAACTGAAAGAAGTGTGGTTTGGAGGTTGAAATTGGAAGTGGGGAGGACGAAAATTCGTAGTGGGGTAGGAGTTAAGGTGATTGGAAGTGGTAATGGGGGTAGTGGAAGAGAACACGAACCCTGTTTTATCAGATATCAGTATTTGAATTCGTGACGGTCGTCACGTAGGTGTGACGGTCGTCACCCGCGTGACGCTCGTCAGGGTCCTGTGACGGTCGTCACAGCAGCAAAATCTGCAGAACGCAGAATTTTGCTCTGAGGGCGTACTCGTAGTGACTTTAAGGCTTAGTATTGATACGGTGATGTAATATAACAGCCAAAAAACAATGAATAATGCGAAAACAGAATAATTGAATAAAAACTAGAATTGAAATAACATAAAATTGAAATGATTGTATGTAGTACATAAAGAAAACTAACAATGCGAAAAATCCAAATGATTGAATGAAACTAAACTAGACTAAACTAAACTGAAACTACTGCTAAGAACTAATAGCTAATCTTTTCGTGTCTTCAACTCATCGAATTTCCGTGAATAGTAGTCGAGTTGGTCGCAGACTAAATCCATGAAGCCTACCAGTTCGCTGTGCATGCCTGCGATGTCAGCTTTTACATTAGTCAGAGCTGTATCAACGTCGTCCAATCTGAGTAACACGGCATCCATTTTGTCGGTGGTCTCCTCAGGGATAGGCTCAGGGTAGGTGTTGTAGTGCGGAGGAGTCGTAGGGTCTACTTCAACTTCGGATACAGCATCCTCATAGTACATATAGTCGTGTGCCTCAGAGATGTGGTCACTGTCATACATATAGTTCTGTGGTGTTGACTGTGGTGAAGGAGGTCCCATAGGCTCATCCAATTCATAGAGCCAGTTGTCCTTGTTGTGGATACTTGTCATCAGATGATCAGGCAGTGTGAATAGGTGTACTGGTTTTTTGTTAATAAGGTACTCATACGGTCCAGGTCCCATAGTTCCTAAGATGCGCCTGTTAAAGCAGAATTGTATGTTCATGGGTCGGATGGTGCCAAAACGAGTGCTGGCATTTAAGTGGAATCTAAGGCCAAGCTCGTGGGCAATCATTGTTACTAGGCCTCCTATAAGGATAGGTGTCTGAGGTTCCAGCGTTAGGCGTTTGAAAGATCTCATCATGAAAGGCACTGCATTTACTGTCCGTCCCTGAGAAGCACAGAACATGATGAATAACTCCTCTTTAGATACTGCAGTAATATTTTCTTCTTTTCCAAACAAGGTGTGAGCTAGTATCTTATGGAAGTATCTGAAGGCTGGGTTGTGTATGTCATCATTATACATTCTGTCTGGTTCAGGGTGATAGTCGCCTGTGATTCTACCCCAGAATTGATCGAGTTGAAAATCAATATCGTCATCTTCTGCACTGATGAACACATGCGGTCCGCTAGGGAATCCTAGGAGGTTAGCTAGTGACATCCGGCTATGGGTTTGGTCCATTCCAAACAATCGGAAGGTAATCAACTCTGTGATGGATCCAAAACCATAATTGGGTATGTATCTGAAAGAACTAAGGAATTCATAGGTAAGATCCTTATAGGTAGCAAAACGTGTTTTCAGAGCAGTGTTCTCCCAACCCAGTTGATTGAACAGGTATTGAATGCTATCCGTGATTCCTAGTTTATCCATAGTAGCCTTATCATAATACAGCGTTAAGGTGAATTCTCTTTCGGTCAGTGCTGCAAATCTTGCCTTTTGAGCTAGTCCTCGGAAGTGAACCTTTGTGAAGTCGTATTCGGCCATACTCGCAGGTAATTCGGAGAAAACAGAAGGAATGTTTTGAAGGCTTTTAAAAATCCTGAAAAGTTTAGAACAGGAAATTGAAGTCAGGATTTTTGGAAACGAAAAGCGGTAGAAACAAAAGACAAAAGAGGAAAAATAAAATAGAATATGAAAACAAACGAAAGTAGAAAGTAGTAGTAATTATAAGTTTGGAATTTTTTTGTTGGATTTTCAAAGTGGACTTTTAAAGAAAAATGAAATACAATAACGAGGGAAATTTGGGTTGCCTTCCAGTAAGCGCTGTTTTTAACGTCTAAAGCCTGACGATAGCTTGGTGAGAAGCTATTCGGGTGTCTGAGCTGGAAGCTCGAGCAATGTTATATTGCTGACTTGAGGACTGTTGTCGTTCTTATTGTAATGTTTTAGACGTTGCCCGTTTACGATAAATGGTGCATTTGTCTTATCGGTAATTTCAACAGCTCCACTCTGAAGTACTTTAGTCACTTCATAGGGTCCAAACCACCTAGATTTTAGTTTACCTGGGAAGAGTTTTAATCGTGAATTAAAGAGCACTACGATGTCTCCCACACTGAATTGTTTTCTGATTGAACGTTTGTCATGCCACTTTTTAGTTCGTTCTTTGTAGATACGGGCATTTTCGTAAGCGTCTAATCGGAGTTCTTCCAACTCGTGTAAGTTCAAGATTCGCTTTTCTCCTGCCTCAGTGTAGTTGAAGTTGAGTGTCTTAATGGCCCAGAAGGCCTTATGCTCTAATTCTACAGGGAGATGGCAGGATTTATCGTAAACTAATTTGTAGGGGGTGGTGCCTATTGGTGTCTTGAATGCGGTCCTATAAGCCCATAAAGCTTCTTGTAGCTTCGATGACCAATCTTTCCTTGAGGTAGCGACAGTCTTTTCCAATATCTGTTTTATTTCTCTATTCGAGACCTCTACTTGTCCGCTAGTTTGCGGATGATAGGGTGTAGCTACTCGGTGTCGGACTCCATATCTAGAGAGAAGTTTATCGAATATTCGTGATATGAAGTGAGATCCGCCGTCACTAATGACGAGTCTTGGTACACCGAATCTAGGAAAGATTATGTTTTTGAAGAGTTTGATTACTACTCGTGCGTCATTTGGTGGAGCAGCTATGGCTTCTATCCATTTAGACACGTAATCGACAGCGACGAGTATGTAGTTATTACCAAAAAAAGGTGGAAAAGGTCCCATGAAATCTATTCCCCAGACGTCGAAGATTTCTACCTCTAAGATTCCTTTCTGAGGCATTTCATCGCGTCGTGAGATGTTTCCGGTTCATTGGCATCGATCGCACTTTTGCACAGCGATGTGAACGTCTTTCCAGAGATTAGGCCAGAATAAGCCGGCTTGGAGAATCTTAGCGCACATCTTGGATGTACTAGCATGACCACCATACGGTGCTGAATGGCATTGGGAAATAATATTTTCTATTTCTTCCTCTGGGACACAGCGACGATATATGTTGTCAGCCCCTCTCTTGAAGAGTAGAGGTTTGTCCCAATAATAGTGTTTCAGATCGTGGAAGAATTTCTTCTTTTGCTGATAAGTAAGATCCGGTGGAAGCACGCCCGCATCGAGGTAATTAACAATGTCAGCATACCAAGGTAATGTGACTTGGGCATAGACGGCTTCTACGACTTTTTTGAATTCTGGATCTTCCGAGATTGAATTGGGTGTGTCACTTTCTAATTTGGCTATCAGACGTTCGTACGGGAAATCGTCATTTATCGGTACTGGTTCATGTTTGATGCCTTCTATTCGGGATAAGTGATCCGCAACAACGTTCTCGGTTCCTTTCTTATCTTTGATTTCTAAGTCAAACTCTTGTAATAACATGATCCATCTCAATAGTCTTGGTTTGACATCCTTTTTGCTTATTAGGTACCTTATGGCAGCGTGGTCTGTGTATATGATAATTTTTGCTCCTACTAAGTAAGAACGGAATTTGTCAAGTGCAAATATAACTGCTAGAAGTTCCTTTTCTGTGGTAGCGTAGTTCATTTGGGCAGGATCTAAGGTTCTACTGGCATAGTAGATTGCATGGAGTTTCTTGTCCTTCCTTTGTCCTAGAACTGCGCCTACAACATAATCACTCGCATCGCACATGATTTCGAATAGTAGTCGCCAATCTGGTGGTTGCATGATCGGTGCGGTGATAAGGGCTGATTTCAATGTTTCGAATGCTTTTAGACAGTCGTCGTCGAAGACGAACTCAGCATCTTTCATTAACAGGCCGGTCAGAGGTTTTGTGATTTTCGAGAAATCTTTTATAAATCTTCTGTAGAAACCGACATGTCCTAGAAAACTCCGTATTTCTCGTACGGATTTTGGAGGTTGGAGATCTTTTATAATCTCTATTTTAGCTTTGTCTACCTCAATTCCTCTATCTGATATGACGTGTCCTAGAACTATTCCTTGTCGGACCATAAAATGGCATTTTTCCCAATTTAGGATGAGGTTTACTTTTACACAACGTTCTAATACCATTTCTAAGTTCTGTAGGCATCCTTCGAAACTTTGTCCACATACCGAGAAATCGTCCATAAATACTTCCATGATGTCGTCTATGAAATCTGTGAAGTGCCATCATGCATCTTTGGAAGGTTGCTGGAGCGTTACAGAGTCCGAACGGCATTCGGCGGTAAGCAAAAGTACCATAAGGACAGGTGAATGTAGTCTTTTCTTGGTCATCAGGATGGATAAGAATTTGGAAAAATCCTGAGTAACCATCTAGATAGCAGAAATATGAATGTTTGACTAATCTTTCCAACATTTGGTCTATGAAGGGTAACGGGAAGTGATCTTTACGCGTAGCCTTGTTAAGCTTCCTATAGTCAATGCACATCCTGCTTCCAGTCACGACTCTTTTTGTTATTGATTCACCTTTTTCGTTTTTAACTACAGTGACTCCTCCTTTCTTTGGTACGACATGAACTGGGCTGACCCATTCACTATCGGAGATCGGATAGATGATTCCTGCATCTAGCAATTTCTTTACTTCATCTCTGACTACAGTGCTTAGGATGGGGTTCAATTTTCTCTGGTGCTCTCGAGAGGTTTTAGAGTCTTCCTCTATTGTAATTCGATGCATACAGATCGAAGGGCTTATACCTTTTAGATCGCTTATGTTATAGCCTAACGCGGTGGGGTACTTCTTTAGGACTTCTAATAGCTTTTCGGTTTCTGGTTGTCCTAAGTCGGCGTTGACTATCACTGGTCTTTTTAGTTCATCGTCTAGAAATTCATATCTGAGGCTTTTGGGTAGTGTTTTGAGTTCTAAAGATGGGTTCTTCGGACCTGGCATATGCTTTGGGGTCAGTGCTAAGCTTTCGCTTAGGCTGTCGTCTTTATACGGTTTACGCCAATTATCGTCTTCAGAAATATCGGGTATTTGAATCTTTATTATTTCTGAATACGTGGTCTCTTCATTTTCAAGTTCTCTTATGCATTCTTCAATTTCGTCTACTAAATAGCAGGTATCGTCTATGGCTGGTGCTTGTAAGAACTTGGTGAGAATGAACTCTATCTTCTCTTCTCCTACTTTGAATGTTAGCCTTCCTTTCTTCACGTCTATAATCGCTCCGGCTGTAGCTAGGAACGGTCTTCCTAGGATAATTGGGGTTACAGTGTCCTCCTTGATGTCCATGATTATGAAGTCGGTTGGAATGTAGAATTGTCCTATGCGTACTGGAACGTTTTCCAGTATTCCGACTGGGTATTTTACTGATCTGTCAGCTAATTGTACGAACATTTTGGTTGGTCTGAGGTCTCCCATATTCAGCTTTTTGCATATAGATAAGGGCATAACACTGATACTGGCTCCTAAATCGCATAGAGCTTTGTCTATTACGAACTTTCCTATGACGCAGGGTATGGAGAAACTACCTGGGTCTTTTAATTTAGGAGGCATGCGGTTTTGAATAATAGCGCTACACTCTGCAGTAAGTGTAACTGTTTCATTATCCTCGATCTTTCTCTTATTCGACAGGATCTCTTTGAGAAATTTAGCGTATGACGGCATTTGAGTTATCGCTTCTGTAAAAGGAATAGTAATATTCAACTGTTTAAGGAGCTCTACAAATTTCTTAAACTGTCCTGAAGTCTTGGAGTTTATTAGTCTTTGCGGATAAGGAATAGGTGGTTTATATGGCGCTGGAGGTGCTTGAGTTTTTTCACTTGCGGTATCCTCCTTCTCGTTGTCTTCCTTCTTCTCTAACTCGGATTCCTTTTCTGCTTGTTCAGTTGGTTTTTGTTGCATGGCTGAGTTTTCGGTCCTCGGATCGATCGGTTCGTCCAATTCTTTTCCACTTCTTAGTATTACAGCATTTGCTTGGCCTTTTGGATTCTGTTCGGGTTGTCCAGGAAATGTGCCAGCAGGTGCGGCAGCAGAGGCTTGTTGTTGAGCCACTTGTGATATCTGAGTTTCTAACATTTTGTTGTGGGTGGCTAAAGCGTCTACTTTTCCTGTCAACTGTTTAATTTGCTCGCTAGTGTGTATGTTTTGATTCAGGAATTCTTTGTTTGTTTGAGCTTGAGTTGCTATGAATTTTTCCATCATCAATTCGAGGTTTGATTTCCTAGGTGCATTATGAGCAGCTGGTTTCTGATATCCTTGCGGAGCAGTAGGCATTTGCAATGCAATTTCGCTTTTGTAAGAAAAGTTTGGATGATTTCGCCAACCTGGGTTGTAGGTATTTGCGTAGGGATTTCCTTGAGCATAATTTACCTGGTCTGGTGGGATTCCGGCTAGCAATGGGCATTCGGGTGCATTATGAGTGGTGCTTCCGCATAACTCGCAATTTGGAGTTACTGCAGCGACAGTTGCAGTGGGGTTAACGGTCAGACTATCGATCTTCTGTGCTAGAGCATCTACTTTAGCATTGAACTTTTCAAGGCTGCTGATCTCGTACATCCCACCTTTCGCTGTGGTTTTCTCTATTGGAGTGCGTTCACCTCCCCATTGGCAATGGTTTTGTGACATGTTTTCTATTAATTGATAGGCTTCATCGTATGGCTTATCCATAAGTGCACCGCCCGCGGCAGCGTCTATTGTCAATCTAGTATTGTATAGAAGCCCATTATAGAAAGTATGGATTGTCACCCAGTCTTCTAGACCGTGGTGAGGACATGTTCTCATCATATCTTTGAATCGTTCCCATGCTTCGTAAAGAGATTCAGTATCTTTCTGTCGAAATCCGTTGATTTGAGCTCTAAGCATAGCAGTTTTGCTTGGCGGAGAATATCTCGCTAAGAAGACGTTCTTCAATTTCTCCCACGTCGTAACGGAGTTGGATGGTAACGATTGTAACCATGTCCACGCTCTGTCTCTAAGAGAGAATGGGAAAAGACGAAGTCTTATCGCGTCTGGAGTTACTCCATTTGCTTTCACTGTGTCTGCGTATTGTACAAACTTCGTTAGATGTTCATTCGGATCCTCAGTTGCGTTTCCTGAGAATTGGTTTTGTTGTACAGCCGACAGCACTGATGGTTTCAGCTAAAAATCATTTCGGGTAATAGCAGGGGCAGCAATGCTACTTCTAGGCTCCATCTGAGATGGTGTAGCGTATGCCTTCAGCGGTTTGTTTGGAGGTCCTTCAGCCATCTCTGGTTCTTCTTCTTCTGATTTGGGAATGGGAGTGAGAGGTTCGGGAGTGTTATGTTTGAGTTGTTCGAGTTGGTACTCAATGATTCTACTTCTTAAATGTAAGAAGCGTTCTAGTTCTGCGACTGAAGGTTTTACGATATCGCCTTGCGGGCGATTTCTTGGCATACAATCGACAGCACTAGTAAAGGAAAAATGAAAATTGTTAACCTAGTCTATACGGCGTAACAGAAGGTTACACTATTGACTAAACGGGTCCCCGGCAACGGCGCCAAAAACTTGATCGCGACTTTCTATGTCTAATACAACCTAACTGCAAGTGCACAGTCTATCGCGTAGTAATAATAGATATCGATCCCACAGGGACTCGTAATCAAACTAGTGTTCTCGAGAGTTACTATGTTTAGCTAGGTAGAATATGTTTAAGGGAATAAGATTGTCACTAAAAGGGAACTAAGAATACTATTTAGATTATAAATGATTGCATCGATACGTAGTAATTGTGTTCTTCAGGGATTTGATAAGTTACTGGTGTATGAAATAATTTTCAAAGTTTATTTAAGCAGAAAATGGTGATTTGAAGACTCTCACCTCACAATGGTTATTGACGCTAATCATAATCCCAAGGGACAAACATACACTTTCGTATCCCGTTCGGGGTTAAAATTACTTTTTGGAAATCTCTAAGTTCTAATTTCATTTTAAAGTGCTTTCGCTGTTATTAAAATGAATGACTAGTGTTTACTATCTGACCTTACCGCAGCTTTCGCTTGTTGGTTCGTATCTTAATTAATTTCCCACTTTCGTGGCAAAACTACTTTTAAATAAGTTCTCGCTTTCGCGACGAAGTTTATTCAGTGAATCAATTTTAAACACTCAGACCATAAATTACTTTTTTGAAAAGAAAGTTTTTCAACCAGTTGTTATCAAATCTCATTCGAATTATTACTACATATCGATTACCTAAGTTTAGCTAGACATGGATTTGGGGAAGATAAAACATAAATAAAAATAATAAATAATGATTTGCATTATAATAAAACTGGAATCGATTGAAATGAGAAACCTGTAAATATTCCAATTGGCCTTTGGGCAGATCCTCCACAGATGTTGGCAGGATTCTGGTCTTTATGTCAAATTGATCGTACAATAAAATAGAAGTTATAGAAGAATGGAAAATGGAATACAGGAAAGGTAAAGAGAAACAAATAAGAATATAAAACTGGAAAATATGCTCTGGAAATAAATTCGGCAGCACTTCGTGGTATGAATGCAGCACACTTTCTGAAGTCCCCTGCTTCCCTTTTTATAGAAGTGGAATCCCAACGGTTATCATTAAAGATGATGGACTTTGAGGAAAATAATTTAGGGAGTAGTGGTCCACTCTGTGGGAATTGGAACTGATTCTTTGACGTGTAATTGGAGTGGGGCGTTTTTGCCTGCATGACGGTCGTCACAAGGTGTGACGGTCGTCACCCGTGTGACGGTCGTCACCCGTGTGACGGTCGTCATGAAGCTGTGACGGTCGTCACATCAGCAAAAACAGCTTCCTGCGCTTTTCATTGTGTTTTCACTCCTTTTTCATCCATATTTCATATGAGATTGCTTCTTTTCTTCGTGTTGCCTTGTTTAGACGTGATCGTTGAATACTTGCAAAACATCAGACAAATACACGGAAATAACCCGAAATCGGATCGAAAACTGTTAAACTTTAGTTGAATTATGCATAAAAATATCTATATGATTTCGTGTTATCAGGCAACTGGATGAGAACTAACAAGTTCCATCACTTGAGGAATAACTTAACAAAGTTAAAAAGTAATACATAAGCATTCATTCAAACATGATAAACATATAAAAGAGTATGGTAACAACCAAAGAAGAGATGCAAGTATGTGACAACATCAAGCAAAGATTACAATCAAATCAAATGGTTACAACCAATAATGCACAAAGATATTACAATATCTAGAAGGACATGGTGATAGAGGTTCTTACAAGACCAAACATATAAGGCAAGATCAACTTTAGACATCTTAACAAAGATGAAGAGCAATTAGGTGACAACCATCAAGGAAAACAACAACATGTAATTCAAACAAGTTTAAATGCAATCAAGTTACAAATTGAGGCAAGCATGTATAAGGATTAAAGGATGTCAAATGTAACAACATGAGACCAACAATCATGCATTGATGACAATCAAGTACAAGTAAGTAAACAAGAAGTGTTACAACAGTTCAAGTAAGAATTCAAGATTTCATGAGGAAAATACATACAAGTTTATGGTAACAACCAAAACAAATCAAGCCCTATCATGTTATAGTTCTAACAAGACACCCAAATAAGTAGAGAAGACATAAATAACACACTCAAGAACCTATAACATCAAGAGATATAGCATGGTTCACACACAAAGTTCACAGTGTTGTTCAACTAGATACATTCATAAAAAGCAAGGACTGAAGAATATTAGACTTTGAATCAAGCAAAACTTAATCACTCAAGCATGTTAACAAAGATATGTGGATCAAACACAATCAATCTTACAAGATAGGTTAAGTGGTAGTTGAGAAAAGTTTCAAAAGAAACAAGCTGAAAAACCTAAAAAACAACATGATTTCCAAGTGAGTTAAATTATTTATAAGATAGGAATCCTTGAATTATTTTCTAAATGTTTGAAAATATACACGATGAAGAAAACTTTGCAAAAAGATGGGGGCAAACATGTTAAAAAATGAGTGAGTTGTGATGATTTTAATTTTGTGAATAAAACATGAAAATTAAGTGATAAAAAATAGGAAGTGTCCTCCTTATGGGTTGAATCCACGCCCTCTAGTTCATAGATCTAAAAAATCACCAAATTAGCCAAGGAACGCGTGTGATCAATCAAGGAGAAAGAAAGAATAAATATTAAAACATGATAAAAATAACAAAATAGCAAAAGAGTTGTCCTCAACTAGGATCGAACTTAGGCAAGCATAGCAAAGTAATGTAAAGCGTGCAAGTCATAACCACTGGGGTGGTGATACATCCAATGTATCAAACCACCCCAGAAATAGATAACCCTCAAAAGCAAGATTTCTGGGCAAAAACAAGAGCAAGCCAAGCACAAAACTCCAAAACGTGATCAATCCAAACTCGATCAAAACTCCATGGTTTTTAACAAAAATTAGATCAAAATAACTTGAAATTGAAAGAGGAATTCAATGGTGCTTTTAGTTTTCTTTAAAAGTGAACACAAATTAAAATTCTAAGGCAACTGTAGGTTATGTGTTAAAATGCATTTTCAAAGCTAGAGCTCAAATCAAACATGCTAATAACAGATTGAAGCTTCACACATGCTCTAAATACAACATATATGAAGTTAAAAAAAAGAACTAAAATTCAAGATGGAACAAAAAATGACTTATGGTATTGAAGTTGTGACATATGGTTGTAATGAGAAACTTGAAGACAGTTGCAACAAAACTAATTAAACGAACATCATGATTCAATCAAAATAGAAGGCACATAAATAAGTTCTTAGATCAATCCAACATGACTTCAAATAAAAACAAGGTATGGACATTATGAGTATTTCGTGATGCTAATTGGTGTGACTAATGCACCATGTGTATTCATGGAGTATATGAACATGATTTTCCATACTTAGTTGGGCAAGTTTGTGGTTGTGTTTGTTGATGATGTTTTGATATATTCGAAGAGTACAGAGGATCGTACTGAGCATCTAAGAGTTATGTTATCAGTGTCGGGAAGGAAGCAGTTGTATGCAAAACTTTCAGAGTGTGAGTTTTGGTTGAAGGAAATGAGTTCCTTGGTCATGTGATCTCGAGTAGAGTTATTGTGGTTGATATGACGAAGGTTGAAGCTGTATCGCAATGGAAAGCTCCAAAGCCTATTTTTGAGATTAGAGGCTTGTTGGGTTGGCGGAGTATTATCGAAAATTCGTTGAAGGATTTTTCCAATTTATCTTTGCCATTGACGCAGTGGACTAAGAAGTTCCAAGCTTTTGTTTTGGATGCAAAGTGTGAAGAAAGTTACAAGAGCTTTTGAGAAGGCTGACAGTAGCTCGTGTTTTAATTTTATCGAATCTGGCAAAACCATTATTGTATATTGTGATGCTTTGGGGATGAGATTGGGAGATGTGTTAATGCAACATCATCAAGTTTTAGCTTATGCTTTAAGGCGACTTAAAGTGCATAAGAGGAATTATTTGACGCGTGATTTAGAGTTTGTTGTTGGTGTGTTTGTGTCAAAGCTTTGGAGGCATTAATTGTTTGGTTCGAGATTTGAGGGGTTTAGTGATCATAAGAGTTTGAATTATTTGTTTGATCAGAAAGAGTTGAACATGAGGCAAAGAAGATGGCTTGAACCTCTGAAGGATTATGTTTTTGAATTGAGTTACTACCCTGGTAGGGCTAATGTTGTAGTTGATGCATTAAGTAGGAAGTCCTTACGTATATCGATGCTTATAGTTCGAGAGTTAGGACTGATTGAACAATTTCGTGATATGAGTTTGGTTCGTGAAGAGACTTCTTATGGATTTAAGCTTGGTGTGTTGAAGCTTACTAGTGATATTCTTGATGAGATTCGAGAGGTCTGAAATATGATTTGGGTTGGTAGATCGGTTGAATTTGAGGAATCAAAGTCGAAGAGCTAATTTTTAGATTAGTGGAAATGGTATCATGAGATGTCGTGCTAGAGTTGTGTTCTAGATAGTGTGAGTTGAATTAGAGTATTCTTGAGGAAAGAAGTGGTTGAATTTGTATATGCTAGTTAGACTTTCCAGAAGTCGAAGAGTGAACATTAAAGACCGTTGGGTCTGATGTAACCGTTGAATATTCTAGAGTAGAATGGGATAGTATTTCCATGGATTTTGTGTCGGGTTTGCCAAAGACTGTAAGAGGGATGTGATTTGAATTGGGTGATTGTGGATAGATTGACTAGATCAGCTCATTCTTACCAATGAGGATTAATCGTTCTATGCTGAAGCTGGTTGTGATGTATATTGAGGAAGATGTGAAGTTGTATGAGATACCGCTGAGTATTATGTTTGATATGGATCTGAGATCTTCATCGAGGTTTTGGGAGAGTTTGCAGAAGCTTTGGGTACCATGTTGAGGTTTAGTTCTTCCTATCATTCACAGAAGGATGGACAGACAGAGAGCACTATCGAGTCTTTAGAGGATTTGTTGAGAGCTTGTGTGTTGGATCAAGGTGGATCGTGGGATAGTCATTTGTCGTTGGTTGAGTTTACCTCCAACGACAGTTATCATTCTAGTATCGGAATGGCACCGTATGAGGCTTGGTATGGTAGGAGGTGTAGGACTCCTTTGTGTTGGTATGAGTCAGGCGAGAGTGATGTACTCGGACCTGAGATGGTGCAAGGGACGACTGAAAAGATCAAGATGATCCAAGAAAAGATGAAAGTTTCGCAGAGTCGTCAGAAGAGTTACCATGATAAGAGGAGGAAAGCACTTGAATTCTAAGAGGGAGATCACGTGTTTTTGAGAGTTACTCTGGTAACTGATGTTGACCGAGCTTTTAAGTCTCGAAAGCTCACACTGCATTTATTGGTCCGTATCAGAGTAGTGCTACGGAAGCATGAGAGAAATAGCAGGTCAGACTGCTTTATTGCTGTCGTTTACGAATTTGCATGATGTGTTTCGTGTGTCTAAGTGGAGGAAGCACATTAATTCAGATGGATGATGTACAAGTGAGAGATAATTTGACTGTTGAGACATTGTTAGTTCGAAATGATGAACGAAAAGCAATTGCGGGGTAAAAAGATTGCCTTGGTATAAGTATTGTGGGGGGGGGGGGGGGGCAGCTGGAGAAAGTTGGATTTGAGAACGTGGAGATCAGTTGAGGGAGTCGTAACCAACTATGTTTCCTTGAGGTAATTTTCGAGGGTGAAAATTCTTGTAAGTGGGGGAGAGTTGTAACACCTCAAATTTAATTGGAATATTTATTAATTTATTTAAATAAGAATATTCGTATTTTGGTGATTTTGTTGAATATTGAGAACTAATGGAATTTGGGTCATTTATTTTGAATAATAATATATAATATAATTATATTAGTATTATTTTTATTTTAAATAAATATAAATGAAATAAGGGCAAATTGGACAAGTATGAAGAGTTATGAAGGTATTATGGGAAAAATCCAAATTGTGAGGCCCAAGTATAGGTTTAACAAAAAGAAAATTGTGAAGGGATTATGATTCATTTTGTTAGACCGTGAAGAGAATTGAGGCTAGATCTCTGAGGAGGGAGATTGGAGGCAAAAGCTTCGGAGAATTTCCAGAAATATTTGAGAAGGCTTTGATTGACAATTAAGGTATGCGGAGTATTGCCTTTCATGATTTTCCATGTGTGATTTTCAATATATTTAAGGTCGATTTAAGGTTTAGGGGTTTTTGAGGGTAGAGATGAGAAATAGTGAACTTTCGCCTTCGTGGCCTAAACCTATTATAGGTGAATCTAACCATGAGTTCAATGGGGAAAAAGGGAAAATTAGGCCTTCGTGGCCAAAACCTTGAATTGTTATATGTCTGACCCTGAAAGGGATAGAAATATTGGATAGTGAGTAATCCTAATGGGTAGGGTGTAATTGAAGGAAAAATTGTGATTTAGGGCGTGAATATGTCACAGGATTGGTCTAATGAACCGTAGGTTTTTTGCCTTTATCGTCGTAAGACTTTAGGAATTATTTAGGGATGTTTTGGGGGCATTGGGGAAGTGAATCGTGTGGACATTTGGGTGGATTTAGGTTCTGGTGTGTAGCAGAATTTGCTGTCATCACACTGTTCGCCTAGCAAAAAATGTTGTTCCCAGACTAGCCTAACGAAGAATCCTTCGCACAACAAAGAAACTCGCCCCATACTCGCCTAGCGAACATGTCAGCGAATGTAGCAGAGTTTCGCGAATGTTGATCGTGTGCAACGATGCTTTGATGTTTGATTCTGTGATTTCTTTGATGAATTAACATGAGTAGGATTGTGAAGTTTATGTGATTAATAGGCGATAGTATGAGGATTACCGCGAGTATAATTATGAATTAATGTGATAATATATGATAATATGATGAATTAATATGAGTATGACTGCGAGCGCTATGTGATTTGTATATGATTATATGACGATTTCTATGATGTATGATGATGATTATTATGATGAGCTATGATGACATGATGTATGATGATGATTATTATGATGAGCTATGATGACATGATGTATGATGATGATTATTATGATAAGCTATGATGACATGATGTATGATGATGATTACGATGATGACATGACATTTGATGATGATGAATATGATGAATGATGATGCACCTATGATGTTATTATGAGGATGATTTATGACGTGTGCATCTTGCATTCATGTTCATCCGGATTTCGGTTCAGGACCTCGATTACTTTGGCTTCAATACCATTGTGTGGATGTGAAGTGTTTTGATGTGCCCCAGTTCTCTAGTAGAATTGATCATATTGATGGGATTTATGGAGGGTTGATGGCCCAGTGTCCATCGAGATGTGATGATTGGTACCACATGCATTGAGTCTTGTTGCATTGCATTTATGAGACTTTTGGTATGAACTATGATGTTGTAGCCTTTGAGACCTATTGAAGGATATGAATGTCTTGAATATGATAAATGACGCCGTCTTATATGTTGATTTTTATACATTGATTATTATGAATCGTTTTACTCACCCTGTCTGTTTGAATGTTACCTCCACGTGGGTAACATGTAGATGACTAGGTTTAGCCATGGACACCTTCGAGGGTATTTTTGTGAAGTCTTTGAGTTGTTAGCCTTTTTGGTTAACTTAGAGGGTCTTGCTATGATATGTAACATTGGGTTGGGATCGTTTGAGTTAAACTATGTTTTATTTTGAGTTTATTTTGATTATCTTCCCATATGAGGAAAACCTTGATTTATGCCTTTGAGTTCGCTGCTTTGTGCAATTTGATGTATTTTTGGAAAACCAGTTGTTTACGGAGCCTTGACCTATTTTGTTGATTTGGGAAATGTACGCCCTTTTGTGGTGGCTTTTATGAAATTTAATAATTTACACTGATATCTGTGTTATTTTGCCATAATAATTGTGGGGTAGAAAAGGGTGTTACAGATTCTGAGTCAATGGAAGCAAAACCAATGATTTCACTTTCTTTGTCCAAACTCTATACATTTTCATCCTCCAGCTCATGAGTTTGGTATGTAGGCATTTCTTCCATCAAATTTTATAAATAACGTTTGATCAAGTATCATGGAAGATGCCTTTCTCATTTCTTATCTGATATATGCAGCAAATACAATTTTGAATGTTGGTACCCATATTTTTATGTGTCAACAAATGTTACTCATGATAGACTTTTTCTTACATCATGCCTTAGTCTGATAGAAGTACCAAGATTCATTCCAGAACTGAGTTTAGGATGAATTATGGCACTTAAAAAAATATTGTTCTTAGCAGAGTCTTTGATATCATTGTATTGGATTAAATCTATTGACTTCATAATCCTTGATTTTGAAATTTTTGACTAGCATAGAACCAGATAGTGTTTTGTATCAGAGATTAGCGTGAGATAAGTTTTCAGCACTGTCTTAGTATTTCCATAAAACAAAAGAAGAAATGAAAGGTTTTTCACAGAATTATCCTTTAACAAAAATTCTATGATAGCCTTCAATTTCCATAGGAGCAATGGAGTCACTTAAGATATTATCTTGAGATGCAGACTCCTTATTATAAATATTGAAGCAAGATGGATTAGTCAATACCTCTTTCTCTTCAATAATGATTTATTCTTGGATTCAAATTTTTTTCTTCAGAAGAAGTAATGACCATCAATGTCAGATTACATTTTCATTGGATTCTGAATCATTAACTATGTCAGCTTCATTAGAATATGCTTTGAAGATCTCTCACATTTTTCTTTTTGGGTTTTTCTGTCTGATAGTTTTAATCATTGTTCGTAAGATTGGGATACTTTATTGAAATATGAATATTTCAGAAGTTTCTAAAGTTAATATTCCATCAATAGATATAACACTCCATTTAGCCAACTGTCGCTACTGCGAAAATAAGGTGCCGGCAAAACAGAAGAGTCGCCACCTTTCGTTATTTATCCCTCAGAACGGGAAAGGAAACGATCGGAAAAACCTGACGGAAAGGTATAAGACAAGGTCATCGCAATCATTGTCTGGGTTCGGGAGTCGGTTACGCAAGGGGAAGGTATTAGCACCCCTCACGTCCATCGTACTCGATAGGATCCATACTTGTTGTGTTTATCTGACGGGTTTGTTACATCTATCTACGCAAAAGGTCTGGTTTGAAAAGAACAGAAAATGACTCGGCAAAGCGTCGTACTTTATGCCTACGTATTCCCGTCTGGAACGAGAAATCAGAGTCAACGTAGTTCGCCTAACTACGGGGAAAGGTTGCTCGCCAAGATATTGCATCTCGTGCCTACATACTTTCACACAGCGCGAAAGATCAGAGCAAACGTAGTTCGGGACACGAGAGACAAAGGTTTGTCTTTTTTATCTGAGTAGGGTTAACAGACGGTTCCAGCAGTTTGGTGTATGCAGCTCGCTCATTGGAGACTTAGGCGTTTACCGTTTGCGGTAGAACCGGGAGTTAACAAAAATTTCCTTCTGAAAAGGGTTTCCTGAGATTAAAGGTCCAAGAGGAAAAAAAGAGTTTGATCTTTGTTTTTTGTTTTTTTAGAGAAGTATCTTTTATGGATGTTTGCAACTGATATCGCACTAGAGACTATAACCTGAGAGTGAATGCGTCGCATGTCACCCAAAGGGTGCCATACTAAACATCCAGACTGTTGGAAAGAAACTCTCCAACAATCCTTTCTCAGATAGCTTAAGGCTCGTAGTGTACGACGTCAATTAACCTTTATTACTGTATTTTGATTTTGTTTGCAGATGAGAAGAGAAACGACGCACTAAAGGGGAACTGATCCAATCCTAAAGTTGTCATGCAAAATTGAACCTATGGTTGAGGTTAGGAGGGAAACTAACTAATGTTATCATGCATGGTTAGAACCCTAATGTCTGTCATAACTTCTCTTGAACAAGAGAAGTCAGAGTTCCTAGGGGAACATGGCAAAGGAAAACAAACAGCAACAGAAGTAACTAAAAAGAAAGTACTGTAAATAAAATGCATGCAATGCAAGTAAGGGAGGAAATATGTGTGGGGCAGGAGCCTCCACAAGCTCATCTCAACCTCAAGCCAAGTATGAATAATTGCAAAGATAATAGAAGAAAGAAATGCAACAGGAGCAAGTCACACAAGCAACAGTCAAACAGAAAGAGCAGCAGATAAAATAGCAGACAAACAGCTCAACAGCAAAGCAGATAAACAGCACAACCAATCAATAGTCTGCAAGAAAATTCCAAATCCAAGCCATCTTCAAGAGAAGTCTTCATCTTCAAGCTCCAACAAGAGGGAAGAGAGTAAACATCAAGAATATTGGATTGATGATGGGAAGCAGGAAGGAAACCAAAGGAATCCCTCCTGACACTCAACCAGTCATCTGAGAAAGGCATCCTCAAAGGTTCTACCTCTTGTAAAATGCCACACATCCTTCCAAGGGAAAGATGAGGCTTTCACATAGGGACCTTGAATCATAGGATGAGAATGGAAAGCAATCAAAGCAATCCATATTTATTTGAAGAAAGAGAGAAGATTAAACATGTCTAAAGGGAGGTCTAAACTCCAAACCAAACATCACCATCAAGCAAGCAGAAGCTTTAACATGTCTAAAACACCATAAAAGAAGATTAGCAAACCTATTATGCACTAAAGGCAACCATTGGGGTCATTCTAAAGCAAGTGCTATGTTGAAAACAACTTAAAACTAGCCTAGGTATCAAATCTATGAAAAATCCTAAAACACCTTCTAAAATCCTAAGAAAATTTCTAAGAGAACCTAAACATGTTAAGGACCTATGGGCAAAGGGTCAGAACCTTAATCTAAAGGGAAATCACCTAAAGAAATCCTAGATCACAAGGTGTCAAATAAGAACCCTAAAATGGAAAGTCTAAAGATCGTAATCCAAAACAGAACCTATTGTTGTCTAAAAAATCTAAATAAAATCATAGGGGATCATGCATCTCTAATCTACCTGCTAGCAAAAGAATCAGCCCAAGATTCAATACCAATTGCAAGAACAAAAATCAGCAAAATCATGTATCAAATATACAAAATTAAAGAAATTAATAAAATGGAGAAAATCAAATTAAATTGAAAATCAGGAAAACATGAAATATAAAAGCACCGAAAAGTCACAAATAAAAAGAGGAGCATGGACATATTTTTGTTTTATTTTTCTGATGAACATTGAAATTAATATGATTTTTAGAATGAAAATGCAATTAAAATAAAAGAAAATGAATAAAAGAAAATCAAATGGAAGAAAATATCAGAGCCATCAGATAGAGGGACCAGGTCTACGCATCCAAGGCTCTAGAGCTCTCCAACTCACTGCCACGCCAGCGCCACATCAATTAATGAAACGACTGCGTTTCAAGCCCAGTCAAAGTCCACAAAGTCAGCTTGAATCCTGTCCATACGATACGCGTACCAAGTCTTGTTTCCAGCTAGATCCAACGCTTCTCCTTCATCTTCTCCAATTCAAACTCAGATGGAGGGAAATTATTCCGGTGGTGGTCCGACGGTCCTCAGTCGTCTTCTCCGGCGAGGCAACATTTACAGGTGATCAAAACTCATCAAACCTTACATGATTCCACTCCATTTTTCCTCCTGATCTCAAATATGACATTCAATTCATCTAATTCCTACTAGATTTTGAAACCCGATCGTGAATCCAAACCAAGTCATAATCTGAATTATCATCAAAACCTAATCTAATGCCACAGATCCAATCTACATTCTTCAGAGATCATCAAGAACTAATCAAATCGTGCCAAAGCTCCATGATCAAGCAGTTATAACTCTCAACCGAAATCACACCTCATCCTAAATTGTCTCTAATCAACCAAATTCCTATCCAGATTTCATCTATGTTTCAATCCAAAGCCTAACCACATACTAACCATGCCTAGATCGTGCTAGAATCAGTGGAATTTTGGAAGTTACATACCTGACTTTGAGCTTCAAATTGAGGTGGTTAGGAAGCTTTTCTTGGTCCAATCTCTTGCAGATACGTTCAATGGAGTGTGATGAAGCTTCTAGAAACCTTGATTTGGCTTGAAATCCTCTCAATCTGAATTCACAATTTCACTTGGAGCTCTTGAAACTCAACTCTCTATCTCTGCTTCCAGCAGGAATTGATCACCAAACTTGGGCAAAACCTTCTTCTGAACTTAAATAGAAATGATTTGTGGGCTTTTGAGGTCCAATTGAGGCTCAAATCCAGAAATCCACATTTCTCTTTTCTTTCAAAAACTCAACCATGGAGAGCACGAATTCTGGCTCAAAACTTACCTTGGAAGCTTCCACTCAACTCCTTGTGGTCTGTTGAGAGTGTCTAGAGTGATTAGAATCTCAAATTCCTCTCATGACCAAATTTGGATGTGTTGCTTACTTATGAAGTAACAAACCACAAAGCTATGAAATTGACCTTAAATGAAAATTCTAAAAATGCCAAAGTACTCAAAATGGTTTTTCTGATTAAAATGAGTACCCACTTGCCTTGTTTGAGCACAAAATGAATTAATTTGAGAATTTTCACTTAAATGCCTTTAAATTCTTCCTTTTGCCAAATTTCTCAGACCAAGTCTCACCCTAAGCCAAATCAATTCATCATGAGGACATGGTTGACCTAAAAACATCATTTTGAGCAAGTTTTGTGTTGAACAAAATTGCATTTGAGGTTTGCAAGATGGAGAAAATGACCTATAATGCCAAATGACCTATAATCTTACTTTCCCAAAATACCCCTAACTTGTAATCCTCATAACTTGAGTTCTATAAATCAGATGGAAGACTTCTAATACAATTTTGAAAGCTAAGATAAAGAACTACAACGTTCATGTTGGCAAATAGTTTAGGAAAAACACCCTTCTAGATCAAAAGTTCCTTGGAAGTTGGTGAACTTTCACAGACAAATTTCACATTCCTCAGATGACCTGTAACTTGTCTGGACCATAACTTGAGTTCTATAAATCCAATGGAGGACTTCTAGTACTCAAATTAAAGCTAAGAGCATGCTCTATATGTTTCATGTTGGCCAAAAGTGGAGATGAAACTTGCATCTTGAGATAAGTGGTCTTGAAGTTAGGCACTAAGTAGGGGATTTTACCCTGAGAACCCTAGTTTAGCAACTCCTCACACTTTGAATTCTTCTTGGATTGATCTTGGAATATCATTTCATACATATCAATACAACTATACATGATTACAAAGACTTAGAAATGAGCTTTGATCCTCTTTAATTGCACAGTTGACTTAGGGTTATTCAGATGAAAACCCTAATTGCAACACCCTCAACTGTGGCTCTTCCCACTTGGAATAATGACTTGATTGAGCTCCACCATGACCCTCAAGGCACTCCATGAGCTCTATCGACACTCTATGTCCATGATCTAGGCTCCACAACCCACTAATGATCTTCAATTGGTCCTCAAGTTAGAAGATGAACCCCACACAAGCATCTGAACTTCTCAAGAACATAAACCACCTTCCTGATGACTTTGGTGACTTCTCAAGCTTGAATTAGACCTCTAGATAGGCTCCTCTAGATATAAACCACACTTGATCCCCTGCACAAATGAACAATGCTATGCTATGCAATGAAACATAAACCAAGTAAGAAAAGATTAGGCAAATTTTAGGGGTGCAACAGCTGCCCCTATTCAAGCGGCTTGAACTTGACTGGATGAAAAGTGAACGGCTTTCGAACAATCGGGTAAAAGGCGGTTGAATACCAGAGAACCCGGAAATTTGCCAACCGCAGAAATAAACTGCAAACTCTGATTGGGATAGATATCTACGGAAGTAGCTGAACTGATAGAACATCTGTATACTTCGCTGAGGGAAAGAGGAATTTAATCAAGTAACCCTACTTCAAGAAACATGTAACTGACCATGGTCTGAACACCACATGGTCCAAAGAACAATCTTTCGAATCGTCGGAATCTGGATACTCAACGCACGATAGAACCGCATCAAAATTTGTCGGAATCTGGACGCGCGACGTAACTGGTGACTTCACTAGGGATTTACCGGAGCTAGGATCTGCATACCCAACAGCCTTTATCGGAGTCCGAACACTCAACGCAACAAACCGGAGCCTGGACGCTCAACGATAACACACCGGAGTCTGAACACTCGACGAAGCGATAAACCGGAGCCTGGATGCTCAACAAAAACACACCGGAGTCTGAACACTCGATGAAGCGATAAGCCGGAGCCTGGATGCTCAACATAAACACAAATCGGAGCCTGGATACTCGACGAAGCGATAAGCCGGAGCCTGGATGCTCAACAAAAACATAAAATGGAGCCTGGATACTCGACGAAGCGATAAACCGGAGCCTGGATGATCAACGAAAACACACCGGAGTCTGAACACTCGACGAAGCGATAAGCTGGAGCCTGGATGCTCAACGTAAACATAAATCGGAGCCTGGATACTCGACGAAGCGATAAGCCGGAGCCTGGATGCTCAACGAAAACACAAATCAGAGCCTGGATACTCGACGAAGCGATAAACCGGAGCCTGGATGCTCAACGAACACACACCGGAGTCTGAACACTCGACGAAGCGATAAGCCGGAGCCTGGATGCTCAACGTAAACATAAATCAAAGCCTGGATACTCGACGAAGCAATAAGCCGGAGCCTGGATGCTCAACAAAAACACAAATCGGAGCATGGATACTCGACGAAGCGATAAATCGGAGCCTAGATGCTCAACGAAAATACACCGGAGTCTGAACACTCGACGAAGTGATAAGCCGGAGCCTGGATGCTCAATGTAAACACAAATCGGAGCCTGGACGCTCAACGAAAACACACCGAAGTCTGAACACTCGACAAAGCGATAAGCTGGAGCCTGAACGCTCAACGAAAACACACCGGAGTCTGAACACTCGACGAAGCGATAAGCCGGAGCCTGGATACTCAATGTAAACACACTGGAGTATGAACACTCGGCGAAGCGATAAGCCGGAGCCTGGATGCTCAACGTAATAGAATATATCATTTAAGAACTCACCGGAGCCTGGCTACTCATCGGAGAAACCGGAGCCTGAATGCTCAACGTAAAATTGACCGGAGCCTTAATACTCAATGGATGGAGAAGTACACCATAAACTGGAATCTTATCGGAGCCTGGATTGGAGTCACGGAAAATTTGCCAGAGTCCGAATACTCAATGCACGAGAAAAATTACCACATATTGTAGACTGGCCAGAGTCTGAATACTCAACGTAATACATCGGAACCCGAATGTTCAATGAAAATAGACCGGAGCCTGGATGCTCGACGTAAAAACTGGAGCCTGAACGCTCAACGAGAGTGACCGGAGCCTGGATACTCAACGGAGAAGCCGGAGCTTGGATGCTCAACGAAAGCGACCGGAGCCTGGATACTCAACAGACGAAAGGAGATCAACACCATAAGAAACTCACCGGAGTCTGGATACTTAACGAAGCGATAAATCTGATATTTCAAATCGGAAATTCACCGGAACCTGGATATTCAACGAAAAATTGACCGGAGTCTGGATACTCAACGGACTTTACCGGAGTCTGGATACTCAACGGAAAAACAACACTTCACAAATGAAACATTCACCGGAGCCTGGATACTCAACGGAGAAACTGGAGCCTAGATGCTCGACGAAAGCGACCGAAGCCTGGATACTCAACGGACGAAAGGAAAATATCACAAATATACTCATCAAAGCCGAACCCCACACTGCCTTCACCGGAGTTTGGCTACTCTACGGGGAAAGATAACAATATCAATCACTGCGATCTGGATACCACAACCATCTTCATCGGAGTCTGAAAACTCGACAGAAAAAGGAAAACCCCATCAACTGGGAATGGACCGGAGTCTGGACACTCAACGGGACACAAATACTTATCCTGATCCTCTGAGATCCGAAGATACTGCTGGGTAATAACATGAGCCGGGGTCTGGATACCATGCTGGCTAAGAGAGATCACATGGTCTGGATACCAAGGCAAAGATCAAAACCTCTGACGATATACCTGCAACAAAGAGATAACCACCTGGCTTATGTTTCACATGCATATGTTTGAAAATGGCGTAATGCTCCATACGAAATGGAAATGCTACGCGTTTGAGTAGATGCTATGCACACATGCAGATGCACCAGAGCTGAGTTAGCAAAATGAACGCTAGAGATACCGAAATCATCCTGCTAGGATAACAAAAATAACCCTGTTGAGGGAATCGAAGACTCTGCTGGGGAATATAACGCAAACTTGCTCATGCCAATAACCATTGGACTTATGCCAAAGAACGAGATCTCGTTGACTTTCTGCAAAGAGAAATACTGACGTGACAACATCCTCCCATCCTGCTGAAGAAAAGAGTACAACTCTGTTGAGGAAATCATCCCTTTCAACTTGCTGAGGATTGCTTTGCTGGGGAGCGAATCTAATCAGGCTGCAAATTACTCTGTGGGGAGAAAATCCAATCACAACTCGCTGGGGAGTACCCACAAGCATGCACCTTGTGAGGATGAAATGCAACAACTGTCGGAGGAACGCGTACATGCTACCTGCTCACTTCGACCGCATACCACTCTACTGGGGATAGAGATATAAACTTTGCTGATTTGGGGAAAAACTCAAGCTGGGGATAGAATAAACTTCACCCATACCTCTTTTCCCCAGTCTCGTCTCTAGGACGATTCATCTTGAGAAGAACACTTGCCATGATGGCTTGCCCCTGGACTTGTAACATGAAAGGGTTTGTCCCGGGTCGACTTACCCTGATGAGTTCTGAAGATATGGAAAAGAACAACTCCTTCATCTTCAATTTCTTTGCCCCAGACTGTGGGATCTCCATAACATCTTCCTCAACAGGGAACCTGAATCTCTGCACCCAGATGGTTTACTACTCAACATCTTGAATCCCTAAAGGGTACTTCATATTACTTGCCCTTTGGACAAGATAAAAGCTTCTGCGCTTTCAGGGTGTCCTGCCCCTATCTGCAATGACTTTGCCCCAGACTCGCTAATTTGCGGGGAAAGTGTCTCTTGGCTGCGAGAGATTTGCCGGATCTCGACCTGATTGCCCCGGATTACCTGATTTCTGGATGGCTGACCCTACCAGGGGTTATTTGATATAGCTGGCCACAGCTCTACGGAGTATTCAGGCGTTCTACATTCTGTCCTGATCAAATTTTCTACTGTGGAAACTTTCCTGCGGTCGAGCGCTTACTCGCAAGTAAAACAAGTTGTTCTGCATAAAAGATACATTAAATGCAATGCATATGCCAGTTTTTTCAAAACCCAATCCTGTTCACTGGAAAAATTTAGGACATATAATGAATGAATCAATTATCAAAGTGTCAAAATTAATACAACGCTGTAAGAGGAATCCCTTTTTTGAGTCAGTTTCGATGCGATCTTTACCGAAGTATGCTCTCGAACTAAACCTGTTTCAATTAGGACTTTTTTCGGGTTGTAACGTGGTCAGGTTCACGGTTAACAAGGAAGGGTATAAGGCTCAAGATTCATTTTAACCCACCCATTCTCCTTGATGTTCTCCAATCCTACGTCCATCTAATTCGACACAAGCGTTCACCTCTTAACGGTGGAATGATAGGAGTATGGTTCAGGAAACCACCTACTTTTTGGAGTGACAGTCATTCACTTTACGTCTTTATAGTGCCTGGAGTCACACGATTTCGTTCTTGTTTGAGGATTTTTCTTTCGCAATCCCTTTTCGCTTTTCGTTTTTTGCTTTTTCGTTTTCCCCTAACTTTTGCCTGGATTGACTCTTTAGAGTTTCTTCAATTTTGAAGTCCAGCGGGGTACCCTAATTTTTGCCTAAGTTGCTTGCTTTCAAGATTCGACTTAGCGGTCTTTTCTTTTCAATTCTTTTCTTTCTTTTTGAACAAATCGTATGACATCAGCTCGTAGGACTTGTTAAAGAGATTGTGACTGTTTCACTCCTGATCGACCAGGCCTAACCATTGTGGTTTTTTAGGTACGACCTATATAGGCGTGCTCTATCCTCGAACGGACACTCCTTTTGTAGTTTGAACACTTGGTCAAATTAACTGACACCTACCCTGCCCCAGGTTCAGATTGCGGGTTTTTCATTTTCAGAAAGAAACTCCTACACCTAAGCTCAAAGGGGTTAACAAGGGATTATCTTCCTTATATCATCGGTGTTTGGGAATTGAAACAATGCATGTACATCATCAACAGTTTTTCTATCCAAGAGCATACAATCGGAAGCTTACACGTCTTTCGATTTCGTCATCCTCCCCGGATTCAACTTAAACAAGCGTTAGACATAAAAGAAAGCAACATAATGAACACGAATGGATTAATTCAAAACATGCATATTTATTTCATTTTCAATATCAATTGAGAAACAAAGAGTTTTTACAAGTGAGAATTGCACATAGACAGGAAAGAAACTACGAAAGCAAAGAAATGAACTGAAAAATGCAGATTGCCAGCTTCTAGGAACTGGGCTTTCACATTTGACTTGTTGGCGACTCAGCCGCTTCCAGCTTGTCCGTGGTTTGGCAGAGGATTCTGTACCACGTTGAGTGCTTCATGCGAGAAGTCTATGGCTTTACTGTCAATCAAATCTTGTAGCTTGTGCTTAAAAGCCTTACAGTCGTCAATGCTGTGCCCGGGAGCCCCCGAGTGGAACTCGCAATGGGCATTTGCATCATAGCCAGGTGGTGGTCGGCCGGTCAGAGAGGCCAAGGTTCTCTTCTGAATTAACTGCAGTTGTAGTAAGGTCTGAAGCATCTGGGAGTACGGCATTGGCGGCGTATCGAATACTCTATTTGCTCCCCTCGGGTTATGGTACTTCCTATAGCCCTGCTGATTTTGCTGTTGTTGTGGTTGTTGTTGTTGTTGTTGAGGTACATGAATTGTCACACTAGCAATTTGTTGCTGAAGGTATTGGTTTCGACCTCTACCTCTTCCTCGGGAGCTACATACTAAATTAGTATCCCCTTGCCTCTTATTCCCAAAAACCTTTTTACCACCTCCAGCTGAGGTTGATTCTCCTGCCTGAGTCTTACCAATCTTGACACCATTCTCTATACGTTCCCCCAAGAGTATCAACTCAGAAAAGTTAGCCGTCGTACAATTGATAAGCCTGTCATAATACAACCCCGAGAAAGTGCCCACAAACATATCCACCAACTCACGCTCTACCATGGGTGGGTGCACCCTAGCTGTGAGCTCACGCCACCTCTGGGCGTACTCTTTAAAACTCTCGCCATCCTTCTGAGAAAGGTTTTGGAGTTGGACCTTGTTCGGCGCAAGGTCGCTGTTATATTGATAATGCTTTACAAAAGCTTCCGCTAATTCCTTCCAGCTACCAACTTGAGTAGGCTCTAACTCCATGTACCATTCCAATGACGGTCCGGACAAGCTATCCTAGAAAAAATGCATCAGCATCTTCTCGTCATCAGAGTAGGCGGACATTCTCCGATAGTAAGATTGCACGTGAACTCTCGGGCAAGTATCCCCCTTATACTTGTCAAACGTGGGTGCTTTGAATTTGAATGGCACCCTTAATCCAGGGACCAATCCCATGTTAGCCACGTCCAACCCCGTGGAATTCTGATTAGCAAGATTCCTCATCTGTTCTTCCAACAACCTGAACCTTCTATCACTGTTAGTGGGCATCTCAAGATCCCTGCCTAGCGGAGGGAAAACATCTTCCTGAAGATCTTCGCCCTAGTGAGAATCCTCATTACCATACCCAGCATAAGCAGTGTTAGGACCAAAACCAGCCTGATTGATCCTGACCATACCCCATATTACCAAAACCCTGATTTCCAACACCTGGCCCAAAACCAGCATTGTGAGCACCCATTCCTACACCATTGTGGCTTGCATTGCCGAAGCCGGCGTTACCGAAGCCCTGATTGGCATAACCCTGATTGGCATAACCCTGATTACCACCAAAACCAACGTTGCCAACACTAATACCCGCACCAGTGTTTCCAGCACCAAACCCAACATTCCCAGTTCCAACATGGAAACCAGCATTTCCAGCACCAATATTTCCATTGGTTTCCACGTGCCCGATACTGTTACAAGTCACATTTCCGTTCCCATCCCTGTTACCGTTCTCAGTCGTATTGGGGACGACCACCGGTATAACATCACCAGCTTGGAGAGTCTCTCCATGAAGAGGATCAGTAGCAATTCCGCCATGTAGTACACCCTGACTGTCAACCCTAGCAATCAGGGGATAGTATATGCACCTACAACACAGACACACGTTAATGATATGCAGATGAGTATGCAAAATGCAAACATGCAACAGGGGATCAAAATCAAGCTGCTGAGGAGACTGAGGCTCTGCTTCAACATAATCACAAGACTGCTCTGATAATACAACCCTGGAGAGGACCAATAAATATGCACTATCGAGAGCAACCACATCTCTGACGATAAAAACCTCTGAACCCAACAACACTGATTCACTGACAAGAAAACCAGGTACTGAAGGTTAAGGTTTCCTGTAATAACCTGACCCCGCTCACAGGTATGTACCTAAACTGACACAGGTATGACATCCTATGCGTTCATCAGCGTCACAGACTTTCAAGAAACGATGATACGATACCCAGAAGGTGTGGCATCATCATCTCTTGAAGCGGCCTCACTTAGCTGAATCACAAATGATCGGTCCCCAGAGTCGAAAATCCTCCAAACCAACAACCCCTCAGGCCCAAAGGGCCGGAAAAGAAGTCAACCGGGAGAACCTCGTCTAAGCGTGGATTTCATGAGACACTAGTGCCTGCAAAGCAAGCACGCGCCCACTAATTTCCACAACTAATGCTAAGTACACTCAAGCCTGGGTCTGGCTTCTCACTCATCAGAGCCCCTTCCCACAACAGCACAATAATAATATCATACTGAAAATAAAATGCGAAAAGTAAAGTGCGATAAATAAAACCCAACAGGTAAGCACACAAGTGCTAGGATTGACTCGCATAGGGAACCAGAGTCCCCAGCAGATTCGCCAGCTGCTGGGGATGGCCCAGACGGCTAGGAAGAAAATCCAAGGCGAGACTCACATAGGGAACCATCTTAGTCCCCAGCAGAGTCGCCAGCTGTCGCTACTGCGAAAATAAGGTGCTGGAAAAACAGAAGAGTCGCCACCTTTCATTATCTATCCCTCAGAACGGGAAAGGAAACGATCAGAAAAATCTGACGAAAAGGTATAAGACAAGGTCATCGCAATCATTGTCTGGGTTCGGGAGTCGGTTACGCAAGGGGAAGGTAATAGCACCCCTCACGTCCATCGTACTCGATGGAGTCCACGCTTGTTGTGTTTATCTTACGGGTTTGTTACATCTATCTACGCTGAAGGTCTAGTCTGAAAAGAACAGAAAATGACTCGGCAAAGCGTCGCACTTTATGCCTACGTATTCCCGTCTGGAACGAGAAATCAGAGTCAACGTAGTTCGCCTAACTACGGGGAAAGGTTGCTCGCCGAGATATCGCATCTCGTGCCTACATACTTTCACACAGCGTGAAAGATCAGAGCAAACGTAGTTCGGGACACGAGAGACAAAGGTTTGTCTTTTTTATCTGAGTAGGGTTAACAGACGGTTCCAGCAGTTTGGTGTATGCAGCTCGCTCATTGGAGACTTAGGCGTTTACCGTTTGTGGTAGAACCGGGAGTTAACAAAACTCTCCTTCTGAAAAGGGTTTCCTGAGATTAAAGGTCCAAGAGGAAAAAAAGAGTTTGATCTTTGTTTTTTGTTTTTTTAGAGAAGTATCTTTTATGGATGTTTGCAACTGATATCGCACTAGAGACTATAACCTGAGAGTGAATGCGTCGCATGTCACCCAAAGGGTGCCATACTAAACATCCAGACTGTTGGAAAGAAACTCTCCAACAATCCTTTCTCAGATAGCTTAAGGCTCGTAGTGTATGACGTCAATTAATCTTTATTACTGTATTTTGATTTTGTTTGCAGATGAGAAGAGAAACGACGCACTAAAGGGGAACTGATCCAATCCTAAAGTTATCATGCAAAATTGAACCTATGGTTGAGGTTAGGAGGGAAGCTAACTAATGTTATCATGCATGGTTAGAACCCTAATGTCTGTCATAACTTCTCTTGAACAAGAGAAGTCAGAGTTCCTAGGGGAACATGGCAAAGGAAAACAAACAGCAACAGAAATAACTGAAAAGAAAGTACTGTAAATAAAAATGCATGCAATGCAAGTGAGGGAGGAAATATGTGTGGGGCAGGAGCCTCCACAAGCTCATCTCAACCTTAAGCCAAGTATGAATAATTGCAAAGATAATAGAAGAAAGAAATGCAACAGGAGCAAGTCACACAAGCAACAGTCAAATAGAAAGAGCAGCAGACAAAATAGCAGACAAATAGCTCAACAGCAAAGCAGATAAACAGCACAACCAATCAATAGTCTGCAAGAAAATTCCAAATCCGAGCCATCTTCAAGAGAAGTCTTCATATTCAAGCTCCAACAAGAGGGAAGAGAGTAAACATCAAGAATTTTGGATTGATGATGGGAAGCAGGAAGGAAACCAAAGGAATCCCTCCTGACACTCAACCAGTCATCTGAGAAAGGCATCCTCAAAGGTTCTACCTCTTGTAAAATGCCACACATCCTTCCAATAGAAAGATGAGGCTTTCACATAGGGACCTTGAATCATAGGATGAGAATGGAAAGCAATCAAAGTAATCCATATTTATTTGAAGAAAGAGAGAACAACTAAACTCTTCCTAAACCCTAAATGAACAAGCTCAAAGAAAGCTTCTAAAGGGAGGACTAAACACCAAACCAAACATCACCATCAAGTAAGCAGAAGCTTAAACATGTCTAAAACACCATCAAAGAAGATTAGAAAACCTATTATGCACTAAAGGCAACCATTTGGGTCATTCTAAAGCAAGTGCTATGTTGAAAACAACTTCAAACTAGCCTAGGTATCAAATCTATGAAAAATCCTAAAATACCTTCTAAAATCCTAAGAAAATTTCTAAGGGAACCTAAACATGTTAAGGACCTATGGGCAAAGGGTCAGAACCTTAATCTAAAGGGAAATCACCTAAAGAAATCCTAGATCACAAGGTGTCAAATAAGAACCCTAAAATGGAAAGTCTAAAGATCCTAATCCAAAATAGAACCTATTGTTGTCTAAAAAATCTAAATAAAATCATAGGGGATCATGCATCTCTAATCTACCTGCTAGAAAAAGAATCAACCCAAGATTCAATACCAATTGCAAGAACAAAAATCAGCAAAATCATGTATCAAATATACAAAATTAAAGAAATTAATAAAATGGAGAAAATCAAATTAAATTGAAAATCAGGCAAACATGAAATATAAAAGCACAGAAAAGTCACAAATAAAAAGAGGAACATGGACATATTTTTGTTTTATTTTTCTGATGAACATTGAAATTAATATGATTTTTAGAATGAAAATGCAATTAAAATAAAAGAAAATGAATAAAAGAAAATCAAATGGAAGAAAATATCAGAGCCATCAGATAGAGGGACCAGGTCTACGCATCCAAGGCTCCAGAGCTCTCCAACTCACTGCCACGCCAGCGCCACATCATTTAATGAAACGGCTGCGTTTCAAGCCCAGTCAAAGTCCACAAAGTCAGCTTGAATCCTGTCCATACGATACGCGTACCAAGTCTTGTTTCCAGCCAGATCCAACGCTTCTCCTTCATCTTCTCCAATTCAAACTCAGATGGAGGGAAATTATTCCGGTGGTGGTCCGACGGTCCTCAGCCGTCTTCTCCGGTGAGGCCACATTTACAGGTGATTAAAACTCATCAAACCGTACATGATTCCACTCCATTTTTCCTCCTGATCTCAAATATGACATTCAATTCATCTAATTCCTACTAGATTTTGAAACCCGATCGTGAATCCAAAACAAGTCATAATCTGAATTATCATCAAAACCTAATCTAATGCCACAGATCCAATCTACATTCTTCAGAGATCATCAAGAACTAATCAAATCGTGCCAAAGCTCCATGATCAAGCAGTTATAACTCTCAACAGAAATCACACCTCATCCTAAATTGTCTCTAATCAACCAAATTCCTATCCAGATTTCATCTATGTTTCAATCCAAAGCCTAACCACATACTAACCATGCCTAGATCGTGCTAGAATTAGTGGAATTTTGGAAGTTACATACCTGACTTTGAGCTTCAAATTGAGGTGGTTAGGAAGCTTTTCTTCGTCCAATCTCTTGCAGATACGTTCAATGGAGTGTAATGAAGCTTCTAGAAACCTTTATTTGGCTTGAATCCCTCTCAATCAGAATTTACGATTTCACTTGGAGCTCTTGAAACTCAACTCTCTATCTCTACTTCCAGCAGGAATTGATCACCAAACTTGGGCAAAACCTTCTTCTGAACTTAAATAGAAATGATTTGTGGGCTTTTGAGGTCCAATTGAGGCCCAAATCCAGAAATCCACATTTCTCTTTTCTTTCAAAAACTCAACCATGGAGAGCACAAATTCTGGCTCAAAACTTCCCTTGGAAGCTTCCATTCAACTCCTTGTGGTCTGTTGAGAGTGTCTAGAGTGATTAGAGAGCTCAACTTCCTCTCATGACCAAAATTGGATGTGTTGCTTACTTATGAAGTAACAAACCACAAAGCTATGAAATTGACCTCAAATGAAAATTCTAAAAATGCCAAAGTACTCAAAATGGTTTTTCTGATTAAAATGAGTACCCACTTGCCTTGTTTGAGCACAAAATGAATTAATTTGAGAATTTTCACTTAAATGCCTTTAAATTCTTCCTTTTGCCAAATTTCTCAAACCAAGTCTCACTCTAAGCCAAATCAATTCACCATGAGGACATGGTTGACCTAAAAACATCATTTTGAGCAAGTTTTGTGTTGAACAAAATTGCATTTGAGGCTTGTAAGATGGAGAAAATGACCTATAATGCCAAATGACATATAATCTTACTTTCCCAAAATACCCCTAACTTGTAATCCTCATAACTTGAGTTCTACAAATCAGATGGAAGACTTCTAATACAATTTTGAAAGCTACGATCAAGACCTACAACTTTCATGTTGGCCAAAAGTTTAGGAGAAACACCCTTCTAGGTCAAAAGTTCCTTGGAAGTTGGTGAACTTTCACAGACAAATTTCACATTCCTCAGATGACCTGTAACTTGTCTGGACCATAACTTGAGTTCTATAAATCCAATGGAGGACTTCTAGTATTCAAATTAAAGCTAAGAGCATGCTTTGCAAGTTTCATGTTGGCCAAAAATGGAGATGTGTCGCTTGCGCAAAAATAAGGTGCCGGCATGACAGAAGAGTCGCCACCTTTCGTTATTTATCCCTCAGAGCGGGAAAGGAAACAATCGGAAAAAACCTGACGAATAAGGGTAAGACAAGGTCATCGCAACCATTGTCTGGGTTCGGGAGTCGGTTACGCAAGGGGAAGGTATTAGCGCCCCTCACGTCCGTCGTACTCGACGGGATCCACACTTGTTTGTTTACTTGGACGGGTTGGTTATAATCTATCTACCTATCAAGGCTGGCTGAAAAAGAAAAGAAAAATGACTCGGCAAAGCGTCGCACTTTATGCCTACGTATTCTCATCAGAGAATGAGAAATCAGAGTCAACGTAGTTCGGCCTACGAAGGGTTATGGGGGAAGGTAGCTCGCCAAGACATCGCCATCTTGTGCCTACGTACTCTCAACAGGCCTGAGAGATCAGAGCTCACGTAGTTCGGGAAACTACGGTTTATTTCCTGTTTTTTACGAAAGAAGTGTTTTTTATTGTGTTTGCGATTTCAACCGCACTAGAGACTATGACCTGAGAGTGAATGCGTCGCATGTCACCCAAAGGGTACCATACTAAACATCCATACTATGGAAAAGAAGCTCTCCCACAATCCTTTCTCAAATAGCTTAAGGCTCGTAACGTACGAAAGAAATCATTCATGATTACTGTATCTTAAACTGTTTTGAGATGAGAAGAGAACAGGCCCAACTAGGAGGGAGACTATCAAGTCCTACTGTTGTCATGCCATGGATTCATCCTATGGTTGAGGTTTGAACAGGGGACTCCTAGATGTTGTCATGCATAGGTTTCAACCTAAAAGTCTATCATCAAATCCTTATCAAAAGAAATGAGAGTCCTAAGGGATCATGTCAATGATACACCAAAACAGACAAAGCATCAGCTTAACAGTAAAATGCATGCAATGCAAGTGAGGGAGGAAATGTGTGTGGGGCTTCAGCCTCCACAAGCTCGTCTCGACCCCAAGCCAGTCATGAAATAACAGTAATCATACTGAAAAATAAACAACATGCTATCAAGCAATAAACAGTAAACTGCAATCATACAGATGCAATGAAATGCCATCCATGCTTGAGAAAGAAATTATCTACATATAATCTCTCCCTAATCCTAACCCTAAAACAAAACCCTAATCAAATATCTAAGCAAAGCCCTAAAGCAAAACCCTACACAAGAGAAATCAATCCCAGTCTTCAAGCTTCAAAACAAGCTTACCAAAGAGAGGGAGCTAAGTAGGCAGACTCATAGTGCCCTCCTCAGGAAAGCACTAGGAGGCTTATACTCAGGAATCATATCCCATGTGGCTCAACAACTGTGATTGGTTTACATTCCTCCTCAGGAGAAACTAAACTCACATGAAGGCTCCAACATCATTGGATACTTGAGAAATCCTACATGAACTAAGGGAACTAAGTGAACAGACCCATAGTGCCTTCCTCAGGAAAGTACTAGGGGGCTTCCACTTAGGAATCATATCCCATGTGGCTCAACAACTGTGATTGGTTTACATTCCTCCTCAATAGAAACTAAACTCACATGAAGGCTCCAACATCATTGGATACTTGAGAAATCCTACATGAACTAAGGGAACTAAGTGAACAGACCCATAGTGCCTTCCTCAGGAAAGTACTAGGGGGCTTCCACTTAGGAATCATATCCCATGTGGCTCAACAACTGTGATCAGTTTATATTCCTCCTCAGGAGAAACTAAACTCACATGAAGGCTCCAACATCATTGGACACTTGGGAAAGAGGTGAGAAGAAAGAATGAAAGACATCCATAGTGCCTTCCTCAGGAAAGTACCATGAGTTTCCCTCAAACTTCAGGATCTCAAACCTCACAAACAGAGAACAAGCTCCTAGACTAGGACCTCAATCCATGCATCCTCCAATCCTCTAGTATGCTCCACTAAGCTCCACAAAGAGATGCCAAGCTCCTCCAATCAAAGGAATACCCCAAAGCAAAGCAAACTAATAAAACTTGCCCTAAAGGCCACACAAACAATCATTCAATTCAAAAATCAACCAAAAATAGTATATTATTCTATTAAATCCTAATATAAATGCTAGGGGACCCTACATAACTACCCTTAAGTCCCATATATCCCTTAACCCAAATTCTCTCTAGAAAGTCAAATTCAATGTCATCTAATGAACATGTCCTACATTTTAACCTAATTTTGATCACTCTAATGCTTATCATTCAAACTACTCAAGATAAATCCTAAAAATTGTGAATTAAATTCTATGGGAATGTTAATGTCCTAAGTTAATCACCCTAAAAAGAATGGATTCAAAATCTAAAAGGACCTAGTCAAACAAAAATGAACAAAATGAAGTATCAAACTAAATCACTTAAAAAGCTATTTAAATGAAAAATATACTAAAAATGCTAAAATAAAAATAAAATGGACTTTTATTATTTTCTAATTTTCTTAACAGAATTATGAACATGATGCAAAAACAACCACTAAAAAATATGCATTTTTCAATTATTTATGAATTTTACAAAATTAGAAGAAAATAAAAGAAAAAAAAGAAAATAAAAGAATGAAATGGGGAGGGGGTGTCTCTAGCAGATGCGCCTAGTGCAATTACCCAGATGGGCCAGGGGATGGGGGTGTGAGTAGCGGCGTGTCTGGGCCCATGAAGAAACAGAAAATCAATTAGTTAAATCAAAAAGAAAAGGAAAAATGGACGGTGTAGAAAGTAAGGAATTCCAGTTCAGTTCATTGTTGGGCCAGGTATGGGGGTGTGAGTAGCGAAGTTTCACTAAGCCCAGGATGGGGCTTTAATGAAACGCAGCGTTCCGCTGCTTCAGACTCTCCCTCTCAATTCATTTCAAATCTGGTGCGTTGGATTGGCTTCCAGGGTCAAAGTCTTTGCGCGCATCTAACGGTCGTCAACTCGTCACTAACCTTGGCAACCTAGGGTTTGCAGAAACCAGACTTCCATGCATCAATATTCTACCTCATCGTGCTCACTCCTCTTAACACCAAATGTAATTTTGTAAAATGCTAACTTGCTCCATTTTCTCCCAGGAACACGACCATGCCAATATCTTTGATCAAGACTCACTCTAATGACCAAACCGATAGCTAGAAACCCTATGGCACACAAATTTTCACTGTCATGCACCTTGCTAGTTCTTGGATTTCTTGGTACTAATGTGTTCCTCATGTTGCCCTAGTTCTAGCATACTATCACACTAAGATTAATACTCACTAGGCTAAGAGTTCTTGGTCATCAAAGATTCACCGCCCTAAGACCAAACTCCATGGATGGCTCTCAAACTCACTGGATATCATCACCTACTCATCCTTGTCAATTCTAATCTATTCATGCATAATTAAAGAGATAGAAGAGAAAGTGCAGACCTGTTTCTTGGCTATGGCAGGTGTAGCTATGACTTGATTCAATGCTTGCAGCCTCTTCACAATGATCCTTAGATGTTAGTGTGAGTTCTGTTTGCAACAATTTGGAGTATGAAGGCTTGTAGCATGAGATTCGAAGCTTGCTTGCAATGGAATCCACCCTTGAATATCTCTCTCTCCTCTCACTCTCTTCACCAACCTTGCCAACCCTTGATCACAGCTTGATCCACTCAATATATAGAATCCATTAGAGGATCCTAGATGCTTCTAGAATGAAGTAGAAGAATGTGGAAATTCTCATGTAAGGATACTTTGACATATCTCATCTCATGCCATCAATTACCTTTACAGCCCTTTGAATTCATTTTAAAATCTCCTCACATGAGATATTGAGGTGGTATGAATGAAGAACAAACCAATTCCTTGCCTTTGGTGAAGTTTTACAATGTTGCCTTATTATGCAAGTAAGAACATTACAAAGCAACTCCCATTTTTAGGCCTCAAATCAAAAATGTGTATAAACCATTATTTTCAAAATGTTGTTTAGAATCAAAATGACATATTACATGACCCATTTTGGATTTGTAGATCTCTCAAACCATTTTCCAACGTGAACTTATTTAACTTATATGCCATTTTTAGGTCATTTTCACCCATTCTTGTCAATCCTTTCTACAAGCTTTTCCAACAACTCATGACCACTTTTCTAGGCTTAAAATGTCATTTTGAACAACTTTGATGTTTTGAGTTTTTCCATTTGAGGCTTGGAAATAGGAGATATGGCCTTTGCTTAAAATGACTTATAATCACCAAATGACCAAAATACCCTTGTCTTGTACAAACCATAAGTTGAGTTCTACAAATCCTATCAAGGACTTCTAGTACTCTATCTAAGAAGATTCTCTTCAACATTCATGTTGACCAAGAGATCATAGGAATCATCCTACTAGGGCAAAAGTTGTCTGCAAGTTGGGTGACTTTCAAGGACCCAGATTCACATACCTCAGATGACCTGTAATTTGCCAAAACCATAACTTGAGCTCTGCAAATCCTATCAAGGACTTCTACCACTCAAATTAAAGCTAAGAACAAGCTCTACAACATTCATGTTGTGGGGAAGATGAGATGACAATTACATCTTGAGCTAAAACTGCCTGGAAGATAGGGATCAAACTAGGGGATTTTACACTAACAATCCTTAGAAACCCTAGCTTAAAACTTCTCAAACTCCTCAATCATGATGAGTTGGTCTAGGAATCATCCTTATAACATCTCAATACATCATTCCATGATCTCATGGCTCTTGGATTAGGTCTCAACCCTCTCCAAAACATCAGTTGTCCTAGGGTTGACCCAGTCAAAACCCTAATTCTACCACTCATGGTTGAATCTTCTGAATTCTTGCATAATGACCTCTCTGGGCTTCATGATGGCTTTCAAGACATCTCCTAAACTTTCTCAAAGCTTCAAGTCTATTCTAAAAGTCTCAGAATCATCTGAGGAGCACCCACAACTCTCAAGTTATGAAGCACACAATCTTGGCTTCAACCAGTTCCTCTGAGGATCTCTTGAACTTTCTGAT
The DNA here is from genome assembly GCA_963859935.3 of Lathyrus sativus. Classification (NCBI taxonomy): domain Eukaryota; kingdom Viridiplantae; phylum Streptophyta; class Magnoliopsida; order Fabales; family Fabaceae; genus Lathyrus; species Lathyrus sativus. The sequence continues at coordinate 26,213,524 of OZ012737.1, forward strand.
GAAGGTATCAACCTTCAAACACTTGATGGATAAATAAATGTTGTTCAAATTTTGGGGTGCAACAGCTGCCCCTATTCAAACGGCTTGAACCTGACTGGGTGAGAAGCGAACGACTCTCAGCCAATCAAGGTGCGAGACGGTTGAATACCGGTAAACCCGAAAATTTGCCAACTGCACGAGCACACGATACTCTGCGGGGAACAAATCTTCGAATACTGCAATACTAGCTGCACGGCAACTAGCTGGAGAGATACTGATCTGACATCGCCGTCAGTCATCCACATTAAATTCTTCTGACATTATCATCAAACAACCAAAACACCCAACATCGCCGCTGAAAGACTAAACCACCTGACATCACCGTCAGAAGCAGACAAAATTCTGAGGAACACCCAACATCGTCGCTGGGAGACTAAACCACCTGTCATCACCGTCAGGAACAACCATAACTCGGGGAAACAAACATCCAACATCACCGCCGGAGAACTAAATCTGACATCGCCGTCGATAAACCAAAATACCCAACCTCACCGCTGGAGAACTAAATCTGACATCACTGTCGGACAATCAAAATACCCCGCATCGCCGCTGGAGAACTAAATCTGACATCGCCGTCGGACAATCAAAATACCCCGCATCGCCGCTGGAGACTAAATCTGACATCGCCGTCGGACAATCAAAATACCCAACATCACCGCTGGAGAACTAAATCTGACATCACCGTCGGACAATCAAAATACCCCGCATCGCCGCTGGAGAACTAAATCTGACATCGCCGTCGGACAATCAAAATACCCAACATCACCGCTGGAGAACTAAATCTGACATCGTCGTCGGACAATCAAAATACCCCGCATCGCCGCTGGAGAACTAAATCTGACATCGCCGTCGGACAATCAAAATACCCAACATCACCGCTGGAGAACTAAATCTGACATCGCCGTCGGACAATCAAAATACCCCGCATCGCCGCTGGAGAACTAAATCTGACATCGCCGTCGAACAATCAAAATACCCAACATCACCGCTGGAGAACTAAATCTGACATCGCCGTCGGACAATCAAAATACCCCGCCTCGCCGCTGGAGAACTAAATCTGACATCGCCGTCGGACAATCAAAATACCCCGCATCGCCGCTGGAGAACTAAATCTGACATCGCCGTCGGACAATCAAAATACCCAACATCACCGCTGGAGAACTAAATCTGACATCACCGTCGGACAATCAAAATACCCCACCTCGCCGCTGGAGAACTAAATCTGACATCGCCGTCGGACAATCAAAATACCCCGCATCGCCGCTGGAGAACTAAATCTGACATCGCCGTCGGACAATCAAAATACCCAACATCACCGCTGGAGAACTAAATCTGACATCGCCGTCGGACAATCAAAATACCCCGCATCTCCACTGGAGAACTGAATCTGACATCGCCGCCGGAAACAAACATCACTCTGAGAGACACTCGACATCACCGTCGTACAAACATCATCTCTGCTGGGGATTTAAAGAGTCTGACATCGCCGTCGAACATAATCTTCTGACATCGCCGCCAAAACAGACATAATCTGACCTCGCCGTCAAACAACCATCCAACCTCACCGCCGGAAAGAAAAAACATAATCTGACCTCACCGTCAAACAAGCATCCAACATCACCGCCGGAAACAAACATAATCTGACCTCGCCGTCGAAGCAAACATCCAACATCACCGCCGGAAACAAACATAATCTGACCTCGCCGTCAAACAACCATCCAACCTCACCGCCGGAAACAAACATAATCTGACCTCACCGTCAAAGCAAACATCCAACCTCACCGCCGGAAAACTACAAAGGAGCTGACATCGCCGTCAGGATGAAGAAACTTCATTGGGGAATTGGTTACACGGTAACCGGTAGTACATAGTCGATCATACCGCTTCACGGTCAGACTTCAATCATGGAGTCTTCAGGAGAGATTCTAACTTCGCCGTTGGAAAACCTGCTGGGGATAACGCTTCGCCGCTGGGGAATTTGGAGAACTATCACGTAACTCTGCTCCGGGGGTCCAGAACTCCTTCTGGATAAATCAACTCTGCTGAGGACTGCAATAATCATCTTGAACTGATAACCGTTCTGAGCAAACACTTTGTTGGGGATTCCAAGAGCTATCCTGGCCAACTCTCGCTGGGGACAAACCAATCACAGCTTGAGCAGCTTCCAAGGACTCGGCTCTCTTGGAGTTTCAGGAATCGTCCTGGGCGATCTTCGCCGGGGACTCTAAGTATCAATCTGAGCGACCAACCCTAGAGACTGCACTGGGGTCTTAAGAATTATCTTAAGCAAACGGCCCTGCTGAGGGATTCGAGAATCATCTTGAACTGAAGACTTCGCTGGGGACTTCAAGAGTCATCTTGAGCAAGCGACTTCGCTGGGGGGAATTTCAGGAATCATCCTGAGCAACTGATCCTTCGGCGGAACACCTGCAAAACAAGAACGGTAGCAACCTAGATCATGTTTATTATGCATATGCTTCGGCCATGCTCCACATGGTGGAAATGCTATGCTTTTATGCTAAATGCTATGCAATCATGCACAATGATGCGGTCCCGTCAGCAAAATAAATGCCGAGGGGGAAATCCTCCTGCCAGGGAGAAAGAACTACTCAGATAGAGGAATCATCCTGCTGAAGAGAGCGTGGACAAGCCAATACCAATTGGACTCTGTCTGGGGAAATGATCTTCAGTTGACTGCTGCAGGGAAAACAACTCCAGTTGACTGCCGCAGGGGAACGAAGCTCTACGAGAACCTGGACCTGCTGAGAGAAAGTGATATCAATCGCGAGAATAAACTGCGTGGCCGTCTCGGCTACTCTTTTGGGGATGATAACTCTGTGGGGAAACAACTTCAGTTGCTCAACACTCCACTGGGGAAAAATCAATCATCATCTGATCACCTTCCAAGGATTCGGCTCTCTTGGACATCTGCAAACTCGGCTGAGGAAGGGGAAGTCATTCTGCTTCGCTGGAGAGAGTGCGACTCTAGGGAAATACCGCATCGGCTGTTCAATACTCTGCTAGGGAAAATCCACTCATGGTCCCAACTGCTTCCAAGGATTCGGCTCTCTTGGGGGTTTGCGGACTCAGCCGGGGAGTGAGAAATCATTCCCCTTCACTGGAGAGTACGACTCTGATGAGGAGTTTCAATTTCGCTGGGGAAGAAAGAATCATCTGACTTCGGGGGAGAGTACAACTCTGCAGGGGAATACAACGTCAGCTATTCCAACACTCTACTGGGGAAGAGGGAATCATCCGACTTCGGGAGAGAATACAGCTCTGGTGGGGAATCTCAATTCCGCTGGAGACTTCAGTCCGGCACCATCAGTTGCGGCATACTTCGGCGTACGAACAATTTCCTTCGAAACCTGCACTTGTGACCTGGTGCGGGGGAGAATACGAGCTTCGGAGACTTTACTGGGGAAAACACGAGCTTCGGCGCCCGAACATTTCTAGGAAACTTGCACTTGTGACCCGGTGCGGGGGAAAGAAGACACCATTCTTCGGTGCTTGACCCAGCTGAGAAGATGACGACCCTTCGGGATGCGTCTGCTTGGGGAAAAGAATCACCTCTGCCTGGGGAGACATATCAATGCTCTACTGAGGCTAATCTTGACCCTACTCTGATAAGGGATAAATGCCATCTTAATTTGCTGCAGTCTCAAACTACACGGGGGGAACAATCTCAAACTGTACATCTCTGCTGAGAAAACAATCCTGGTTCAACAACGTCAACACAGGGAATACAGGCTACCAATCATGGAGCCAAGTAACAGGTTAGGCTGTAGGATAACAATCCAATGACCGCAAGGCTTCTTCAGAAGGTTCAGGTTTTGGCAGGGTAATGACACGATTCCCCGATACTCAATTCTTGCTAGGGTGAACAAACTCGTTTGAACAACTTTCCCCAGTGCAATTCAACTTGCCCCAATCCGACTTTTGGGAATATTCATTCTGAACAGAAAACAGCTAGCCACGAAACAATCTTCAGATGGCCTGCCCCAACATCTGGACAACGGGAGGGTTCATCCTCAACTAATCAACTCTCAGCATGGTTGGCTTCCATACCTCTGAAGTAGTTTGCCCCTGAACGAGCGACGAGCGACTCAACATGCTCTGATTGAACACTGGAGGGATTTGCCCTCAACTCGCAAGAATTCTGGATAACTACCCCTGATTGGGTCTCGAGAAGATTCACTTCCGATCAACCGCTTCTTGCATAAACTGCCCCATAATCAACTGATACTCCGGGACTTGTCCTCAGACAAACTGATTCCAAACTCACAGGAAGTCCGTGCCCCAAATTCACAGGGCTTCGCAGCATACCATTCTGGTCCAGACCTCTGACGATTCAGTCCTGCTTGACTATTCTCTGTTGAAGTTCCTCCGTATCAGCTACTGACCTGCAATTAAAATTGTTTATTCACGAATGGTAATTTTAATGCAGTGTTCATGCAAATTTCGAAAAAAAATGTACTGTCACTTATTTACGTGTCATGCTAGTGAGTGACGAATGAACCAAAGGGTTCAAACGTAGTGCTGATTTGATCAGTGAAAAATACAATAAGGATATGATTAGCAAATCATGTAGGAGTCAGGTTACTCAACCTTATCGCAATGCGCTTTCAGAATAAGCCCTGCCTCAATTAGGTCTTTTAAGGGTTGTATCGTGGTCGGGTTCACGGTTCGTGAAACAAAGGATATTTGGCTCAAATTATGATTTGTACCCACCCCTTCTACGTGATGATCTCCGATCCTAAAGTTCATCTAACTTAGCTCGAGCGCTCGCCTCTTCGAGAGGTGTGTTGAACATTGGGAACAACTGGTTAAAGAATTCACAAGGTGTTTCGGAGTGACAGTTACTCCTTTTTCGTTTTCGGCGTCTGTGTCTACACGACTTCGTCCTTGTTCGAGGATTTTTCTTTTTTATATCCTTTCTTTTTCATTCTTTTGATTCCCTAATTTTTTGCCTGGACTGACTCCTTTTGAGTTCTTTTTGATTTTTTCTTTTGAAGTACAGCGGGATGCCCTGATTTTTGCCTAAGTATTTGCTTTCTAGCTTTTCTTTTTTACTTAGCGGGCTTTCTTATTTCTTTTTTTTTCTTCTTTTGGAACGAGTCGTGCGACACCGGTTGTCTTGATTGCTCCGAAAGGATTATAACTGTTTCACTCCTGGTTGGTGAGGTTTAACCATTGTGGTTGATGAGGTACAACCTCTGGAGAGGAATATGATGTGATTAGTCCTCGAAAGACAACACTCCTCTATAAGACTTGAACGCTCGATCAAGCTAACTGACAACTACCCTGCCCCGGGTTAAGATGTGAGGGTTAAAAAGTCCGAAGAAAAACTCCTACTTCTCGGCTCGAAGTGGTTAACAAGGGATTCTCTTCCTTATCTCTCCGGTGTTTAGGGATTTGAAACAATGCCTTGTACGTCATCGACTAGGTTTTACCTGAAAGCAATATGATCATCGGCTATGAGTATTCAGTTTCATCATCCTCCCTCCAATCTTTGCTAATCATAGTGATAAAGTGGAGTGAATAAAATGCAAGTGTTAGTGCAATGCAGTAAATGAGTGACAACGACATAACTAATTCAAAAAAAAATGCATAGTCACTTTATTAATATTACCATTCAAAACATACAATGTTTAACAGCAAGTAGTAACTAACAGAAAAGAAACTACAAATGCAAATGGTAAAAAAGTCCGAGGACTGCCAATGCTGAGGACGTCTTCCTGTCTGGACCAGTGGCTTCTGGAAATAACCCTCTGAATCTGCAAGCTCAGACAACTGGGAGGTTGTCACGCACAACCAAAACTCCTTCCGGAAAGGAAATGCATCCTTTGTCGATCAACTGTTGCACTTTCGCCTGAAAAGCCTTGCAATCCTCAGTTGAATGCCCCGGAGATCCACCATGGTAACCACACTGAGCATGGGGATTGTACCCTGGAGGGTAAGGCTCTGGCGCATGCTTGAGAGCTTTCGGTTCCACCAAAGAATTCTGAATCAACTGTGGGAGAATCTGGCTATACGGCACAGGCACTGGATGGAAAGAAGCATTCCTTCGCTCTAAGTGGTTGCGAGGCCTCTTTTGATTCTGGTGTTGGTATTCTTTCCGCCAAGGAGTAAGAGGTCGTCGTTTCTGAATGGCAACGGTCCCTTGTTCAGGCGCTTGCATCCTTGAACTTGATCCAGGTAGAAACTGCGAGCGAGGCGATTCAGTCACCAAAGGTCGCGAGACATATTCAAGATCTTTCTCAGCTTCAAGCAAAGGAGTGGAATCATTCACCTCTTCTGCAGGGTACGGGATGAACTTTCCCGAGGCTCTCATGCCGCCCGGCACAAGCCTAATTGTCTTTGAGTCAATAAGGTCTTGAATCTTATTCTTGAGAGCCTTACATGTTTCAACATGGTGCCCCGGTGCTCCTGAGTGGAAATCACAATGTGTGTTGAGATCAACGTCTGGTGACACGTCATCTGGTGGATCCAAAGTCCGAAGCTTGAGAACACGGTTCTGAACCAACAGTGGCAATAGCTGGGCATAACTCACAGGTATTGGGTCCACAGCTCTATCAAGTAGCTTCTTCTTTTGATTATAACCTTCAGGGTTATTCTGAGATGCCCGGCGCGGCTGCTGACGAGACAGGTCTTGAGCTTCATGCTGTGTAGAGGATCTATGAGGTCCATTTGGCTTCAGCACAGGTGGCACTAACGGCAATGGAGGAAGCACTTTGGTCTCCACCTTGGGTGCTTGACCACTCTCCTTTTTTAGCATACTTCTCACCAATCCTATGAGAAAGCTCAACTGATTCTGCAGCTGCTGATTCTCTTCTCTGAGTACTTGCTGGTCCAGGCGCACTGCCTGTACGTCATTCATGACCTGCCCCAATTGGCTTTGGATTTTCCCCAACTCAGCTTGTACCTGCTCCATTAGTCTGAGTTGCTTGATTCTGGCTCAAACCTGCAAACACAAGGGTTAGAAGACAAGCCCCGACTTCCGTCATGCAAGATGAATTATGCTAATGCCATGGGTGTCTGTACGTTTAGGAGATCACCCCTAATTCTGGTGTCAACGTGCCAACATAGTGTCAATGCAGTGATAAGACTAGATCCATTCATGGAAGAAAATATCTCATATTGCTCGGGACACCAGAATCAGGGTACGAAATGCGCCTGCAGCACAGACACACGCTAATGGAATGCAAACATGAACATGCGAACTAATGCAAAATGCAGTCATGCAATAATATATCCAGGTAGCTGCTGTTGTGGAGATTTTGTATCAACAATCACTGATGAGAAAAAAACCCCGATGTAATACCACTAATCTGATCTGCTAAGAACGACCTTCTGATAGGACCATATACATAAGATCAAAATTCTGCTCTGTCGAGAGCAAATGTCTGATAATAAAGACCCCGGATGTATGATCAAGAACCATCTGCTGATGAAGTCTTCAGAACCCAAATCAAAAATCTGCCCTATCAAGAACAAACATACAGCTGCTGATGAGATCTTCAGACCCCACTCAAAATCTGCCCTATCAAGAACAAACAACATCCGTTGATGAGATCTTCAGACCCCAAAATCTGCTCTATCCAGAACAAACCACTGATGACAATACTCTGATCAAAACCTGCTCTATCAAGGACAGACATACACCTGATGATAAGATCCTCTGATCAAAACCTGCTCTATCAAGAACAGACATGCACCTGATGACAAGATCCTCTGATCAAAACCCGCTCTATCAAGAACAGACAGATCTGCAACTGAGAAACCTGGTACCAACATAACTGATCCATTGTCAAGAAAACCAGGTAGTCTGAAGGTCAAAGTTTCCTGCAATAAACCCAATCCCGCTCACAGGTATGGACCTAATCCACGGACAAAGGTACGACATCCTATGCGGTCATCAGCGTCACAGACTTTCATGAGTGACGATACGATTCCCAGAAGGAGTGGCATCATCAAGTCATGAAGAGGCCTCACTTAGATGACTTCCAAATGATCGGTCCCAAGAGTCAACAATCCTCACGTCTGGACTCCCCTCAGATCCTCAGGACCGGAAAGGAGCACCTCTGCGAGAACCTCGTCTGAGCGCAGATTTCGTAGGGAACTGTGCCTGCTCAGCAGACAGGTCCGTCTACTACTCTCCGCAACTATGTCTAGGTGCATACTCAAGCCCAGGTCCGGCTTCTCACTCATAGTAACCTCCCTCTCCCACAGCAGCACAGATAATCATATTAAACTGGAAATAAAATGCGGGAAATAAAGTGCGAGAAGTAAAAATGCGATAAATAAACGCAACCCAACAAGCAAACATACAAGCGCTAGGATTGACTCTCATAGGGAACCGGAGAACCAGAGATTCTGGGTTCGGTCCCCAGCAGAGTCGCCAGCTGTCGCTTGCGCGAAAATAAGGTGCCGGCATGACAGAAGAGTCGCCACCTTTCGTTATTTATCCCTCAGAGCGGGAAAGGAAACGATCGGAAAAAACCTGACGAATAAGGGTAAGACAAGGTCATCGCAACCATTGTCTGGGTTTGGGAGTCGGTTACGCAATGGGAAGGTATTAGCGCCCCTCACGTCCGTCGTACTCGACGGGATCCACGCTTGTTTGTTTACATGGACGGGTTGGTTATAATCTATCTACCTAACAAGGCTGGCTGAAAAAGAAAAGAAAAATGACTCGGCAAAGCGTCGCACTTTATGCCTACGTATTCTAATCAGAGAATGAGAAATCAGAGTCAACGTAGTTCGGCCTACGAAGGGTTATGGGGGAAGGTAGCTCGCCAAGACATCGCCATCTTGTGCCTACGTACTCTCAACAGGCCTGAGAGATCAGAGCTCACGTAGTTCGGGAAACTACGGTTTATTTCCTGTTTTTTACGAAAGAAGTGTTTTTTATTGTGTTTGCGATTTCAACCGCACTAGAGACTATGACCTGAGAGTGAATGCGTCGCATGTCACCCAAAGGGTACCATACTAAACATCCATACTATGGAAAAGAAGCTCTCCCACAATCCTTTCTCAAATAGCTTAAGGCTCGTAACGTACGAAAGAAATCATTCATGATTACTGTATCTTAAACTGTTTTGAGATGAGAAGAGAACAGGCCCAACTAGGAGGGAGACTATCAAGTCCTACTGTTGTCATGCCATGGATTCATCCTATGGTTGAGGTTTGAACAGGGGACTCCTAGATGTTGTCATGCATAGGTTTCAACCTAAAAGTCTATCATCAAATCCTTATCAAAAGAAATGAGAGTCCTAAGGGATCATGTCAATGATACACCAAAACAGACAAAGCATCAGCTTAACAGTAAAATGCATGCAATGCAAGTGAGGGAGGAAATGTGTGTGGGGCTTCAGCCTCCACAAGCTCGTCTCGACCCCAAGCCAGTCATGAAATAACAGTAATCATACTGAAAAATAAACAACATGCTATCAAGCAATAAACAGTAAACTGCAATCATACAGATGCAATGAAATGCCATCCATGCTTGAGAAAGAAATTATCTACATCTAATCTCTCCCTAATCCTAACCCTAAAACAAAACCCTAATCAAATCTCTAAGCAAAGCCCTAAAGCAAAACCCTACACAAGAGAAATCAATCCCAGTCTTCAAGCTTCAAAACAAGCTTACCAAAGAGAGGGAGCTAAGTAGGCAAACTCATAGTGCCCTCCTCAGGAAAGCACTAGGAGGCTTATACTCAGGAATCATATCCCATGTGGCTCAACAACTGTGATTGGTTTACATTCCTCCTCAGGAGAAACTAAACTCACATGAAGGCTCCAACATCATTGGATACTTGAGAAATCCTACATGAACTAAGGGAACTAAGTGAACAGACCCATAGTGCCTTCCTCAGGAAAGTACTAGGGGGCTTCCACTTAGGAATCATACCCCATGTGGCTCAACAACTGTGATTGGTTTACATTCCTCCTCAGGAGAAACTAAACTCACATGAAGGCTCCAACATCATTGGATACTTGAGAAATCCTACATGAACTAAGGGAACTAAGTGAACAGACCCATAGTGCCTTCCTCAGGAAAGTACTAGGGGGCTTCCACTTAGGAATCATATCCCATGTGGCTCAACAACTGTGATCAGTTTATATTCCTCCTCAGGAGAAACTAAACTCACATGAAGGCTCCAACATCATTGGACACTTGGGAAAGAGGTGAGAAGAAAGAATGAAAGACATCCATAGTGCCTTCCTCAGGAAAGTACCATGAGTTTCCCTCAAACTTCAGGATCTCAAACCTCACAAACAGAGAACAAGCTCCTAGACTAGGACCTCAATCCATGCATCCTCCAATCCTCTAGTATGCTCCACTAAGCTCCACAAAGAGATGCCAAGCTCCTCCAATTAAAGGAATACCCCAAAGCAAAGCAAACTAATAAAACTTGCCCTAAAGGCCATACAAACAATCATTCAATTCAAAAATCAACCAAAAATAGTATATTATTCTATTAAATACTAATATAAATGCTAGGGGACCCTACATAACTACCCTTAAGTCCCATATATCCCTTAACCCAAATTCTCTCTAGAAAGTCAAATTCAATGTCATCTAATGAACATGTCCTACATTTTAACCTAATTTTGATCACTCTAATGCTTATCAGTCAAACTACTCAAGATAAATCCTAAAAATTGTGAATTAAATTCTATGGGAATGTTAATGTCCTAAGTTAATTACCCTAAAAAGAATGGATTCAAAATCTAAAAGGACCTAGTCAAACAAAAATGAACAAAATGAAGTATCAAACTAAATCACTTAAAAAGCTATTTAAATGAAAAATATACTAAAAATGCTAAAATAAAAATAAAATGGACTTTTATTATTTTCTAATTTTCGTAACAGAATTATGAACATGATGCAAAAACAACCACTAAAAAATATGCATTTTTCAATTATTTATGAATTTTACAAAATTAGAAGAAAATAAAAGAAAAAAAAGAAAATAAAAGAATGAAATGGGGAGGGGGTGTCTCTAGCAGATGCGCCTAGTGCAATTACCCAGATGGGCCAGGGGATGGGGGTGTGAGTAGCAGCGTGTCTGGGCCCATGAAGAAACAGAAAATCAATTAGTTAAATCAAAAAGAAAAGGAAAAATGGACGATGTAGAAAGTAAGGAATTCCAGTTCAGTTCATTGTTGGGCCAGGTATGGGGGTGTGAGTAGCGAAGTTTCACTAAGCCCAGGATGGGGCTTTAATGAAACGCAGCGTTCCGCTGCTTCAGACTCTCCCTCTCAATTCATTTCAAATCTGGTGCGTTGGATTGGCTTCCAGGGTCAAAGTCTTTGCGCGCATCTAACGGTCGTCAACTCGTCACTAACCTTGGCAACCTAGGGTTTGCAGAAACCAGACTTCCATGCATCAATATTCTACCTCATCGTGCTCACTCCTCTTAACACCAAATGTAATTTTTTAAAATGCTAACTTGCTCCATTTTCTCCCAGGAACACGACCATGCCAATATCTTTGATCAAGACTCACTCTAATGACCAAACCGATAGCTAGAAACCCTATGGCACACAAATTTTCACTGTCATACACCTTGCTAGTTCTTGGATTTCTTGGTACTAATGTGTTCCTTATGTTGCCCTAGTTCTAGCATACTATCACACTAAGATTAATACTCACTAGGCTAAGAGTTCTTGGTCATCAAAGATTCACTGCCCTAAGATCAAACTCCATGGATGGCTCTCAAACTCACTGGATATCATCACCTACTCATCCTTGTCAATTCTAACCTATAATTCTAATCTATTCATGCATAATTAAAGAGATAGAAGAGAAAGTACATACCTGTTTCTTGGCTATGGCAGGTGTAGCTATGACTTGATTCAATGCTTGCAGCCTCTTCACAATGATCCTTAGATGTTGGTGTGAGTTCTGTTTGCAACAATTTGGAGTATGAAGGCTTGTAGCATGAGATTCGAAGCTTGCTTGCAATGGAATCCACCCTTGAATATCTCTCTCTCCTCTCACTCTCTTCACCAACCTTGCCAACCCTTGATCACAGCTTGATCCACTCAATATATAGAATCCATTAGAGGATCCTAGATGCTTCTAGAATGAAGTAGAAGAATGTGGAAATTCTCATGTAAGGATACTTTGACATATCTCATCTCATGCCATCAATTAACTTTACAGCCCTTTGAATTCATTTTAAAATCTCCTCACATGAGATATTGAGGTGGTATGAATGAAGAACAAACCAATTCCTTGCCTTTGGTGAAGTTTTACAATGTTGCCTTATTATGCAAGTAAGAACATTACAAAGCAACTCCCATTTTTAGGCCTCAAATCAAAAATGTGTATAAACCATTGTTTTCAAAATGTTGTTTAGACTCAAAATGACATATTACATGACCCATTTTGGATTTGTAGATCTCTCAAACCATTTTCCAACGTGAACTTATTTAACTTATATGCCATTTTTAGGTCATTTTCACCCATTCTTGTCAATCCTTGCTAAAAGCTTTTCCAACAACTCATGACAACTTTTCTAGGCTTAAAATGTCATTTTGAACAACTTTGATGTTTTGCGTTTTTCCATTTGAGGCTTGGAAATAGGAGATATGGCCTTTGCTTAAAATGACCTATAATCACCAAATGACCAAAATACCCTTGTCTTGTACAAACCATAAGTTGAGTTCTACAAATCCTATCAAGGACTTCTAGTACTCTATAGAAATCTAAGAAGATGCTCTTAAACATTCATGTTGACCAAGAGATCATAGGAATCATCCTACTAGGGCAAACGTTGTCTGCAAGTTGGGTGACTTTCAAGGACCCAGATTCACATACCTCAGATGACCTGTAATTTGCCAAAACCATAACTTGAGCTCTGCAAATCCTATCAAGGACTTATACCACTCAAATTAAAGCTAAGAACAAGCTCTACAACATTAATGTTGTGGGGAATATGAGATGACAATTACATCTTGAGCTAAAACTGCCTGGAAGATAGGGATCAAACTAGGGGATTTTACACTGACAATCCTTAGAAACCCTAGCTTAAAACTTCTCAAACTCCTCAATCATGATGAGTTGGTCTAGGAATCATACTTATAACATCTCAATACATCATTCCATGATCTCATGGCTCTTGGATTAGGTCTCAACCCTCTCCAAAACATCAGCTGTCCTAGGGTTGACCCAGTCAAAACCCTAATTCTACCACTCATGGTTGAATCTTCTGAATTCTTGCATAATGACCTCTCTGGGCTTCATGATGGCTTTCAAGACATCTCTTAAACTTCCTAAAAGCTTCAAGTCTATTCTCAAAGTCTCAGAATCATCTGAGGAGCACCCACAACTCTCAAGTTATGAAGCACACAATCTTGGCTTCAACCAGTTCCTCTGAGGATCTCTTGAACTTTCTGATGAAGGTATCAACCTTCAAACACTTGATGGATAAATAAATGTTGGTAAAATTTTGGGGTGCAACAAGATGAAACTTGCATCTTGAGATAAGTGGTCTTGAAGTTAGTCACTAAGTAGGGGATTTTACCCTGAGAACCCTAGTTTAGCAACTCCTCACACTTTGAATTCTTCTTGGATTGATCTTGGAATATCATTTCATACATCTCAACACAACTATCCATGATTACAAAGACTTAGAAATGAGCTTTGATCCTCTTCAATTACACATTTGACTTAGGATTATTCAGATGAAAACCCTAATTACAACACCCTCAAATGTGGCTCTTCCCACTTGGCATAATGACTTGATTGAGCTCCACCATGACCCTCAAGGCACTCCATGAGCTCTATCCACACTCTCTGTCCATGATCTAGGCTCCACAACCCACTGATGATCTTCAATTGGTCCTCAAGTTAGGAGATGAACCCCACACAAGCATCTGAACTTCTCAAGAACATAAACCACCTTCCTGATGACTTTGGTGACTTCTCAAGCTTGAATAAGACCTCTAGATAGGCTCCTCTGGATATAAACCACACTTGATCCCCTGCACAAATGAACAATGCTATGCTATGCAAATTTTAGATCAATGATATGCTAATGCAATGAAACATAAACCAAGTAAGAAAAGGTTAGGCAAATTTTGTGGTGCAACACCAACTGATAAAATATTTTGAAAAGGAAGACTAATTCCTCATTGTAGCGGGGAAATTTGCGAGTGTAAACTATTGATTAACTTAACTTAAAATGCAAGAGTCGCCACCGCACTTTTATTTTATCCAAAAGGAAAGAAAAAAGAGCGAACACAACTTAAAGAGTTCTAGAACAAGAAGGAACAGAGAATGGGTAAGGGGGTTGGTTACGCAATGGGAAGGTGTTAGCGCCCAAAACTTCTATAGTACTCTATAGGAGCCCTTTGAAATATTTATGCTTTTTGGTTTGAAAAGGTTTGTTTGAAATGAGATTGGGGAGATGAGAAAAGAAATATTTTTTTTACGATTTTTGTGTTTGAAGAGACTTCTTGAGCCTAATGCATACATACCCACAAAGTGCAATATAGGATCAAAACCTCGTAGTTTGTGGTAAAAATAACAAAATTGGTTTCTTTTGATTGATTTTAAATGTAAAGAGAAGTCATCATTTTATGGAGAAAAATACGACTAGTCGCCGGTTGGTTTATATTTGTTAACCCACCGTAATCACCATGTAGTCTCTCTGCGGGTGAAAATCTAGCCATAGTCTTAGTATCTCTATTGAGTTTGAACCTGAGTTGGAATGCTCTTAATGAACAGAGACTCTTTCTTCTTCTAGTGTTGACGCTGAAGGTTCCGCTTCTGAACCTACCAGTCTTGCTTGTCTACGCCTCGCGTGTAGAAATCTTTCGATCTCTGCGTCAAAAGAAAAAGTAGTTGAGGTTTCTCCTTGCATAAAAATTTTAGACGCAGATGAGTAGTAACAGAATGCAAACAACAATAATAATAATAAATGAAAATAAAATTTTGGTCACAGAGCAACAAAATTTCAATTGAATTAGAATTAACTTATATTTAGGCAGTCCTTGATAACAGCGCCAAAAACTTGATCGGTAAAATAACAAGTGTACTATTTTGCCAATATAGTAATAAGAGGGGATTTCCCCGAATATCGATCTCGAGAACTGCATAAGAAATACAAGTTCTATAGTAATTCAGTTGAACAAAAGCACTTGGGATTTTGAAATTGTTTTGTTTAATTATAAAAATATTTGCAAGTAAAAGAGGGAAATTGACTAAGTGGTTTTAAAATATATGACTAACATTCTAGGGGAAGTGTATGATCTGATTAAGTAACAACTCTAAATTAACACTGCAACAACTTACTGTAACTAACTATTTACCGATTCTTTAGATTGGTTACTCCTATGTTCTTAGTGAGAAAACCTTTAATCACCCACCCTAATTCCTATTTCCATAGAAAATTATAAATGAAATTAAGCAATCAATGATCAAGAATATTCCGGTTCATATAGAGTATCCCTAGCCCTAGGTGATATCTACTACAGAATAATCAATGGTTGTCCAGCCTAATCGTTAATCGAAAATCAAACCCTGTTGGTCCGACAGGGTAAGCATTAAGAATAGCTAGAGATAGAATTAGTTATGAAAACAAAGAAATTGTTATTGCAATACTAATATCAGAGTCATTACAGATTCAAATCAGGGACACGCCATAGCATTTGGGGGTTTAATTACTCATATTATTCGAAGAAAATACAAAGTAAAAACTAGAAATTACAAGATAAAGGGATTCTTTGACCTTCAATTGCTTTTGCTCATGAAAACCTTTAGTTCCCCAATCACCTTGATCTCTCCAATCTTGATCGTGTAATTCTTCTCTAGTCAAAAAGTCCTATTTTTCTTCTTAAAATGTGTTTTAAATACTCACAGGTCCAACACAGTAATAGGAAAATATCCAAAATACCCTTAGGAATCACAAAGGTCTCAAACACAAGAAAATTGAAAGATGAAGCGCTTCAGCCAACACAGACCGTGTCAGCTGACATGGGCGGCTGTGTTGGCCCCCTGGATGTCTGATGAAAATAATGCCTGCTCTAGACATGCTGGCACGACCCGTATTAGGTGACACGGACACCCGTGTCAGGCCAATGTCTAACCCTCAACTTTCATTCTCTTGGAATCCTCCTGACACGGGCCGTGTCAGACCATTGTTTCCCTTCAAAAACTCTTCTGAATTCCTGCTGTTTTTCTCAGTTTTTTCTCTGGTTCTTCTTAATTGCTTACATGAAGCTAAAAACAATGGAAATACCAAACCAACACATAAAATGCGATAAAAGGAAATAAAATGCAACTAAACATATAAGATGATTAACTAAAACTCATGGTAAAATAACGTATAAAAATCACTGATTAAACTCCCCCAAACTTAAACTATTGCTTGACCTCAAGCAATAAGATTAGATAAACATTTTTCAGATCAAACGGTCTACATAAAATAAAATATTTGTGAAGGTCAGGTGTTTTGATACTCATATGTGAGTCTTTGTTCCGATCGACTAAAACTAGTTCTCTTGGTAATTATTCGTTAACAAAGGCATTACACAAATACATACTGTGTTAACACCACAAACCTAAATCCCCCTTTCGGTCACCTCTCCAAATATGCTTTAGGCTTAAGTCTTTTCTTCGATTTTTTACCCCTTTCATTTGGATAATCAGATTAAGGCACTTTTGATCGCTTTCCCTCACATCTATAAAATTTGATCAAGACTTTTTTGAGGCACCTTTATTTTTTCTTGCGCATTGGTGTTTATTAGTCCACTTTGAGACGACTATAGAGATTCAACTGTCGTTAGGCTAAGTAACCGGCTGGGGGTTACCCAACTTAGAAGGACCAGTTATCTTTACTGTCATTATTCATCATTTTTTTGGTGCCATAAATCATTCTCTCAATCAACTTTATGCATGCAAATTTTTTAATCATGTCGGACTATCACTATGATTTAATCGGGGAATACTTCTCAAATTCAAGTACTATGACATAAATCTACACGTTGGACTCGTTTCCTTACTCTAGGGAATCTCGAGTGTTCAAAACATACCTAAGTTTCAAACTTTCCCAAATTCCCTAGTTTCAACTTTTCTTTCCTCAAACTCTATATACTTTCCTGACTATTTCACACATCATAGTATTCACAAGAAAAAATTTACGGTCCTCATTCAGGGATAGTTCAAAGTAATTTTTAAACAAAAGCACACCAACACAATTAAAAATACTTAAAATGAAAAATCAAAATAGTAAATCCTCCCCCAAACTTTAACTAAACATTGGCCTCAATATTTTTGAACAAGAGAGAAAGAGACGTAACTTACAGAGATCCTTACTGAAGAGTTGGAGGGTAATGAAATACCCTAGCTTGCACTTATAAGGTCTCGTTTATTACCTGCAAACGAAACAAGATAACAAAAAAAAAATACTCAATCATTAAAAACATGGGTTGCCTCCCACGCAGCGCTTCATTTAATGTCGCATGGCTCGACAAATCACTCCCCATTGTTATGGGGGATATCTCAGCTTCCACACTTTGTTGCTTGACCTTTCTGTAACAAAGGACCGGCCAGGTTCAGAGATAAACGCAACTTTGTGTATCAAATCACATCTAAATTTTCCATTCTTGACTCCTCGAATGAATTCTGGAGTTTCGCTATGTGCCTTAGACAACTGAGATATTGCAACCTGATAGATTACACCAGAGACTTTTTTCGGACATGGTTTTGAAGTTTTTCATTTTTTTACTGTTTTGATCATTCCAACTGAAGGTTGAATATCTTTCTATTTACCTCGCTTTTTGATGTCTAACACTTTTATAGTTATTTCTTCATCAAAAGATTTCAAGGTTAGAGTACCTGTTTCAATATCAATATTGCACCGACTAGTGAGTAAGAATGGTCAGCCATGTATGATGGGAGTCTCTTCATCTTCTATAATATCTATAATCTCAAAATCAAATAGGAAGGTAAAGTTATCAATCGTCACCATTACATCGTCTACTAGCCCACATGACCTCTTAGTCGTGTGGTCGACAAACTTCAAGTTTGTTCCCGTATCGCTCACTTTTCCAATACTCAGCTTTTTGAAAATAGATAAAGGCATGAGACTCACACTAGCACCTGAATCAACGAGAACCTTCTTGAAAGTTATATCTTTTATAATACAAGGAATTGCTACAGGTTCAGGGTCTTTCCTCTTGATGGGGATTCTCCTTTCTTGTGATATTTCACTACACTGCTCAGTTGAAATTTTTTTCTCCTCAGCTATTGTTCTTTTTTTTCCCATTACCTCTTTCATGAATTTCTTGTACAAAGGAATTTGCTCGAGTGCTTCAAAGAAAGGCATATTGATTTCTAACTTTTTGAATATTGTACTGAATTTTGCAAAGTCTTTCTCCTTCTAATCCTTCTTTGTAACTCTCTGAGGGTAAGGTAGGTTGATTTTTTGTTTAACCTCCTCCTTATTTTTCTCTTCAGTTGGCTTCATAGGTGGTAAGACTCTTTCCGGTTCTTTCCCATTTTCTCTCACTTCAAGCTCAACTTCTATACATTGATAATCATTTTTTTCTTTTTCTTCCACGACTCTCTGACTTCTTGTTGTGACAACATTAACATTCTCATGGTTTTTTGGATTCATTATTGTCGCACTCAGGAGGGTTTCTTGAGTATGCGTGGAGAGTTGTTGGGCTATTTGTCCCATATGAACTTCAAGACTTTTTATAGAAGTTCTGGTGTTCCTATGATTATTCCATGTCTCTTATTGGAATTCAATATTGTGAGCTGCCATCTTTTCAATAGCTATTTCAAATTTTGCTTTCTGAGGAGCATGTTGTTGATGTTGATATTGAGGTTGATTATGATCTTTCCAGGAGAAGTTAGAATGATTCTTCCATCATGGATTATAAGTCTGAGAATAAGGATTATTCTGCTTCAGAAACTTTATCTCTTCAATTTATTGAGTAGTCGCAACGTAATGCACAGTAAAATAGGGTCCACTACAAATCTCACAACTCACAGCTTGGATAGGTTGAACTTGAGTCACAGGTTGAATACTTACATTCATTTATTTAAGCCTTCTTTCTACTTTATATTTGATTTGATCTTCCATTTTCACAACTTGAGCAGCCATCTTCAAATCAATCGTTCCTTCCGATTTACTCACATTACGGTCATACAGTGCCAAATGCTCATATGCACCAATGGCTTTAATCATCTTCTTAATACCAGTGGCTTTTGTAATCTTTGATGAGCCACCAGCTGCTGTATCAATTAGTTGCTTAGTCTTCATCTTGAGACCATTCACAAATATTTACATTTGTTCAGTTTGATCCAGGTTATGAGTAGGACAGCCATCAATAACCGTTTGAACCTTTTATATGCATCACCCAATGATTCTCCCTCCTTCTGTTTAAAATTCATGATATCGTATCTTTTACAAATATACACAGAGGCGGGAAAATACTAATTAATAAAGGCCTTATCTATCTCTTCCCAAGTAGCAATACTTCATGCGGGTAATGAGTAAAACCACTCTTCAGTATCTTCAGAGAGAGTGAACAGAAACATTCTTAATTTATTTGCTTCATCAGTGTGCCCCTTTATCTTGAGAGTAATCCTCATAGTCAGAAATCTTTGTAGATGTTTATTGGCATCTTCATTAACCTTTCCGGTGAGAGGTTTCCTCTCAAGTTGGTTGATAGTGTTCAGATGCAACTGAAAATTTGCCATATTCATCGGTTGGTTTACAATTGTTAACCTACCAGCCGATATATTAGCCCCACCATAATCACCAAGTAGTCTCTCTTCTATAGAAACTCCAGCCATAGTCTCAGTATCTCTATCTGAGTCTGAACCTGAGTTGGAATGCTCTGAATGAACAAAGACTCTTTCTTCTTCTAGTGCTGGCGCTGAAGGTTTTGCTTCTGAACCTGTCAGTCTTGTTGGTTATGCCTCGCATGTAGAGTTCTTTCAATCTATGTGTCAAAAGAAAAGGTAGCTGAGGATTCTCCTCGCATAAAAATGTTAGACGCAGATTAGTAGTAACAGAATGCAAACAATAATAATAATAAAAACTGAAAATAAAATTTTGGTCGCAGAGCAACAAAATTTCAATTGAATTACAATTAACTTATATATTACGTAGGAAATACAAGTTCTATAGTAATTCAGTTGAACAAAAGCACTTGGGGTTTTAAAATTGTTTTGTTTACTTATAAAAATATTTGCAAGTAAAAGAGAGAAATTGACTAAGTGGTTTTAAAATATATGAGTAACATGCTATGGGAAGTGTATGATTCGACTCAGTAACAACTCTGAATTAACACTGCAACAACTTATTGTAACTAACTAATTACTGATTCTTTAGATTGTTTACTTCTAAGTTCTTAGTGAGAAATCCTTTAATCATTCATCCTAATTCCTATGTCTATAGAGAATTATAAATGAAATTAAGGAATCAATGGTCAAGAATATATCGGTTCCTATAGGGTATCCATAGTCCTAGGTGATATCTACTACATAATGATCAAAAGCAAATCATTAACAACAGCGGTCCAACCTAATCGTTAATCGAAAATCAAACTCTGTTGGTCCGACAGGGCAAGCATTAAGAATAACTAGAGATAAAATCAATTATGAAAACAATGGAATTGTTATTGCAATACTAATATCAGAGTCATTACATATTCAAATTAAGAACACCCCCTAACATTGACAGGTTTAACTACTCATATTATTCGAAGAAAATACAAATTAAAAAATAGACATTACAAGATAATAGGATTCTTTGACCCTCAATTGCTTTCGCTCATGAAAACCTTAAGTTCCCCAATCACCTTGATCTCTCCAATCTTGATCGTGTAATTCTTCTCTGGCCAAAAAGTCCTCTTTTTCTTCTTAAAATGCGTCTTAAATACGCCCGGGTCCAACACAGTAATAGGAAAATACCCAAAATACCCTTAGGGACCACAAAGGTCGCAAAAGCAAGAAAATTGGAAGATGAAGTGCTTCAGCCAACACGGGTCGTATCAGTTGACACGGGCGGCCGTGTTGGCCTCCTGGATGTCTGATGAAAATAATGTCTGCTCCAGACATGCTGACACGAGCCGTGTCAGGCCACTGTCTAACCCTCAACTTTCATTCTCTTGGCATTCTCCTGACATGGGTGGCCGTGTCAGGCCACTCTTTCCCTTCAAAAACTCTTCCGAATTTCTGCAACTTTTCTCAGTTTTTGCTCTGGATCTTCTTAATTGGTTACATGAACCTAAAAATAATGGAAATACCAAACCAACGCATAAAATGCGATAAAAGGAAATAAAACGCAACTAAACATATAAGACGATTAAATAAAACTCATGGTAAAATAACGTATAAAAATCACTGATCAGTAATAATGTGTGTTTTTTCAAGGAATTTTGAGCTCTTACTTGGCTCACCACTAATTCGAATTCGGTTTCCATACTAGATCCTGATGAGAGGCTCATGGAGATGATGATCAAACGGTTGTGCGCCTTGAATTAGTAGGTGACAGAGGTGGTTTGTACAAATACTCTTCCGCTCACGTTATTAAGTAAAGTTGAAGTTAGAGGTCATGAGATAAGATTTTGTGTATCTTTAAACTGATTCAAGAACTTATATAGTTTTTTTAGGGAGACCATAATTTTATATGATAGAAATTATAACTATTTTTTATAAGCTTAAAATTAATTAAGTGAGTACAAGGGGTACTCTACCCATTACAAAAAAAACATTAGCAAAAATTTCCTATACAAGACAATGGATTGCATCTCCAAGTTGCTAAGTTACAATCTCCAAACCCAATAAACTTATTAATAAGCCATCCATAATAGAAAATCTTAGCATGTTCAAACATTTTGACCACATCTTCGAAACCTCCATTGAACAACATGATAATAATACTAACCAACCACCCCATGCTTTATCCTAATTTTAATATTCCTACAAAACAACTTGATATTTTTTGAAATTAAGACTTCTATTCCTAAAAGGTCCAATCCAATCCAATCCAATCCACTCATACACCAAAGTCCACAATTGGTTGGCTACAAAGTAGTTCAAATATACGTGAAGACATGATTCGTCTACTTCAAAGCAAAAAAGGAATCTTTGTAATGTTTATGGATGATCACATTCCTTTTAGGAAGCTTCACTATTGTTGGCAAAATATTAAGCAAAATCCTCCATCTGTACAAAAGAATCTTTCTAGGAGCTTTCAACTTCCATTGCTTTTACAACTCATGTTGAATGTTGTTGGGAATAAGAAGACAAGCATTTATAATATCAACAAGCAACAAATAATAAGACTTCACATAATAACTCTTTGGATTCCTCAACCATACTAAAAAATCTCCTCGTGCTGCTTTAAGACCACACCCTGTAGAATGTTACACAACTCTTCTATTTGCAGCATGCCTACAAAAGTAAGACTAGCTTCACTAATATGAATATCCCAAATCCAACTATTTGCACTTAAACACCCATTTCAACAATCATTACATTCCCTAGCCAGCTAGACCTCCAAAAACCCAAGGTTCTTCCATTCCCAAGTCTACCTCTAACATTGTTAGCAAACTAGCAAGAGTTTTCAAATTATGATGGACCAAGAAGCTTTAAATCCTTCCACCATATGAAACTTTTCCTTCCATTCATACTAATAGACTCTTCTGATCGCTACTTAGTATGTCTAAATGCTTCGTGACTACAAGTGCACACTCTGATCGTGTATTTTTAAAGATTATCGAACCCAAAAGACCAAGAATCGGTTTACTGTTATCTAATATTACTACGTAAATCTAAGGCTAATGGATTTCTAAGTCGAGCTGCAAGTAAGAAAATAAGTGCAGATTCAAATATATTTTAAATCAAGATAATGTGAAATATTGGTATATAATAATGTCAATCATCGGGGGTTCAGTAATTCATGGGCGTTTAGTTTAAAAAGGAAAAAAATGTTATTTTGTAGAAAATACTTATTTAAAAGACTTTATCTCACACTCTCGTGTTTATTGACTTAGACTGCACTCTCAAATCAGAATGAAGGCTCTCGCTCTCTCATTTGTATTTAAAAACACTTTTTGATAATAAGCAGATCCTAATTAATCCTAAAGCGCTCTTGATGTATTTAAGACTAATGTTCAGTTTCAGCTATCCGGTTAAAACCTCAAACTCTCGCTTTATTGATCTTAACATCCGTTACCTTTTTACTCTCGTCACAAAAGTTATTAAGTTATTAAAAAGAAATCGAGACCAGAAGAATAAATCTTTTAAATTTACGCCATGATTTACTTAACCTCTTCCGACCGATCGTAATTACATACCGATATTCAAAAGTTTATCCAGACATGGCTTGCATACTATTATGAGGAATTCATAAAAATAACAACGAAAACGAAAGTAAATAAATGGAACCTGGCAATTACGATGAATAGAAAAACACTTGGATTATGGAGGTCAACTTGTAGTTAAGTACAAAGTTATAACCCATAAATCAATCCTAGTACTAACTGGCAATTGTTTATCAGTGTGAAAAACAATTGCCTTATATAAAATTCCTCTAAAAATGGCCTAAAACTAAGAACATAAACTCTGAAGAAAAATAATGCGAAAACAGAAATCAAAATTGGCTCCCCGTTTCCAAAACCGTATCTGGCTTTTATAATTGTTAGTGGCAAAGCGCCACACTCGCCACTCCCCTATTCCTTTGGAAGGTGGCAGGCACCACACTTCCTTGTCTTTCCATGGTGGCACGTGCCACACACATGTGGCAAGTGCCACTAGTGTGTGGTGGCCCCTACCTTATTTCTTTCTTTCTTTTTCTATTCTTTCTTCTTATTTTCTTTCCTTCCTCTTTTCTTCCTATTTTCTTTCCATTTCTTTCTTCTTTTATTTATTTTATCCATATTTTCGATAACCTACAAAACATAAGAAAATAGATGTGTAATAGAACATAAATCAAATAAAATAGCAATAATTGCAGATAAAATTCATGTAAGTCAAGTCAAATATACGATATAATTTCGCGTTTTAAAACTCTCCCACACTTGAACCTTTGCTTGTCTTTAAGCAAATAAAACATATTAGGCATGAATCTTAACATGACATAACACAAATCATACATTATTGTGAAACTTTCGTACAAAAGATAAGTACTGGATAGAAATACTAAGGATATCGTAATGACACAAAATTACTGGTTGCAATCAAAAACTCCCTCTCTATACAGACAAGTTCGAATCATGTTATTATAACTCAGCTTAATCATTTTCACCTCTTTTTCATTCTCGCGCAATCACATTAAGCCCATTATCCCTGCACACCCATGGTAAGTAAACTTGTTAGTGTTCATTGATCTCTTTTTCAAAACCTTTTCACATTCTTTTCTTGTGCATTTTTGAATTTCAAGAGTCCGATCCGTTGGGCTAAATGGTCGGGTAAGGACCACCTAACTTAGTAAGAGCATATCTTTCATTCACTTTTTCTAATAATTCTATTTGGTTTGTATTTTTGAGATCAAACACGTATTTGCATCGGCTTATTACTTAGGTTGTGCTTCAGGATGGTGCTGACTGCTAATATAAACTAATCAAGAGGCTACTCTAAAATCTAAGGCTTTGGCATAATAAGTATTCAAATTCATCATCATATTCAGGGGGCTCAGGGTGTCAAGACGGTACCGATATTATCAATACTTTCCCAAATTACTTGAACTTAGTCTAAATTAAGTAATATACTTTCTGGGTATGTTTCATGCTTTAAAACGAAATTAAATTTTTTGTTATGGCTCAAGAATTTGGGAGAATCTGATAAATGACGAAAACTATGTATAATGACTCGACAGTACATGAATTTGATTTTATTAACACTAAAACAAAAATATTAATCAGAAAATCAAAATTTTAAACACGTGTAGTGTGTAGAGGTGCGTTAGTATTGTCCCCGCCAACATCAGCATTCTCTGGAATGTGCGCGGGTACTGGGTTATCAATATGGCAATAACTATCATGGTTACGCACATCTGTGCGAGTAGGGTTTGGCAGAATAAAATTCGGGAACACTTGGTTATTAATCATTAAATCGAAGTTCTCGTCTCGCCATCTCCTAACCATGTCTATATCTATAGTTTTCGACTGTATGGGTGTTAGAGATGAAAATTTAATTTCTAAGCCGAGAATTCGGCCTAGAGTGGTTATCTAGCCACCAAAAACTATAGCTTCCTTCTTAGCGGTGGCTATCGCTTTCATGTGGGAGAATAAAAACGGGACAATGTTTATCTTTTTGGCGGTTGCTAATGCGGTAAAAAGATAGAAAAAATCAGCTTCATTTACCTTATTAGAATTGGACCTACCGAAAATGATACATGCCAAAAGTTGGCACAAATAGCGCACCGCCAGGTTTTGGATTAGGGAGACTCTATTGCCTTCGAAACTATGGGTCACTGCCCCTGTTATCTCTCTCCAAAAATATTTATACGCATTTAGCCAGCCGGCACCAGCCGGCACATCGTATTTCGCTTCAATATTCGTAGGGACATTTTAATAAGATGACTAATCTGTCAAAAGTGAATGTGTATTCAAAGTTAAACAGACGGAAGTGAAGGTTTCCATTAAGATCATAGATGAGTGAGCTAAGAAATTCGAGAGTGGGTTGAACATAGACAATATCTTTAAATGATAAAAGGTAAGTCAAACCCAATTTCTCTAGCATATAATCAACATTGTCATTAATTCCTAGTGCTTCTAAACAAAGTATATCGGCATACCTTGTCGATTCGATTTCTCTATTTAGTAATGCTGCATAGAGCTCGAATTGTTTTTTGCCCGCTTCACCTTCTCTAAATATTACTTGGTAGCTCGCCATGACAGTAGCTTGAAAACAACATTCTTCTTTCTCTTCGATTTTTGAACGAGTAGTTGGTTATGTGTTTTCATAAGTTGGTAAGGGTGGTATAAATAATGAATTTATACGAGTTAATGTAGTTGGTATGGTTGGTTTTCCTTTATTATGGTCAACAAAATCAGAAGAAGCAGGATAAGTGGCAAACATGCAAGATAGTGAATGGCATGTAGGAGTATGCATGGTGTAGGTGGTAGACATGCACAAGGTAAGTCACCTAAGTAAGTGGCGGGTGCCACTTCTTTTATGAAGAATGTGTGGTGAGTGCCACCTTTGGCAAGGGAGGGTGGCGAGTGCCACAAGCTAGGGTGGCGAGTGCCACCTCTTAGTGTGGAGAAAAATACAAAAAAAAAATTGTTTATATTTTTGTTTTTGAAACTTTGAAAAAAAATATGAAATGAAAATTTTAATGTTAATCACTAATGATAATTAGATATGAATTAAAAATGAAATGCAGAATTTGAAATGGAATACTAAAATTTGGAAACGAAATTAAATTGTACTAACTAGAAGAAATAAAACAAGATGTCTCAAACGAAGAAAATTACAAAAAAAATCGGTAAATTGCGAAAACAACAAAATAAAATTGTCCGAAAATAAATAAACTTGTCCAAAAATAAAGTTCCTCTCCCACACTTAAAACAAGCAGTGTCCCCACTGTTTGAAAGTGCGAAGATAAGAGTGCATCAGTATCCAAAAAGTTAGCCACGAGGAGGAGGAGGAGGAGGAGGAAGAGGAGCAATAGAGAAAAGATGCTAATAAACGTGATCCAGCTGCTCCGTCACCATATCCATAAATTCATGAAAATCCACATGTAGGGTTGTAATTTCACCTCTAAGGTCAGCGACGTTCGTCTCCAGTGCGTGAATGGTAGCAGTATGGTCCACGCGTTGGGCGGAAGGCACAGTAGGAGTGCTAGAGCCAGAATCAGAGAGATGGTCATCATACTGGTCATAATGGTCATATATTTGAGAAGTCTCAGGGGGTGATGGTAGAGCTTCTGGTCCATCTAAGTCATAAATCCAATTATTCAGGTTGTGGACACTGGTTCTGTCATAATTCGATAAGGTAAAGAGACGGACAACCTGGTTATCAATCAGGAGTTCAAAGGTGTCTGGGCCAAGGTTTCTAATAATGCTATAGTTTAGGTAAAATTGAATATCCATAGGTCAGATAGTACCTAAGGGGTTAAGGCTAAGAAGCGGTTGCCTCAGTCCGATGGCATTGGAAATCATAGTCACTAGGCCTCCTATATTGATTGGTCCGTGGTCGGCTTGTGCTACAAGTCTAAAATTGGCATCATAAAGGCAGCGCCATTAATGAGTCGTGTCGCTGCTGCAAAAAACACCCGGTGGAAAACAGAAGAGTCGCCACCTTTCGTTATTTATCCCAAAGAGAGGGAAAGGAAACGATCAGAAAAACCTGACGAAAAAGGGAAAGACAAGGTCATCGCAACCAAGTTCTGGATTCGGGAGTCGGTTACGCAAGGGAAAGGTATTAGCACCCCTCACTTCCGTCGTACTCGACGGGATCCACGCATAATTATATATCTAAAAGGGTGATTATCTATCTAGCTAAAGGTCTCAGGGACAAAAGAAAAGAAAAGTGACTCGGCAGAGCATCGCCGCTCTGTGCCTACGTATTCCCTCGTGCAATGGGAAAGTCAGAGTCAACGTAGTTCGGCTAACTACGGGTGAAAGGGGGGAAGGTTGCTCGTCAAGACATCGCGTCTTGTGCCTGCGTACTTTCATCTGGTATGAAAGATCAGAGCAAACGTAGTTCGAGCTAACTAGACCACAGGTTGGTTGAAAAGTTTTTAGGCCCGAGTAGGGTTAACAAGTAGTTCCAGCAGTTAGGTGTATGCGGCTCGACCATTGGAGACTTAGGCGTTACCATTTTGCGATAGAGCTAAGAGTTAACAACACTATTTTATCTGAAAATATTTTCCATTATTAAGATCTCGAAGGATAGAAAAGGTTTGAAATTTTTTTGTATATTTTAGAGAAGAAGTGTTTTGAGTTTGATTTGTAACTCCTGTTGCACTAGAGATTATGACTTAGGAACGAATGCGTCGCATATCGTCCAAAGGACATATACTAACATTCTAGACAATTGAGAGGCAACCACCCAATCATCATTTCCCAAGTAGCTTAAGCCTCGTAGCGTACAACATTCATTAGCCTTTATCATGTGTTTTGAAAATGTTTGAAGATGAGGAGAGAAAGGACACACTAAAGGGAGACTAACTCAACCCTAAAAGTTGTCATGCAAAGTGGACTTAGAGTTGGGATACAAAAGGGAACTACCTAATGTTATCAGGCATGGTTTGATCCTAATGTCTATCATAACCTCTCTTGAAGAAGAGAAGTTAGAGATCCTAAGGGTAGAAAGACAAAAATAAGAGAAGAAGAAATGAACATGAAAATGCAGTTATGCAAGCATAGAATGCACAAATAGGATGAAAGTGAGGGAGGAAATATGTGTGGGGAAGTAGCCTCCACAAGCTCATCTCAACCTCAAGAATGCATATGAAAATGCAAAAGAATAAGAGATAAGAAAATGCACAAGATGAGATCACATAATAAGAAGAAAATCACACAAAATGCACCAAAAGTGGGATGAAATGGTCTAAACCAAACAACATCAACCACAATGCCATAAAGCAAAACAAAAATAAAGGAAAGCCTAAAACAAAGTGAGGATGGGAGGCTATATGAGGACAGCAAGGAACTCATAATATGCACTCAACCATAAGCATCACAAACAAAGTGCAAAAGAAAGCACAAAGAAGTCCTCAAGGATTCATCATTTTAGGTATGCTTCAAGTACCTCCTCAGGAGGGACTAAGCCACCTTAACTGAGACTCCAAGGTCATGGGACAGAAGGGAGGATGAGAAGAGAGTGTTCAAAAGCAAAGGAAATCACATCAAAAGAAAATACAAGCACATACACAAAAGAATGCACACATGCCACAAATGAAAACCCTAAATGGAAACTCCAAAAGGAACACAAGTTTGAACAAGAAAAACAAAATGTCATGACCTAAAGTTGAGCAACCAGCAACCTTAACATGTTAGAAACATGAATCAAAAGGAATTGAAGGCTCAAAGGACCCATCAAAGTCATTTCCAAGACAAACTACGTCAATGTGTATGTATGAACCTCCCTTTAGGGTAACTTGACTTGCAAGTTACCTCAAAATTAGGAAAATGATTCAAAAAGGGCCAAATAAAATGTCACAAGGACATAAACATGTTGGCAAATAAAGGCCAAGAAATCATAACCAAAGTCATCTCAAATCATCATCAAAGAAATTGATTCACATGGATGCACCAATTTGAGAGAGGGTTATCGAGGGTCAACAAATGCAAGGTCAAAGTCAAACAAAAACACAACCAAACAGGGGAAAATGGTCCTCAAAAATCACTCAACTCATCATTAATATGAGGCTTGATTTTCAGTCATTGGATCAAAAAGAAAATTCAAAAACAAATCAAACACAAGACAATGTCAAGAAATAACTCAAACAAAACACTTCCAATTGATAATTCCTTTTTAAATTGAAAAATAATTCAAAAATAAAATAAAAATTTTCTAAAAATAAAAAATATCCCAAAGTGTCTCAAACATATTTCTGTTGAATTTTATCAACATTGGAAGTATTTTAATTTGAATTAAATCTAAATAGATATAAAACAAAATAAAAAAAAAGAAATAAAATAAAATAGAGACAAAAGAGGTATGAATAACAAAGAAATGAAGGCAAAACAATGGGCCTGCATGCTGGGGGTGGAAATAGGATACTAAATTATTAATTAATTTGAATCACAATTCAATTTACAACCGCTCTTTGATTTATCCGAAGGAAAAGGTCAAAAGAGGGAAAAACCTATTTTTTGCATCGTAAACACAATGCGGGGAGAGACCTAGGTAAGGGGTTGGTTAAGCTTAGGGAAGGTACTAGCATCCTAAACTTCTGTAGTACTCTACAGGAACCTTTTATTCAAGTTTGCTATTTTTCTTTATTATTTCCTTAAGGTATAAACAAAGGGATTAAAAATTAAAGAAAAAAACCTAAGGGGTTAATTCTAAGTTTACTCGACAAGACATTGCATCTTGTGCCTACATATCCTGTCGGGAATGGAATCAGAGTAATTATAGTTCCCCTTGAAAGGGAGGTTAGAAACGTCTTGACTGTGGTCAAGGTTTCAAGGGGAGTAAACGTTTCTCAAGGATACGCTTACGTGGAGTGCGAAAACTCCAATCTCTACGTTGAAATTATTAATTGAAATTAGGGTTGAAATTAGGGATTCTACGGCAGGAAGCCCTAAAATGGAGTGCGGTGACTCCTTGACCTAATGCTAGGGAAAAAGGCGTTTTTTGTCCACGGCGGGACGCCTAGGCTATTAAGGTTTAGAAGATGGAAAGATTCAAAGGCGATGGCTATTGACACGGCGATCAAACAATTAGACCTAATCCTTTGGAGGATGACAGAATTAACGGTAAAATAAAACGTAATGGGAAAAATAAACAGGCATACAATAATGAAATGTAAAGTGCTAAAAAGAAAAAAAGTGCGATTATTGCGTCGCAAAAATTACAACCCGTGGACAGATACAAATATGATAATTTAAATATTTAACTAATGATAAATGAAATTAAACGTAATCAGTGAAAAAAACAAAACGGAGACTGTTAATAGTATTAGACAAAAATAAAGCGGATAATGATACAGCGAAGAAAAAGATGCAAATTTGGAATTCCCTTTATTGTTTTTAATAATTTGAAAAAAAAATCTTAATTTATGTTTTTAAAAAAGAAATTAATATTAGTTTTAAAAAGGATTTAGTTTTAATTTAAAAAATGTTTTAATTTTAATCTAAAAAAAAGTTTAGTTTTAATTTTAATTTAAAAAAAGTTTAGTTTAAATATTTAAAAAAAGAACGTTTAATTTTAATCTAAAAAAAGAAAAGTTTAGTTTTAATCTAAAAAAAAAGCTTTGTATATAAGTAAAAGAAATTTTTTATTATTTAAACTAAAATAAACAAAAAAGATAAAATAATTAAAAAATAAAATTAAAAAAATGGGTTGGGCCGGGTCACCACTCCCGGACCCAACCCGGTCTGTGTATACACAAAAGGGAGAGTCTTGAGTTTTTAGGGTTAAACCCCAAACTCAAGAGCATCAGCGACGACTTCACTTTTCTCTCTTCTCTTGTCTTCTCGCTGACTTTGTTCTTACACCTGAAATGCATAAAAAACCAGGGGATTTCTCTTACCCAGTTGTTAAACAATGACGCTCTCGCTTTTCTGGCCGCGGGTACGATGACAGTGAGAGTTCTGCGATCTCAGAGGCGACGGTGGGTTCCGTCCAGGTTTACGGCTCGGATGTCTGGTTGTTAAGCGATGATGTTGTTTAACTGAGCCTCAAGGTCTCCAGATCCGTTGAAGATTCTCAAATCGAGAATCTCCGGAGTTTGTTGAGACGGTGGGCTTTAACAGCGTCGTCCTCGTTGGCGTTCTGTTTGTGATCTGTGGCCGCCGTTTGGTAAGCTTGTTTCGCGTTTTTTCTATCGTTTGCTCGGTTTGACCTTGTTAGGGTTTCATGATTTTCTAATGGGGGTTTCACCGCCTCTTCTGATTTCTTCTGATACCCGTTTTATATCTGCCGTGTTGGGCTTGGATCCTTGTTCATGCGTTATTTTTACTTTGATGGTGATTATTTGATGAGATTCGATTTGGATTTTTGTTCTGATATGGATTGATTTGTTTTTGGATTTGGTTTTGCAGATTTTCTTATATGATTTGATTTCATTCTGATATTATTTTGATTCTGCTGATTTTCAGATGTTGGCTTGATTTCGGTTTTCTCTAATATCTGGATTTTCGGTTCATTTCTGATATGGATTCCGTTTCTGTCATGGATTGATTTTGGATATCCAATGATATTTTGATTTCGGATTGGCTTGGATATGTCTGTTAATTTGGCTGCTTGATTCTCGATCTCTCATAAATCTGGATTTGGATTTTGGATTCATTTTGAATCTGGATATTTACTTGATAGAACAGATTTGGATTTCTTGGATATCCAAATAATTTATTTGATGAATTGGATGTGGTTATGAATCTGTTTTTGGCTAAAAATCCATTTTTGGCAAAATCTCTTTTTTGGGCATAAACTTCTATTTCTCTTCTTTCGGCTGTCCCGAAAAATAGAACGGATATTACCTATCACTACTGAGGTCGGGAATCAGTTTGGGAGTTGGCTTCAGCATTTGTCATTGCCCTCCCGACACCCGGTGATGAAACTACTATGAGGGCGTCAACCAATCGAAAAACTACTTTTTCTAACTTTAATATTATGTTTGCTCTGTTCTTTGTTTATCTCGTGCAGGTATGAAGGAAAATCGGGCATGAAGACGGTCGGAGAAATCAAACATGAAGGCCACTTAGAAAAAATTAGGACATTAGAAATTAGGAGGAAAATGTATATTTTTAATTTCCTTTTGTAATAAAATTTTTTATGAATAATAATTCAACAATATCTCTATTCAAAAATCAATTTCCTTTTGTAAATAAACATGAATGAAATTCATATTATTTATTCAAAAACCAAATAAAGTCCTTCCGATTACTCCTTTCAATTAAATTGTCAAACTTGAATGAATCACTTAAACCAAAACCTGATTAAATCCAAATGATAAATTGCCTTCGATCAAATTCCACCGATTAACAATTCGTACCAATGAACCTAAACAGACAGATTAACCTCCCCAGATAAACTTGCTTGCATAAGTCCCCAACACTAATTGTTCAAATCAATTTTGTAGTTTTGGACATGCTGTTCTATTCACGATTGACATGATAACCCACTTCAGTCAAATATTCCTAAATTAAATCGTGCCTGATGATAGGATCAGTAATAGCCTTGAACGAATTAAAATAGAAAAAAGGAACAGAGAAAATCCCTCGACAGCAAAGCAGAACTATACTCTGTGCCAAAAATTTCATTTGTGTCCCTGATAAAATACCAAACCATAAACCAAATCGACCCAGAAACCTCAATCAAACAGAAATCAAAACCCGAATCCGAATCATAATTTCTACTGCTTTGGCTTCAAAAATAAACTGGCAAATAGCAGAAGAACAGAAAATAAGCAGAGATTAAAACAGAAATTCCGCCGAATGGAATCTTGCACCACAATCAATCCTAAAAAATCAAATCACTCTCAACCAGAACGCGAAGCTCGGAACCGGGAACCCTAATTTCCCAATGGATCCCTGATGACAACCATGCTCCCTAACTATCAGCAAACAGTTCATAAATGACCATTTCGCCCTTCCACAGTTAAAGTGTACCGGACATGATTCTCCTGCAAAACGAACAGACTACGTAACCCGTTAGTGGTTAGCTGATGCAAAAATGAGATGCCATGCTATATGAATCGACTAATCTGAGGGTAAAATTTGGGGTATTACAGTTTCCCCTATTTAAATAACTTCACCGGATGATTTGAGCGGCCGAGACTTGAGAAATCATGGTGGAGGGATTTAAATATAGATAACCGAAAGTTTTTCCCTTAGATGCAGTGATATGCAATGTTATGGACAAAACGAAAACAAACTAATGCTGACAATGCCATGAATATGATATGATGCGTATGCTGGAATGACAAATGCAAGGATGTAGACGACAGGATGACACATGGGACAGACGCTACGAGAAAACACACTAGGGAAACGACGCACTGGGACAATAGCACGGCACTGGGGGAATTCTAAAATGATGGTCAACTGGTGCGAACACGACCAATTGTCACTTTCCGAAAGGGAACGGTAAAAAAAAAATCCTCAATAGAGATGGCACCGGTGAGACGGCCTCCACTAGGGAATATACAAAAGCAAATGTTTAACAGGTTCAAGCGTGACCGGCTGATACTCTAGGATAAAAAGTAAAACTGGATTTGCACGACTGCAAGATCGATTATCAGAATGCTGGAGCATTGAGCAAAGAATAACATCCGAGCTTCTGAAACCTTTCCCTCGCGATAGGATCAAACGGGATTTCGGGAATCTGCAGAAAATATACAGGGTAAGGCCGACTGTATGCCAAAATAAATGGACTTTAATGGGAAATGCCCCGATAAGCTCCTCGAGAGAGAGCTGTCACTTATCGTTGGAAGGGACTTACATGCCAAAATAGATAAGCTCTCAAATAAAGAGGTTGTTGCTTATCTGATAAATAAATTAATTGATAATATAAACTTCTTCATGTCTCAAGTTTGTGCTCCTTGGGCATGATTCGGTTTCTTCTTTTGATAAAGGGTAAAAGGAACTTCTTCATAATTCAAGATCGTGCTCTCCTGAATACGATTCAGCTCCTTCTTTTACTAAAGGGTAAAATGAACTTCTTCATAATCCAAGATCGTGTTCTCCTGAATATGATTCAGTTCAAACCTCCCCGCACTTCAAGATGACAAGAAAATTGGAAACCAGCTGCTCGATGGAGATGGCCATTTGCTGCGATTCGTAATGAAGATAGGATAGCTTCTCAGGCAAGAAATACCACTTATTGCACACATGGCGATAATAAGCTTCTCGAGTGAGAACTGCTTGTAGAGGTGGTAACCTGTAATGCAAATTGTAATGAGCTTCTTGAGAAGATCAAGTGTAATGTAAAGTGTAATGCAAGTGATGATGATAGGCTTCTTGTACGAGGACTGTCGCATATCTGCTGAACATAATGATAAGCTTCCTGTACGAGAACTGTCGCATATCTGATGTTTGTAGTATTTGCAATGTCAATTGTAGTGATGAGCTTCTCAGGCAAGAACTATCGCATATCTGCAAAGGATTGTAAAGGCTTCCTTGAGAGATAGCGCAAAATAAATGCACATCCAGGTAGGTTCGATGATCGACAAGTATGAAATTCGATCTGTAACTGGACTTGAAGGAACTAATAAACAAGACTCCATCGAGGAAACGAACTCGGATGGGGACTACCTTATCCTAGCATGGAAAGATAACTGAAATAACCATCGTCCACAAGGGTTGAACTCGGTGGGGAAACTAGAAACAAATGAGTATTTTGTGCTTAGGGCTGACGATCTACTTGGAGAGAGCGGACAAACCCAGTTAATCGGCGGTAACGACAAAGGATAACGACAAATAGCACACAATGGATGCTAATGTGCATGTCGATGTATATGAAAATGTCATGCGATGAGTATGCTTATGCATATGCTGACAAAACAAACGAGAGGAGGAAACATGAGATGAAATAAACATCTCAACAGGAATACCCTGGCGAACTTTGCAACAGTATGTCTATCGGAGGATGGTAGAACCAAATCCTGCTTCACAGTTCTAACTTCCCTGGGGAGAAAATACCACGACTTCCATATGGGGATACGATACGACTTCACCTGGAGAGTACAATGACTTCAACTGGGGATCCTTGATCTCTGCATGAGGATACGATGTCATGATTTCACGCGAGGGATTGCTATCATGAACCATAATCAGCCAAAGAAAATCTTAAGATCAGAGACTTCTGGGGATAAAATAAATATCCAATTTGTGGGGAAGATGTAGCCACTTCTTGGGAATAATACCTCGGCTTCCTGGGGATAAAAGATATCAAAATTTCCCTGAGGAGAGTTTGTCAAACTTACTGGGGAAAATCAAGTGGATCCCAAAGTATGGTCAACTTAAAGTCTCGATGGGAACTATCACTAGGAAGATGCTGGTATGATTTCTATAATCTAGGAAATTACCAGCTCGGTCCAAAGGGTTGTCAGCTTATAGTCTCGCTGGGGACTGTGATGAGGCGATGGTTTAGACATACTTCTGCAACGAAGACTTACTGGGGAATGAAGACCACCGGGAGTAAGATCCATCGGAATGTCGTGAAGCAAGATAGTTTTGGACTGTGTAGTAGTCGCCATTTTGGAAAACAATATACCCCCAAGTACTAACTTTGCAAGGAAGAATCAACTCAAAAGGATTTTACAGAGAACATGGAGTTCAATTGCCCCAATGTTTTCAAACTCTTTGAGGGATCGGTCAGATCTCGGCGTAACTGGAACGGATCAACCGTGTTGTGACTGAGTTGTCGGGCTTGTATCAGTAAGTAAAATGGGAACCGCCTACCCCTGCTTAGCAGGATATTTGATATTTATATGTAAGTTTCTGAGACATTAGGCAAAACCAACACACATGAAATGCTAATCCTGAAATTATCAGTGCAACATGTATATTTGTCTTGAATTTTTGTTTTTGTTTTGAAAAAGATATCGCAGTAACTCGTGACTGAATCACTAGTTAGGATATGAATTTAAATTTTAATGCCAACGGTAAATTGAGCATAGCTCGTAGGAGTCAGGAAACATTATCTCGTCAAGTATGCTTTCAAAAGAATTCCTACTTCAATTAGGTCTTTTAAAGGTTGTATCGTGGCTTGGTTCACGATTTAAGAAACAAAGGATAAAGGATCAAGGTTATTTGTACCCACCCATTCTTCGTGATGTTCTCCAATCCAAATTCAATTAATCGGATACGAGCACTCATACCTCAATCGGATTTGTTATGGTCGAGAACTTAACAATGGCTTTGGACATGGCAGTCACTCACCTATTTTGGTGTTTGACCAGCACGACTTGGTTCTTTATTAAGGATTATTTATTGTAATCCCCTGTTTATTTGTTTTTATTCCCTAACTTTTGCCTGGACGACGTCTTTGAGATTTGACGTTGGAGTCCAGCGGGATGCCCCAGTTTTGCCTAAGTCTCCTTCATAGGTTGTGACTTAGCGGGCTATATATACTTTTATTTTTGTTGAATAAGTCGTGTGACTCTTTTGAAAGGCTTGTGACTGCCCCACTCTTTTAGTAGTATTAGAGGGATAGTCATTGACTCTTAGCTTCCTAAGATGTTTAAGGATAGGTTTTCGAAGGTTCACTCCTTCTTTTTGATAGTCTGAGCGCTCAATCCATTTGACTGAAACAACTACCTGCCCCAGGTTAAAGTAAAGGGTTTTTTTGTTTTGCAAAGAAAACTCCTACTTCAAGGCTCAAAGGGGTTAAAGAGAGATTATCATCCTTATGTCTCCAGTGTTTGGGATTTGAAACAATGCTTTACATCATTAGTAGGTCTCAATCGAAAGCATACGACAAGAAATTTGACGTTTTTGGTTCATCATCCTCCTCCCAATTCTCTATCAGAGCAAGAGATCGAGTAAAGTTGGCATTATAAATTTATGAAAAAATATTTTTATGAGTGAATTAGAATGGATTTATTCAAGACAAACATACGAATTGCATTAATTAATCAAAATAAACAAGTTCGTACATGCTAATTATGCTTAACCAAAGAAAAATACATATAAATAAACAAAATAAAATTGTCGGACAAGTCTTTCTGAATGTTTATGAAGTCTTGGTACTCAAAGCCGGCATGGTAGTAAGGGTTTCCTCTAGCGGAGTCTCAATGACATGGGGAGTATGATCACTGCGAACCATCTTGCTTGCCCCAGATGTGTCTGTCATTACTTTATTATCAGTCTTCCAATCTTCATTCATAATAACTTTTCCAAATTCTTTGTTGATCGGGGTCATATCATCTTGAGGACTGCTGAAATGAAATGGACTAGGCTTCTGAAGAGTTACCGAATTCGGCTGATTCACCGTATGAATAGCTGGCTGAGATATGTTGAAGACAGGCTTTGCATAACTTGATCCTGGCTCATGGGAAGCCCTGAGAGGAGTATTGATTTTCAGCTGAGGATCATCAAAAGAAAGAACCTTCTTTTCTAGCAAATCTCTGACAATGTTCTTAAGTGTGTAACAACCTTCCAAATCGTGACTAGGCGCACCCTCATGAAATAAACAATGAGCAGCGACGTTGTAATTGACAGGTACCGGATTGGGAGGTGGACCCAAATCTCGGGTAGTAATCAAACCTCGTTGTACTAAGTAGGGATACAACTCAGTGAACGTCAGTGGAATCGGAGGACACGACTTGTATTGTCTCCTCGGAGCACTTTGGCGGGGTGCCTGATTCTTTGGTGGTTGATTGGCAGAAGCATTGGACGCTCGCTGACAGTTGACAGGAGTTTGTGCAGGCTGACAAACAGGAGAATGTTGGTAAACTGAATGCTGATAGACCAAAGTCGGTTGCACAGGCTGATAGGTAGGAAAATGAGGACTGAAGGGAGGTGCGACAATAGCTACATAGGGTTGCTGAGCATACTGAACCAGATAACCTTGAACATAATTCTGCTAAGATTGCCAAGATTGATAATTAGCCACCTTGCGGTTCCTCAGACGTGTAGGTCCTTTACAATGATCTGAGTTTGGAGTTTTACACTTTGGGGGAGTAGCTCGTCGAACTGGTTGAGCAATAGGAGGCACCAAACCGGACTGAAGACCATGAGGAGGTACGTTCTTGATAGTAATAGCGGGTGGAGAATCTGCAACCGTATTGGTACTTTCAGAGACAACAATAGACTGAGTGTCCATTCTTGCACTAAGAGCTTGTAGCATCTCCATAATCTGCCCCACACTCCCTCGAAGATCTTCGAGTTCATGGCTGATACGGTCTATCTCTTGAGCTTGTTCTTCTATCCTTTCTCGAGCTTGGGCTCTAGTATTGTACCGATGCAGAGGCCCCAGGGTGACAGAACTGGAAGGCGAGAGAGATGAACATAAGAAACTGAGATACACATGTAATGCAAAGTATGATGCTAAGATGCAAAATGC
This sequence comes from Lathyrus sativus, assembly GCA_963859935.3. Lineage (NCBI taxonomy): Eukaryota > Viridiplantae > Streptophyta > Magnoliopsida > Fabales > Fabaceae > Lathyrus > Lathyrus sativus. Next base: position 26,252,228 of record OZ012737.1, read on the forward strand.
GAATGGAGTGATTTCATGGAATTCAAATAGCTGTAAATATTGCGGAATACCAAAGAGACTTTTATTGATTAAGTTTAAAAAATGGATTACACGCAAATATTCTTAAAAGAGATCTTAACAAAAACAAAGTCTTAAAGAAATAAAACATCCACAACTTCAAGGAGTAGGAGAGTCGGAGGAGAATAGATCCTCTTGGGATTTTCTTTTCTTGTAGGAACATGCTTTTTCTTTCTTGGCTTGAAGCTGCTTCTGGAGCTCGATATTCTCACTGATAGCCACTTGATATTTGCTTTTCCATGCTTCGGCTTCACGTTGTGCTCTTTTCAAAGCGATCTTCAACTTTTCAGCTTCGGTCATAACTATTAAGACAAGTTCTTCTCTTGGAGGTAGAGGATCTTGGTGAGAGTAAGGTATCTTCAACTCAATTGCTCTTGCTCGGGCCCATTGAAGATAAGGTTCCATAGATACACAATTAGGCTTTCCCAAACTTTCTCTACCTTTCCTATACAAGTGATTCCAAGAAGATACAATCTGGTCTTGAAGTTCTTTATTGTCCTTGAAGAAGATGTTTTCCATATAAGCACTCTTGGGTGGTTCCTTCAAAGGATACCCCAACTGTCGGCGAGCTAAGACTGGATTGTAGCTAATTCCTCCATTGAAACTGAGCAAAGGTACATTAACAAAGTCTCCACTGCCATCAATGATCAATATACCATCGTGCATATGGTTATACCAATCAATATCGGAGTGAGTTAAAGCCATAACTCTTTGTGACCAACGTCCCTTAGTGCGATCCCAAAAAGGTCCAAGTTTGGGCAAGTGCGAAATAAACCACTTGTATAGCAAAGGCACACGGAAAGTAATCATCCCTCCACCATGAAGGTTTCGGAGATGCACATAATGATAAGTGTTATCCAGTAAAGTTGGCACTGGGTTTCTCATCATAAAGATTTTGATGGCGTTCATGTCGACGAACCCTTCAAAGCTAGGAAAAAGCAGTACTCCATAAATAAGCAAGGCAAAAATTGTCTCAAAGGTAGGCATGCTCATATGATCGGCATAATATTGGGCTTTCTTAATTATGAAGTCCATGGGCAAACCGAAGGTCTTCCCTTTAGTGATCATACGGTCTTTAACCTCGGATACTTTTAGACAAATGGCCTTAGCAATGTCTTCCTCTTTAGGATCTTTCTCCAAGAAAGGGAGCGAAGACTTATTCAAAATAGGTAACCCCACCAACTGAGAGTATTCCTCCAAGGTAGGCAAAAGATGATAATCTGGGAAAGTGAAGCAATGATAGTCTGGGTCGTAGAATTGTAGCACAACCGAAAGAAGTCCTTCGTTCACTTGAAAATTCAATAAAGATAACAACCTTCCATATCTACTTCGAAATCCCTCTTGATCTTGAATCGACTCCCCTAACTTCTTTAGGACATCCAACTTAAAACCCTTAAAATAATATTTCAAAGTATGCCTTCCACGGTGATCCATGGTATCCTATGATGTTCATAAAGAAAGTTTGAATTCTGTGAAATCTAATGCAACATGATGCTTTATGGATGCAATGCACCAATACACACAAAGTCCTAGGTTAGAGAAACATGAGCGGAGTCAAGGTTTACCCATCCCAAGCGGTATGTACTATAGGTCAATTGTACCTGCAGATCAAGGGTTCTAAAGAAGTGCCCAAAGTCATCAGCCCATCTTTCGGATATTATCAACCTTCCGACTGACTCGGGGGCTGATAATATTCTCAAGAGAACCTCTTTTGAGTGTAGTAACATGTAGCAACCATTGTAGGACTATTCCCACACAGTTCCTGCACTATGTGCTAAATAAGGCCAAGGTGGTGTCAAGGTACTACAGTCCTCAATATCATAGACACCAATCAAAAATAGTAAAGGTTTTCACGACTGCACTCGTTCAACCGAACCATTTTCGAAAAGGTCTCAATTGAGTGGTGATTCTCAAGTCAGCTTGGTCGGGACTCACGCCTTATAAGCCTCGTCGAATATATCACCATCCTATAATAATGTCACTCAAGTCCGGGAGTAGGATTTATCTCACAACACATGGAACTAACCACAAACAAGGTACAATATATATACACAATTGAATAATAAAGCAAAGCATTAAATATGAACAAATTAGGGATAACCCTCAAAACTTAAGGAAGTCCCTAGTGAAGTCGCCAGTTTCTGTTGCGGTGGAAATAGGATATCAAATTATTAATTAATTTGAATCACAATTCAATTCACAACGCTCTTTGATTTATCCGAAGGAAAAGGTCAAAAGAGGGAAAACCTATTTTTGCATCGTAAACACAATGCGGGGAGAGACCTAGGTAAGGGGTTGGTTAAGCTTAGGGAAGGTACTAGCATCCTAAACTTTTGTAATACTCTACAGGAACCTTTTATTCAAGTTTGCTATTTTGCTTTATTATTTCCTTAAGGTATATACAAAGGGATTAAAAATTAAAGAAAAAAACCTAAGGGGTTAATTCTAAGTTTACTCGGCAAGACATCGCATCTTGTGCCTACATATCCTGACGGGAACGGAATCAGAGTAATTGTAGTTCCCCTTGAAAGGGAGGTTAGAAACGTCTTAACTGTGGTCAAGGTTTCAAAGGGAGTAAACGTTTCTTAAGGATACGCTTACGTGGAGTGCGAAAACTCCAATCTCTACGTTGAAATTAGGGATTCTACGGCACAAAACCCTAAAATGGAGTGTGGTGACTCATTGACCTAATGCTAGGGAAAATGGAGTTTTTTGTCCACGGCGGGACACCTAGGCTATTAGGGTTTAGAAGATGGAAAGATTCAAAGGCGAGGGCTATTGACACGGCGGTCAAACAGTTAGACCTAATCCTTCGGAGGATGATAGAATTAACGGTAAAATAAAACGTGATGGGAAAAATAAACAAGCATACAATAATGAAATGTAAAGTGCTAAAAAGAAAAAAGTGCGACGATTGCCTCGCAAAAAATTACAACCCGTGGACAGATACAAATATGATAATTTAAATATTTAACTAATGATAAATGAAATTAAACGTAATCAACTGAAAAAAACAAAACGGAGAATGTTAATAGTATTAGACAGAAATAAAGCGGATAATGATACAGCGAAGAAAAAGATGCAAATTTGGAATTCCCTTTATTGTTTTTAATAATTTGAAAAAAAAATCTTAATTTAAGTTTTTAAAAAAGAAATTAATATTAGTTTTAAAAACGATTTAGTTTTAATTTAAAAAATGTTTTAATTTTAATCTAAAAAAAAAGTTTAGTTTTAATTTTAATTTAAAAAAAAAGTTTAGTTTTAATATTTAAAAAAGAACGTTTAGTTTTAATCTAAAAAAATAAAAGTTTAGTTTTAATCTAAAAAAAAAGCTTTGTATATAAGTAAAAGAAAATTTTTATTATTTAAACTGAAATAAACAGAAAAGATAAAATAATTAAAAAATAAAATTAAAAAAATGGGTTGGGCCGGGTCACCACTCCCGGACCCAACCCGGTCCGTGTATACACAAAAGGGAGAGTCTTGAGTTTTTAGGGTTAAACCCCCAACTCAAGAGCATCAGCGGCGGCTTCACTTTTCTCTCTTCCCTTGTCTTCTCGCTGACTTTGTTCTTACACCTGAAATGCATAAAAAACCAGGGGCTTTCTCTTACCCAGTTGTTAAACAATGACGCTCTCTCTTTTCCGGCCGCAGGTACGATGACGGTGAGAGTTCTACGATCTCAGAGGCGATGGTGGGTTCCGTCCAGGTTTACGGTTAGATGTCTGGTTGTTAGGAGATGATGTTTTTTAACTGAGCCTCAAGGTCTCCGAATCCATTGAAGATTCTCAAACCGAGAATCTCCGGAGTTTGTTGAGACGGTGGGCTTTAACATCATCCTCGTTGGGGTTCCGTATGTGATTTGTGGCCGCCGTTTGGTAAGCTCGTTCCGCGTTTTTTCTATCGTTCGCTCGGTTTGACCTTGTTAGGGTTTCGTGATTTTGTGATGGGGGTTTCACCGCCTCTTCTGATTTCTTCTGATACCCGTTTTATATCTGCTGTGTTGGGCTTGGATCCTTGTTCATGCGTTATTTTTACTTTGATGGTGATTATTTGATTATATTCGATTTGGATTTTTGTTCTGACATGGATTGATTTGTTTTTGGATTTGGTTTTGCAGATCTTTTGATATGATTTGATTTCATTCTGATATTGTTTTGATTCTGCTAATTTTCAGATGTTGGCTTGATTTCGGTTTTCTCTGATATCTGGATTTTCGGTTCATTTTTGATATGGATTTCGTTTCTGTCATGGATTGGTTTTGGATATCCAATGATATTTTGATTTCGGATTGGCTTGGATATGTCTGTTAATTTGGCTGCTTGATTCTCGATCTCTCATAAATCCGGATTTGGATTTTGGATTCATTTTGAATCTGGATATTTACTTGATAGAACATATTTGGATTTCTTGGATATCCAAATAATTTATTTGATGAGTTGGATGTGGTTATGAATCTGTTTTGGCTAAAAATCCATTTTCGGCAAAATCGCTTTTTTCGGCACAAACTTCTTTTTCTCTTCTTTTGGCTGTCCCGACAAATAGAACGGATTACCTATCGGTACCGAGGTCGGGAATCGGTTTGGGAGTTGGCTTCGGCATTTGCTGTTGCCCTCCCGACACCCGGTGGTGAAACTACTCTGAGGGCGTCAACCAATCGAAAAACTACTTTTTCTAACTTTAATATTCTGTTTGCTCTATTCTTTGTTTATCTCGTGCAGGTATGAAGGAAAATCGGGCATGAAGACGGTCGGAGAAATCAAACATGAAGGCCACTTAGAAAAAATTAGGACATTAGAAATTAGGAGGAAAATGTATATTTTTAATTTCCTTTTGTAATAAAATTTTTTATGAATAATAATTCAACAATATCTCTATTCAAAAATCAATTTCCTTTTGTAAATAAACATGAATGAAATTCATATTATTTATTCCAAATAAAGTCCTTCCGATTACTCCTTTCAATTAAATTTTCAAACTTGAATGAATCACTTAAACCAAAACCATATTAAATCCAAATGATATATTGCCTTCGATCAAATTCCACCGATTAACAATTCGTACCAATGAACCTAAACAGACGGATTAACCTCTCCAGGTAAACTTGCCAGCATAAGTCCCCAACACTAATTGTTCAAATCAATTTTGTAGTTCTGGACATGTTGTTCTATTCACGATTGACATGACAACCCACTTCAGTCAAATATTCCTAAATTAAATCGTGCATGATGATAGGATCGGTAATATCCTTGAACGAATTAAAATAGAAAAAAGGAACAGAGAAAATCCCTCGACAGCAAAGCAGAACTATACTATGTGCCAAAAAATCCATTTGTGTCCCTGATAAAATACCAAACCATAAACCAAATCGGCCAAGAAACCTCAATCAAACAGAAATCAAAACCCAAATCCAAATCAAAATTTCTACTGCTCTGGCTTCAAAAATAAACTGGCAGATAGCAGAAGAACAAAAAATAAGCACCGATTAAAACAGAAATTCCGCCGAATGGAATCTTGCACCACAATCAGTCCTAAAAATAAAATCATTCTCAACCAGAACGCGAAGCTCGGAACCGGGAACCCTAATTGCCCGATGGATCCCTGATGACAACCATGCTCCCTAACTATCAGCAAACAATGCATAAATGACCATTTTGCCCTTCCACAGTTAAAGTGTACCGAACATGATTCTCCTGCAAAACGAACAGACTACGTAACACGTTAGTGGTTAGCTGATGCAAAAATGAGATGTCATGCTATATGAATCGACTAATCTGAGGGTAAAATTTGGGGTATTACAGTTATGTTTTGGCCAGATCTTGTGTGCTTGGTCAAAGAGTGTGCATGGTGAGTCATGCTTTAGGCTGTTGGATTATGTGGTCACCAAATCAGATGGATCACACAGACACACGTGGCTCAGGCAAGGATTTAAACATGGAAATGGAGGGGGAAAACCAGGTGGCCGGAGCACGGTGGCTCCGGTCATCTTCTCCGGTGACATAAATAGGCAGGTAGAGCTACACTTCATCAAATCTCACAAAATTATATTCTAAACTCATCTACAAGTCACATAGATCTCAAATCCATGGTCAAAAATCAGTAATCATGCATACACAAGCCAAATAGAAGAAAATAAAAAATGAGCTCAAAACAGAAAATGCAACAATCAAACACAACAATGATCCAACATTTGCCTACATGAGTAGGACTTCAGAATGAACCAAAAATGGAGTGAAATAGGTACACATTAAGAGAGAAATTTGGATATGAAATTTACCTAACGGAATAGCTCTGTTGGACCTTCTCAGTGGCTCAAGCTTGATGAAAATGGTCCAGCCACGTTCCAATTCACTTGAGGAAGAAGAAGGAAGCTTCAATTCTGCTTGAAACTGCTCAATTCAGGATTCACGATTTGGAAATTTTGCTTGCTTGTTCAAACTGCTTTCTCCTTAATTCACCATGAAAATGCTCTAATGAAATCTCAGAAATGATTTACACATTATATATGGTGGGTTAGAATCAATTTGGAGGCCCAATTGCAGCTCAAATGTGAGAATTGGTGAAATGCCCAAAATCAAATTCCCATGCCCATGCACACGTGAAAAGGGGTTGATTCCATTAGTTTTTATTCAAAATGCTTGTTGGGAACTCCAATTGATCATGTGGATGAGATTTGTGCCTTGGTTTGATCAAATGGTTGAGATTTGATTATGAAACTTCATCATGAAGTAACATGAAAATGGCCATGAAAAAGATCTCAATATGCAAATCCAAAATTGGAATTGTTCTTAGAATGATTTGTGGACTCAAAAAATGCATAAGGTTGCCTTGAAATGATTAAAAATCAATTAATTGCATTTTATTGTTTTTAAAACTTTTTCCATGGAAATTTCTCCACCAATTCTTCAATCCAAGCCAAATCAATGATAGTTTGATGTTTGTTGATGAAATTGACCTCATTTGGAGCAAGTTTGATGTTGGAAAAAGTTTCATTTGAGATGTGCAAAGTTGTGAAATTGACCTATAATGAAAATTACCTGTAATCTTACTATCCCAAAATACCCTTGCCTTGCAAGCTTCATAACTTAAGTTCTATAAATCAGATGAAGGACTTCTAATACATTTTGGAAAGCTAAGATCATGAGTAAAAACTTTCATGTTTGGGTCAAAGTGAGGAGAAACCTCCTTCTAGGTCAAAAATGGCTTGGAAGTTGGTTGACTTTTGTTGACCAAAATCACATTCATCTGATGATCTGTAACTTGCCAGCATCATAACTTGAGTTCTAGAAATCAGATTAAAGACTTCTAGTACTTAAAATAAGTCTAGAAACATGCTCTACAAGTTTCATGTTGGGGTCAAGATGAGATGAAACTTGTATCTTGAGATATGTGGTCTTGAAGTTAGGCACTAAACAGGGGATTTTACACTAACAAGTTTAGAAACCCTAGCTTAGCAACTTCTCCCACTCTTGATTCTTGATAAAGTGATATTGAAATGATATATTAGGCATCTCAACACAACATCCCATGATCACAAAGACTTGGAATTGAGTCTTAATCTCCTTCAATTTCACAGTTGACTTAGGGTTGACCAGATGAAAACCCTAATTGCACCACCTTTGACTGTGGCTCCTTATACTTGACATAACAACTTGAATAAACTCCAACTTGGCTCTCAAAGCATTCAATGAGCTTTCTCAACATCCCATATCCAAAATAGTGGATTCACAACCTTCTGATGATCCTCAATTGGCCTCCAAGTTAGGAGCTGATCCACATACACCCATCAACTCTTTCACAAAGCTTTGACTACTTCTTGGTGACTTGACGACCACTCATACTTGAGTAAAACCCCTTGCTCAGGCTCAAAACTCTTGGTAACCTCCTCTTGCTATGCACAATCTCTTGATCCCCTGCTAAATGAACAATGCTATGCAATGCAAATGCTAGAAGAAAATGAAATGAAACATAAACCAAGTTAAGAAAAGGTTGGTCAAATTTTGGGATGCAACAGGTTGAACCTGGGAAGCATAATAAAGCATGAAAAGCTCGTCTCTCGACACAGAGTAAATATTTTCTTCTTTACCAAACAGGGTGTGTGTAAGAAACTTATGAAGATAGCGGATGGCAGGGTTATGGATGCTTTTAGAGTACATAACGTTAGGTTCAGGATGGTTATTTTCGGTGATGCTACCCCAAAAGTACTCTAGCTCAAGGTTAGTGACTAGTTCCTCTTGTACTATGGTATAGGAATCAGGGCCGCTTGGGAATTCTAGGAGTTCAGTAATCTCTCGGTGGTTAAAATGGTAGTACATGTCAAACATCCTAAAGCTGATAAGGCCACTACTGAATCCATACCCGTGGTCAGGCTGGTAAACCAGTGAGCTAAGGAACTCTAGGGTGAGCCTACGATAGGAACTAAATCTCTTGTTGATAGCAAAATGCTCCCAAGCAATTTGGTTGAGGAGATACATGACACTATCCCGGATACCTAGTCTAGTCATGGTGGGTCTATCAGGGTAGATAGTAAGTGACATCTCTCTTTGAGCAAGGGCTTCAAAGCACCTCCTTTGAGCTCTTCCTCTGAAAATAATGGCCATATAGTCAACTTGGTTCATCGCTAAAGTTAGTAACTAACTAATGTTAAGTTATCCTGTATATAAGTGGACAATGAAAACAAGTTAGTATAATGGATAAGATTGCATGACTATTCTTGGAACAGAAAAATTAAAATCATATAAAAGAAATTTAAAATAAAAGATTAGAAAAATAAACATTAAAACTAAAAAGCGGGTTGTCTCCCACCAAGTGCTTTGTTTTATGTCGTAAGCTCGACATAATTTTAAATTTTACTATTTTTGGAGATGAGTGTGCAACTCAGCTAGCTTTATACTACCGGAGTAGTCTTTGTTTTCAATGTTATAATAATGTTTAAGGCGCTGCCCATTAACGATGAACGGTTCACTAGATTTTCCTTTTATTTCTACTGCGCCATTTGAAAAACTTTTGTTATCTCAAAGGGACCAGACCACCTAGAGCAGAGTTTTCCTGGGAAGAGTTTAAGTCGAGAGTTAAATAGGAGTACTACACCACCCCCAGTAAACTCTTCCCTCAATATATGCTTATCATGCCATTTTTTGTTTGTGCTTTATAGATGTGGGCATTCTCGTAAGCCTCTAACCTAAGCTCTTCCAGTTCATGGATGTCTAAAATTCTCTTTTCGCCTGCGGCAGTAAAATCTAAGTTAAGGGTATTAATGGCCCAATATGCTTTATGCTATAATTCTACCGGCAGGTGACATCATTTTCCATAAACTAACTTAAATGGTGTGGTTCCTATTGGGGTCTTATAGGTTGTCCTATATGCCCACAGAGCTTTGTGTAATTTGGAAGACCAATCTTTCCTAGAGGTTGCAACTGTTTTTTCTAATATTTGTTTAATTTCTCTATTCGAAACCTCTACTTGCCCGCTTGTTTGCGGGTGATAGGGTGTTGTTACACAGTCTCGGACTCCATATTTCATTAATAGTTTTTCGAAAATACTTGAAATAAAATGAGAGTCACCATCGCTGAAGACGAGTCTCAGCACACCGAATCTAGGAAAAATTATGAGTCGTGGAAGCGATTCATTTGTCGGAGAAGTTATAGCCTCGATCCATTTTGATACGTAGTCAACTTGAACAAGTATGTACTTGTTACCAAAAGATGACGGGAATGGTCCCATGAAATTAATTCCCCACACGTCAAAGACTTCTACTTCTAGAATGTCTTTCATTGGCATTTCGTTGCGTCTAGAGATATTGCTGGTGCGTTGGCACCGGTCGCAGTTTATGATTGCAATATGGACATCTTTCCATAGAATGAACCAAAAAAGGCCGGACTGTAAGATCTTAACACAACTCTTTAAAGTGCTTGCATGTCCTCCATAGGGAGCAGAATGACAGTGAGAGATTATATTTTCAATTTCGTCTTCGGGAATACATCGACAAAATATACCATCGACACCTCTCTTGAAAAGTAGAGGTTCATCCCAATAATATTGTTTAATATTGTGGAAGAATTTTTTCTTTTGTTGGTAAGTTAAATCTGGTGGAAGAACTCCAGCTGCTAAGTAGTTGACAAAGTCAGCATACCACGACAGTGTGGCTTCAGTAAAGATCGCTTCCACGACTTCTTTTGTTTCAGTCTCATTGTATGTTAAAGATTGTTCAACTGTGTTTTCTAACTGAGCTATGAGTCTCTCATAAGGAAAATCATCATTGATAGACACTTTCTCAGGCTTAATATCCTCCATTGTCGATAAATGATCAACTACTATATTTTAAGTACCTTTCTTGTCTTTGATCTCTAAATCAAATTCTTGTAGTAGTAGTATCCATCTTAGGAGTCTTGGTTTGGCGTTCTTTTTACTCAATAGGTACCCGATTGCGGCATGATCAATATAGATAATTATCTTTGCTCCTACTAATTAAGAACAAAATTTATCCAAAGCGAACATGACAGCTAGAAGTTCATTTTCTGTGGTGGCATAGTTCATTTGCGTAGGGTCTAGGTTTCTACTAGCGTAATAAATTGCATGAAGCTTTTTATCTTTTCTCTGTCCTAGAACTGCACCTACGGTATAATCACTAGCGTGACACATAATTTGAAACGAAAACCTTCAATCAGGTGGTTGCATGATGGGTGCGGTAATGAGAGCTGTTTTTAGATGTTCAAAGGCTTTCTAGCATTTGTCATTGAAAATGAATTCAGCGTCTTTCATTAATAAGCCAGTCAGTGGTTTAGTAATTTTAGAGAAATCCTTAATGAATTGTTGGTAGAAGCCGACGTGTCCTAAGCAACTTCGTATTTCTCTTACAGTTTTAGGAGGTTGAAGGTTTTCTATAATTTCTATTTTTTCTTTATCTACTTCAATCCCCTTATCAGACACTACGTGTCCAAGTACGATTCCTTGTCGGACCGTGAAATGGCATTTTTTCCAATTTAACACGAGATTTACTTTTACGCATCTTTCAAGTACCATTTCTAGGTTCGATAAGCATCCTTCAAAACTCCGCCCATAAACAGAAAAATCATCGATAAATACTTCCATGATGCTGTCTATAAAGTCAACGAAGATTGACATCATGCATCTTTGGAATGTTGCGGGAGCGTTACACAATCCAAACGAAATTAGTCGATAGGCAAATGTACCATAAGGACAAGTGAAGGTTGTTTTTTCTTGGTCATCAGGATGAATAGGGATTTGAAAGAATCCTGAATAACCGTCTAAATAGAAGAAATAGGAGTGCTTGGCTAATCGCTCAAGCATTTGATCAATGAAGGGCAAAGTGAAATGATCCTTTCGAGTATCTTTGTTCAATTTCCTACAATCAATGCACATTATACTTCCGGTCACAACTCTTTGTGCTATAGATTCTCCTTTTGCGTTCTTAACAACTGTAACACCTCATTTCTTTGGTATGACATGCATTGGGTTAACCCATTGACTGTCAGAGATCGAGTATATAATTCCTGCTTCTAACAGCTTTTTTTACTTCTTTCTTAACTACGTCGCTCAGAATGGGTTTTATCCTTCTTTGATGTTCTCTAGAGGTCTTACAGTCTTCCTCTAGCATAATGCGATGCATACAAATAAAAGGACTTATTCCTTTCAGATTAGAAATGTTGTAGCCTGGAGCAAATGGGTATTTTTTAAGACATCCAGTAGTTTCTCAGTTTCTATTTATCCTAAGTCTGCATTGACTATCACTGGTCGTTCGAGCTCGGTGTCTAGGAATTCATACCTTAAATTTTTGGGTAGTGTTTTAAGTTCTAAAGTCGGTTTCTTTGGGAAGGGCGTATGATTGGGTGTCAGTGCTAGGCATTCACTTAGATTGTCGTCTTGGTATTTACCACGCCAATTATCATCTTAAAAAATTGGAAGTATTGGAATTTTTTGGATTTCTGAATAAGAAGTTTGTTCCATCTTCATTTCTCTTATGCATTCGTCGATGACATCTAGCAGACAACATGTATCATCTATAGCTGGTACCTATAAGAATTGTGTCAAAATAAATTCGACTTTCTCTTCACCCACTTTGAAAGTTAGCTTACCTTTCTTTACATCTATAATGGCTCCGACTGTAGCTAAGAATGGTCTTCCTAATATGGTAGAGGTGTTGGCATCCTCTTTTATGTCCATGATTATGAAGTCAGTAGGAATATAGAATTGACCTATACGTGCCAGAATGTTTTCTAGTATCCCTATCGGGAACTTAACAGAACGATCAGTTAATTGTACAGACATCTTAGTTAGTCTTAATTCTCCCATATCAAGCTAATACTGGCTCCTAAGTTAATACTGGCTCCTAAGTCACATAGAGCTTTGTCTATAACAAATTTTCCAATTGCACAGGGTATGGAAAAACTACCTGGGTATTTCAGCTTAAGAGGCATTTTATTTTGGACTATTGCGCTAACTCAGCAGTAAGCGTAACGATTTTGTTATCCTCGATATTTTCTTATTTGATAAGATTTCTTTAAGAAACTTATCATATGATGGAATTTGGGTGGTAGCTTCTGTAAAGGGTATTTTAATATTCAATTGTTTCAGAAGTTCAACGAATTTTTTGAATTTCCCCATGCTCTTAGATTTAGAAAATCTTTGAGGATATGGAATGAGAGGTTTATAAGGTGGTGGAGGCACATATGGTTCGTCTTTTTCTGAGGCCTCTTGGTCATTACCTTCTTTCTCCTTTATGTTTTATTTATTTTCCTTCTCAGTTTGCTTCTCAGATACTTTACCAAGACTTTGATACATGGATGGATTCTCAAGTCTCGGGTCTGTTGGTTCGTCTAATTTTGTACCACTTCGTAGTATGATAACATTTGCATGTCCTTTTAGATTGGGTTGCGGCTGTCCAGGAAATGTGCCTGCAGGAGCAGCGGTACGTGCTTGTTGTTGTGCCACTTGCGAAATTTGGGTTTCAAGCATTTTGTTGTGAGTGGCTAAAGTATCTACCTTGATTGCTAATTGCTTAATTTGCTCACTAGTGTCTATGTTTTGATTCAGGAATTCTTAATTTGTTTGAGCCTGGGTGGCTATGAAGTTTTCCATCATTAATTCAAGGTTAGATTTCCTAGGAGCATTTTGAGCAGCTACGACAGGTTTCTGATATCCTAGTGGTACAACATGTGCTTGTCCAGGTGCATACAATGCATTGTTGTTTTTGTACGAAAAGTTCGGGTGCTTTTTCCAACCTGGGTTGTAGGTATTTGAGTAACGGTTTCCTTGAGCATAATTCACTTGGTGTATGGAAACTCCTGTCAAAAGTTGACATTCAGGGGCAGCATGCCTAGGAACTCCGCATAACTCATAGTTTGAAGCTATGGCAGGGACGGTGGCTGTAGGTGTTATGGTCAAACTTTCAACCTTTTGAGTGAGAGAATCTACCTTTGCATTAACTTGGTCAAGACTGCTTATCTCGTACATACCACTTTTCGTTGGAGGTTTCTCTACTGAGACTCTTTCACTTCCCCGCTGATAGTGATTTTGAGCCATACTTTCGATAAGTGTATAAGCCTCATTGTAGGGTTTATCCATTAGTGTGCCACCTGCGACGATGTCTATTGTCAATGTTGTGTTGTACAAGAGACCATTATAAAAGGTATGAATGATTAACCATTCTTCTAGACCGTGATGTGGGCAAAGCCTCATCATGTCCTTGTATCTTTCCTATGCTTCGAAAAGAGATTCATCGTCCTTCTGTTTGAATTCATTTATTTGGGCTCTTAGCATAGCCGTCTTGCTAGGTGGGAAATATCATGCTAAGAATACCTTCTTCAACTCGTTCCATGTAGTGACAGATGCGGACGGTAAAGACTAGAGTAAAGCTCTAGCTCTATGTCTTAATGAGAAAGGGAAAAGACGTAGTCTTATTGCTTCGGGGCTGACACCATTTGCTTTTATTGTGCCTGCTTATTGCAAGAACACTGAAAAATGTAAGTTCGGGTCCTCCGTGGGACTTCCAAAAATTGGTTTTGTTGTATAGCTGACAACAACAAAGGTTTTAGCTCGAAGGTATTTGCCTCGATGGGAGGAGTGTTGTACCCCAAAATTTGCCTAACCTTTTCTTTACTTGGTTTATGTTTCATTTCATTGCTCTAGCATTTACATTTGCATATCATTGTTCCTTTGCGGGGGATCAAGATAGGTTTTATAGCAAGAGTAGCTTATCAAGGGTTTCAAGCAAAGCATGAGTGCTCATCAAGTCAGCTGAAGCTGGTCAGAGCTCTTTGTAAAACAATATTGGATGTGTGTGGCTTAGCTCCTATCTTGGAAGCTAATTGAGGATCATCTGAAGATCACAAGTCCATGATTATGGATATGGAATGTTGGAGAAGCTCATTGAGTGCTTTAAAATCCATTGTGGAGCTTATCCAAGTTGTTATGTCATGTGCAAGAGGTTACAATTGAGGATTGCACACCTAGGGTTTCATCTGCCTAGTGCAAGGTCCATTGTGGATTTGAAGCAGATTAAGACTTAGTTCTAAGTCATGGTGATCATGGAAGGTTGTGTTAATACATTTGAGATGCCATTAGAAGATTAATCCAAGAAGAATCAAGAGTGTGAGAAGTTACTAAATTAGGGTTTCTCAATGTAAAATCCTCTATTTAGTGCCTAACTTCAAGACCACATATCTCAAGATACAAGTTTCATCTCACCTTGATGCAAACATGAGACTTGTAGATCATGTTCCTAGATTTCTTTTGAGTACTAGAACCCATCCATTGGGTTTGTGGGACTTAACTTATGATGCTGACAAGTTATGGGTCCTTAGATGAATGTATTTTTGGTCAACAAAAGTCAACCAACTTCCAAGACACTTTTGACATAGAATCAAGTTTCTCCTTAACTTGAAGTGAACATGAGAGTTGTTCCTCATGATCTTAGGATTCCAAAAAGTCCTAGAAGTCCTTCATCTCATTTGTAGAACTCAAGTTATGAAGCTTGCAAGGCAAGGGTATTTTGGGAAAGTGAGATTATAGGTCATTTTCATTATAGGTCTTGTTCATCCACTTGTGCACTTCAAATGAAACTTTCTCCAACATGAAAGTTGCTCCAAATGGTCCCAATTTCATCATAAAACACTCAATTGTCATGAACGTTTCTTGGTTATGAAGATTGGTGAAGAAAAATCATGGAAAATAGACTTTAAAGGCATGAATTAAATTGATTTGTTTTTGGAACCTTTTTATGCCATGTTTGTGCATATTTTGAGTCACAATATCACAACAAGGATAGTGCACAAATTGGATTTAAGGTATGCAAGCAAATACACGAGCAATTTCAAGTTACTTCAAGAAGAAGTTTCACATTCAATATCAACCATTGGATCAAATTCAGGGATAATTTACATCCACATGATCAAACCAAAGTCCCAACAGTGAATTTGAATAAAAAACAAGGGAAATTGGAGCCAATTTACGTGTGCAGGAAGCTTGAAATTCCAAATTGGGCATTTTTGAATTACACTCAATTCAAGCCAAATTGGGCCTCCAAACCATTCTAGATCCAACATATAAAAGGTTCAGATCAAGTTTGAAGCTTCATTCAACCATTTTTGTAAAAGGAGAGCTCAATTACAGTTGGATAAATCAAGAGCATTTTCAAAATCGTGAATTAGAATTGAGGCAAATTCAAAGCAATTCAACATCAGAATTATCTTTCTTGAGCTTCATTGAGTGGATCTGCATAGTTTGAGCAAGCTTAAGCATCATTTGAAGCTCCAACAGAGAGACTCCATTAGGTATTCTTCATTTCGAAATTTCTCTCTCAATATGCATTGAATTCACTCCATTATTGTTGCATCTGAAAACCTACACTTGGTAGGCAAAATCTGGATCATAATTTGTCTTATTTGTGAACATTTCAGTTGTGTGCTTGAATTTTCATTTTCTCGATTCTCTTAGAATATGCATGATAAATGATTTTGGACGGTGGATCTATGATCTACGTAAGTTCCTCCTGAGATTGGTATAAGATTTGGCTCCATTTGATGAGGTTTTAGAACCTCAGCTTCGGTGGTGTGACCGGAGAAGACGACCGGAGAACAGTGCTCCGGCGTCTGGTTTTGTTTCCCGTTTTGATGAGTCAGTGTGGCATGTGTGCCTTGGACTCTTTGACTTTTCTTGATCAACGGACGAGATTTGTTTTGACCGGCTGATGTGTGATGCTGACTGCCACGCAATTTAATGAAACATTGTGTTTCATTGTGGCTCAGCTTGTGTTTTGTTTTGGGCCAGAAGTGCTTCTTGCACCTCCCTCTTTGAGAAGCCCAATGATTTGAACTGTGGAAATTTCTATTTGCCACGCTTTGTGTTTTTATTTTATTTTCATTTTATTTTTTTATTCTGTTTTGATTTTAATTCATTTAAAATACCTCCAATGATTAAAGAATTTCACAAAAATACTTTTAGGACATTTTGAGATGTCATTTAATTTTTGATATTTTTTATTTTATTTTTGGATTATTTTTCAATTAAAAAAGAATTAACTGTTTGGAGGTGTTTTAATTGGATTATTTCTTGCTCCTTTTGTGTTCTTGGCTTGTTTCTTGAGAAATCTTTTTCTCCAAGGACTGAGTCTCTTTTCTCATTTCAATGATGAATTTTAGAGCCTTATAGGATGAATTTCCCCTGGTTTAATGCATTTTGGTTTGGCTTTTAAGTCATTTTTGTTGACCCTCGATTATTCCATTTCAAAGTGGTACACCTTAGGGATTTATTTCTTTTGGTGGTGCTTTGATGGAACATTTCCCTTGTGCTTTTGGCCTCTGGTTGCCAACATCTTGTTGATCTTTTGAGATTTTGTTTGATTATATTTTAGCCTTTTTCCTATTTTTGAGGTAACTTGCAAGTCAAGTTACTTCTAAGGGTGGCTCATACAAGTGCTTGACCTAGTTTGATTTGAAAATGACCTTTGTGGATCCATTAATCTCTCAACTCTTCTTGATTCATATTGTCAACATGTTGAGCTTGTTGATTATTCATTTTTAGGTCATAAATGTGTTCATTGCTTGTTGAGATTTGCATTTCTTTTTAGGCTTTCCACTTGAACTTCAAGTGTTGAATGTGCTTAAGACTTAGGTCTTTCTCCATGCATATCTTTGCATTCTTCTTAGTGTGCTTTCTCTCTTGCTTTGTGCACCTTCTCCTCTAATCTTTACCTCTGTCCAATGACTTAAGGATCCTATTTGTGATGGTTTAGTCCCTCCTTTGGAGGAACTTGAAGCATGTCATGAATGGTGAGCCTTTGAGGACCTCTTGCTTCTTTTTCTTGCATGATGAATGTGATGCACATGGTTGAGTTACCCATGTGAGTTCCTTGATGTACTCACATTGCCTCCCATTCTCGCATTCAATCATGGCTTCTTCTCCTTTCTTTTTTTTTCCTTTGGGCATGGTTGATGAACATATGGTTGTAGAATCTTCTTTCTCCCATTTCATCCCATTTTGTGCATTTGCCTGATTTCATTTGTGTTCATTCTCTCTCCTTTGCTTTTGCATCTTCTCATATACATGCTTGAGGTTGAGATTTGATTGGGGAGGCTACTGCCCCACACTTTGTTCCTCCCTCACTTTCATTCTAATTGTGCATTACATGTTTGCATACTTGCATCTTTCTTATTTTATGCTTCCTTCTTCTTCTTTCTTCTTTGCCATGTTCCCTTAGGACCTCTAATCTCTTGAGATTATGATATACCTTAGGCTTAAACCCATGCATGATAAAATTAGATAGCATTCCCTTTACCTCAATCATAGGTACACTTTGCATGACAACTACTAGGTTTGAGTTAGTCTCCCTTTAGTGTGTCCTTTCTCTTCTCATCTTCAAACACTTTCAAAACACTTAATAAAGGCTAATGAATGTTATGTGTTACGAGCCATAAGTACTTGGGAAATGGTGATTGGGGGGCTCCCTCTCAATTGCTTAGAGTGTTTAGTGTACGCCCTTTGGGCGATATGCAACGCATTCGCTCCTAGGTCATAGTCTTTAGTGCAACATGAGTTACAAATCAAACTCAAAACACTTCTTCTCTAGAAGATACAAAAACAAATCATCAAACTTTTTTATCCTTCGGGATCTTAACTTGTAAAACCTTTTTCATAAAAAGAGAGTTTTGTTAACTCTTGGTTCTACCGCAAACAGGTAAAGCCTAAGTCTCCAATGGTCGAGTTGCATACACCTAACTGCTAGAACTAAGATTAAACCCTACTCGGGCAAAAACATTTTTAAACCAACTGGTGTTCTCGTTATCCCAAACTACGTTTGCTATGATTTCTCGTATCAGACGAGGATACGTAGGGACAAGAAGGCGATGTCTTGGCGAGCAACCCTCCCCACCTTCACCCGTAGTTTTCCGAACTATGTTGACTCTGACTTTCCCATTGCACAAGGGAGTACGTAGGCATAGAGCGGCGATGCTCTATCGAGTCTCTTTTCTTTTCTTTTGTCCCTGAGTCGTAGCTTAGATAGTTTCAATAACCCTTTTAGGTAGACAACAAAGCGTGGATCCCGTTGAGTACGACGGACATGAGGGGTGCTAATACCTTCCCCTTGCGTAACCGACTCCCGAACCTAAGATTTGGTTGCGATGACCGATCTTATCCCATTTTCGTTAGGTTTTCTCTGATCGTTTCATTTCCCTCTTTTGGGATAAATAACGAACGGTGTCGACTCTTCTATCATTGTCGACTCTTTTTCGCAGTAGCAACAAGGAGCAGTAATACTGTTATGTGGCTCATCCTGTGAAGGGATGGCATAATACTTGAGAGGTCGATTATGAGGTTCTTCAACCATAGGTATTGGTAATTCTGGAAAGGGAATTTCAGATGGTGGAAGGTTATACTTAATTCGGAAACTGTTAATTTGGCATCTTAAAATAATAAAACGCTCGATGTCGACGATCGATTGCTCAAGCTTTTCACCTTTAGAGCGAGTGTTTGGCATACAATCGATGACTTAAAATAGGGAAATAGTTTCCTTAGTCTATACTTTGCAACACTAAAGTTATGATATTGACTTACTTGGTCCCTGGCAACGACGCCAAAAACTTGATCGCTATTTAGTATGTCTAAATGCTTCGTGACTGCAAGTGCACAGTCTGATCGCATAGCTTTAAAGATTATTGAACCTAAAAGAGCAAGAATCGATCTACCGTTATCTAATGCTACTACGTAAATCTAAGGCTAATAGATTTCTAAGTCGAGATGCAAGTAAGAAAATAAGTCCAGATTGAAATATAATTTAAATCAAGATAATGCGTAATATCGGTATATAATTTTGTCAATCATCAGGGGTTCAATAATTCATGAGCAATTAGTTTAAAAAGGAAAAAATATTATTCTGTAGAAAATACTCATTTAAAATACTTTATCTCACACTCTCGTGTTCATTGAATTAGTCTCAAATCAGAATGAAGTCTCTCGCTCTCTCATTTGTATTTAAAAACACTTTTTGAAAATAAGCAGATCCTAATGAATCCTAAAACGCTCTCACTGCATTTAAGACTAATGTTCAGTTTTAGCTATTTGGTTAAGACCTCAAACTCTCGCTTTATTGATCTTAACCTTCGTTACCTTTTTACTCTCGTAACAAAAGTTATTAAGTTATTAAAAAAGGCACTAAGACCAGAAGAATAAATCTGTTAAATTTACACCATGATTTACTTAACCCCTTTCGACCGATCATAATTACATACCGATATTAAAAGGTTTAGCCAGACATGGCTTACATGCTATTACAAAATTTAATCTTAATGCTAAACAAAAAAATAAAAGGAACGCATAAAAATAACAACGAAAACGAAAGTAAATAAATGGAACCTGACAATTACGAGGTATAGAAAAACACTTGGATTATGGAGGTCGGCTTGTAGTTCAGTACAAAATTACAACCCGTAAATCAATCCTAATACTAACTGGAAATTGTTTATCAGTGTGAAAAACAATTGTCTTATACAAAATTCCTCTAAAAATTGTCTAAAACTAAGAACAAAAACTCTGAAGAAAAATAATGCGAAAACAAAAATCAAAAGTGGCTCCCCGTTTCCAAAACCATATGTGGCTTTTATAGTTGTTACTGGTGACGGTTACCCAAGATCTCAGGCCAAAATGTGGAGAGAAGCCCGAAGAAATAGTACGGAGGAGTGGAAAAAATGCAGGGAGGAAGTGGCACACGCCACTTTCCTTTCTTTTAGGAGTGGCAGTTGCCACTCTTCCTTCTTTCTAGGAGTGGCACTCGCCACTCCCCTCTCCCTTTGGAAGGTGGCAAGTGCCACACACATGCGGCAAGTGGCACTAGTGTTTGGTGGCCCCCACCTTATTTTTTTCTTTCCTTTTCTATTCTTTCTTCTTCTTTTCTTTCCTTCCTCTTTTCTTTCCATTTCTTTCTTCTTTTATTTCTTTAATCCATATTTTTGATAACTTACAAAACATAAGAAAATAGATGCGTAATAGAACATAAATCAGATAAAATAGAAATAATCGCAGATAAAATTCATGTAAGTCAAGTCAAATATACGATATAATTTCGCGTTATCATCTTCAACGACTTGATCTAAAATATCCTTATACTTATTAGTAATAAAACCATACCAAATAACCTTCTCCTAGTTTATGATTCTCCACTTCCATTTACTTATGAGGGCTAAGTTAAAAAGTTCACAATGTTTAATCTCTAAGCCTCTATGTATGTTATCTTGACAAAATTTAGTCTAACTCATCCAATTGATATTCCCTCTTGTCTCCTCACCACCCCAAATGAAGGCCCTTTCCAATTTTGTTTTCTAATTAATAACCAATTTTGGAGCCTTATAAAAGGTGAAGATGTATATGGGTAGACTATTAAAAATAGAGTTTGTCAACACAACCCTTCCACCAATTGAAAACCTTCTTCCTCTCCAAATAGGAAAATTACGATGAAACTTATTTAAAGTATGATTCTAGGTGTATTTTCTTCTAGGGTTGGCTAGTGAAAATTCCTTATACGAGAAAAGGAAAATGACTAAGGCAATAAGAAAAAGAAAGAAGATATTGTCTCAATAAAGGACTTTTTCAATTTTATCTCATACAACTCACTCTTGTGAAAATTTACATACACCCCTGACACTAATTCAAAACCCCCCTCATTATTCCTTTGATACTCTATAAATTAGACCAATACCTTTCACCCATAATCATAGTATCATCAAAAAAACTCCAAGACTTCAAACTGAATGGGTCCATTGACTTTAAAAGTTTAGAAATATACCTTTTGAATTGTATTTTTCACCAAACATGTCTAACCTTTAGCTACCAACAAAAACAAGAAAGAAGACAAGAGATATTCTTTCTTTAAACCTCTATAGGCTTGAAAATTCTTGGAAGAGCTACCATTGACTCGAATTTAAAAGTTACTTGAGAACACACGCATATCCATCCACCCCATCCACCTAGCACAAAAGCCCATAATTCCCATAACACTTATAAGATAGTTCCAAGACATTGTTAGACAAATGCAACTTATCTAAAGGGGGTTGAATAGATCCTCAATGTAGCGGTAAAAATTGTGAGTATAAGTTATTGATTAACTTAAATCATAAAACAAGAGTCGTCACCGCACTTTTATTATATCCAAAGGAAAGGAAAAAAAGCGAACAAAACCTAAAGGAGTTCTAAAACAAGAACAAATAAATAGCTGTCGCAACTGCGAAAAACACCCAGCGGAAAATAGAAGAGTCTCCACCTTTCGTTATTTATCCCAAAGAGAGGGAAAGGAAATGATCAGAAAAACCTGAAGAAAAGGGAAAAGACGAGGTCATCGCAACCAAGTCCTGGATTCGGGAGTCGGTTACGTAAGGGGAAGGTATTAGCACCCCTCACGTCCATCGTACTCGATGAGATCCACGCTTGTTATCTATCTAAGGGTGTGTTTAAACTATCTACGCTACAGGCTTGCGGGACAAAAAAAAAGAAAAGAGACTCGGCAGAGCATCGCCTCTCTGTGCCTACGTATTCCCTCGTGCAATGGGAAAGTCAGAGTCAATGTAGTTCGGCTAACTACGGGTGAAAGGGGGGAAGGTTGCTCGCTAAGACATCGCGTCTCGTGCTTACGTACTTTCATTTGGTATGAAAGATCAGAGCAAACGTAGTTCGGGCCGACACGAAACCACAGGTTGATTAAATGTTTTAACCGAGTAAAGTTAAACCTCTGTTCCAACAGTTAGGGACAAAGCCTGTTTGCGGTAGAACTGAAGCTTAACAACACTCTTTTCTGAAAAAAGGTTTCTGATTAATCCCGAAGGAAAAAGGTTTGAAGTTTTGTTTTTGTGTTTTTTAGTGAAGTGAATTAATTCGGTTTGTGGTTCACGTTGCACTAAAGACTATGACATGGAGGCGAATGCATCGTGTATCTCCCCTAAACGGGACGTACACTAAACACTCTAGATAAGCGAGAGGAGACCCCTCACTCATTATTCCCGATGTAGCTTAAGGCTCGTAGCGCGCAACGTTCATCGCATTTATTAGATGAGTTAGAATTTTTTTGAGATGAGAAAGAGAGACGCACGGAAGGTCTAAGGGAAACTCGGTCCTAACATTGTCATGCAAGATGGTCCTAAGGTTTGGATGAAAAGGGGAAACATCTACCCTAATGTTGGCATGCTTGGATTGAACACCTAATGTCTCTCCTACTCCCGTCCTAAACGGAGGGACTAGGAATCCTATGGGGATCATGGCAAAAAGCACAAGAAGAACAAAGGAAGGATCAATCACAAGTAGAAAATGCATACACGAAGAAAACATGCAAAGAGGGACGAACAAAGTGTGGGGCAGCAGCCGCCATAAGCACATCTCGACCCCTTTGGAGAAAACAAAGATGCAAAACACAAGATGAAATGCACATGCAAAGATGCAAGCAAACATGAACATGAAAATGCAAAAAAGGAAATGAGCGGATGAGATGTAATGAGAGAAGACAATCCTCTACAATCGTCGACCATCAATCATCGAAGAAAATGGCAGGAAAAGAAATGTGGGGCAGCAACCGCCACAAGCGCATCTCGACCATAGCTCTTCGTTCAAGCAAACAAGGATGAACATCACATTGAACAACATGCACAAATATGTATTCAAGTGGAAATCGAACAAAACGAGTCGACAAAAAAAATCATGATCAAACGATAAAAATAAACGACATATATACCAAACATCACACTCCTAATGCATCACACTGGTCTATGATGATTCGAAGTGGAACGGTATGCAAAAACACCTTAAAAAACAGTAAAACATGCCCACTGTTACAGTGTTAATCGGTTAACCCCTAGGGTTAATCGGTTAACACCTTAAAAAGTTTGGAAAATCTGGAATTTTGAATAGGTTAATCGGTTAACCATATGCGTTAACCGATAAAACACTGTTAACGTTTTGAAAATTTTGAAAGTTTGAAGTGGTTAACCGTTAACCATATGCGTTAACCGATTAACACTGTAACAGAGGCCAAAAACAGCAGTAGAAAAAAGCACTTTCAGCACAAAATCACTTAATCAAATGATCCCAAAGATCAGCTTATCAAATAAGCACGAAATTACACCTGCAAACAGAAAACCAGTAGACATGCAAACATGTCTACACAACACAATCACAATTCAAACGGATCGAAATCAACCAAAATTCAATCGAATATGAAGATTAACATGATAAACTCAAAAATTAAATCGGATCGAGAATTCCAACCTTCGAAGCAGAGATTTGCTTCGGTAAATGTTTATCAACTGAATTTGAGCAGATCCAAACAAGATTATCTGGAAAACTTCAAGATCCACAATAATTATTGCAAGAGGAATGAAGATCCAACACTTTTAAGCCAAATTACTCCAAATAAGCACTTCCAACTCAAGCTCCAAAATTAGATCTCAATTTGCACGAAAATTGATTATGAAAATTAATCCGATGATGATGATGGAATGGAGGTTTATGCTCAAGAATTCATTGATTTCAATGAAAAATCAATGAATCCAAATGATGAAGAGCTTTGAGTGAGGGTTTGGGAAATGGAGAAGTTTGAGAGAAAATGGAGAGCTCAAGAGTGAATTCTAAAAAATGAATTGAATTATGAGAGATTGGATGGTTTGGTTTGGAGTGAATCACTTAAGTACTCTCTTGGTTTGGATCCAAAGCGAGGTTTGGAAAGTGGTTTGGAAATCAAGGTTTGGAATGAGGAGTGGGAATTTGGAGGGAAATCTGAATTTTAAAGAGGTTCTAGATCCTTCCCACATGCAAAATTTGAATTTCCAAAGACCAAAAATGAACCCCAAATGAAAATTACTTGAAATCTCACGTGCAATGCAAAATCTGCTTTGCTTAACCGGTTAACCATATAGGTTAATCGGTTAACACCTCTGAAACTTTGAATCTGGGCTAGTTTTCCATTGGTTAATCGGTTAACCATATGCGGTAACCGATTAACACCTTCAAAAATTTGAATTCTGGCGCCTTTTGGAGGGAAACCTGCCCGTTTGCCCGTTTTTTTCCGTTTCAAACCCTGTTAAGCTTCTGGAATATGCTCTTGAACGCTGTAACCATGAGAATGCTCGAGATAACCTTAATGCTGCTTTCTGAGCTAAAAAATTCCATGCAAAACAAAATAAAATCGGTCGTCCAACCGCTGGGCAAAATAAACGCTGGCCGATACTCGCTGCGTTGACTGCTTGCACTGAAGGTGAATTCCGAGCCACAGGAAAACCTCAATCCCCCGTCTCAAGAACGAATGCTATGCAATGCAGAAATGCTAGAAGAAAATGAAATGAAACAAAAGCCAGTTGCACAAATCGGTTGGTCAAATTTTGGGGTGCAACAACTGCCCCTATTCAAGCGACTTGGACCTGACTGGATGAAAAGCGAACGACTTTCAAACAATCAAGGTAAAAGACGATTGAATACCAAAGAAACCCGGAAATTTGCCAACCGCAGAAATAAACTGCAACTCTGATTTGGGAAGCGTCTCCGAGAACTGAATACAGATAGTTACAACGGTATCAAGCTGACTGATCATCTGGTAAAGAATACCTGACTAATGGTAGACAGGAAGAAATACATACTCACATCGTCCAAAGGTAGACGGAAAGACACCAAAATGTTCACATTGTCTAAGGATAGACAGAAAGAACACCCAATACTCACATCGTCTAAGGATAGACGGAAAGACACCCAATACTCACATCGTCTAAGGATAGACGGAAATACACCAAAAATGTTCACATCGTCTAAGGATAGACAGAAAGAACACCCAATACTCACATCGTCTAAGGATAGACGGAAATACACCAAAACGCACTTCAAAACCATTCATCAAATTGCAGAATTCTTTCGTCCATAGGAATTGATGGAAATAAAATATCTTCGAAGGGCCACATCGTCAATAGGAATTGACAGAAAGAACACCATCTTCAAAGAGCCATGTCGTCAATAGGAATTGCCAACAAGGAAATCCAAACATTCTTCAAAGAGCCACAACGTCAATAGGAATTGACAACACGAAAACCCTCTTAAAATGCCATCTCATCCGATAAACGGAAAGAAAACCACGTCCGAACCTCACATCGTCTAAGGATAGACGGAGAGAAAAACCATATCCGAAACTCACATTGTCTAAGGATAGACGGTAAGAAAACCTGCTGGGGAAACACGTCGTCAATAGGAATTGGCGGCAAGAAAATCTGTTGGGATGTCATCATTAGAAGACTGATGGACAAAGCATAACCGACGTATGATCTGAAACCCGAGTAAACCGACAAGCTGTCTAAACAAAGCTGTTGGATAAATGCCCCTGTACTGATTGAAGAGCGATTCAAGTTGCCGCGGAAAGTTTACAGAAACTGGCTTATGCTTCGTGCATATGCTTATGTTTGAATATGGCGTAATGCTCCATACGAAATGGAAATGCTACGCATTTGAGGATGCAGTGGAAAGATGATGCAAATATGATAACTATATGCAAACATGCAGATGCAGGCTCGGGCTGCCGGGGAAAGCTGGATACAACAGAATTGCTCCAGCAAAAAAAATGCTGAAGATGAAGCCAACTTCGCTGGGGATAACCGGATGTTCCAAGTATGATTGGACTTTTGCTGGAGAAAACAGACGAAGTCTTCCTGCGTACCAATGAGAATTGGATTTTAGAATAGAGCAAAGGGTCAAGTACGACTGACGCTTGAAAAATATCCTGTCTGAATTCAAAGGTTTTTTGGTTGAAGGGTCAGGGAATAGTAGCACGACTTCCCGACATTCGTCTTGCACTTGAAGGTTGATCGAACCTACTTGAACAGCTTCGAGTAGCTTTGATGATACAGAGAGGAATCATTCCTTCGATTCAAATTTTGCCCCAGCCTGTGGGATCTCTGTGGGGATGTTCCTAGAAAGGAAACTTGAAATCTCACACCCCGACGATTTGAAATGAACTGCCCAAGCATCTTGAACCTTGCAGAGGAGCTTCACGTTAACTGCCTTCTGGTCGAGAATAACTTTTGCGCTCTTAGGGTGGCCTGCCCCCATCCTGCAATGACTTTGCCCCTGATTGGCGACTTCACTGGGGATGATACCTATAGCTGCGAGATATCCACCGGATCTCAACCTGATTTCCCCTATTAACTGTCTTTTGGATGGCTGGCTCCCATGTTGTGATCATTTGATATACTGCCTCGGTTCGACGCAGTATTCAGGAATTCTACATCCTATCCTGATCAGACTTTCCACTGTGGAAACTTTCCTGCTGTCAAGCACTTACTCGCAAGTAAAACAAATTGTTCTGCATAAAAGATATATTAAATGCAATGCATATGACAGTTTTGAAATTCCAATTTGTTCACTGGAAATTTTTTTTTGACATAGGGTGAACAAATCACTTATCGTCATGTCAACATTAAAACAACATTGTAAGAGGAATCCTTTTAGGAGTCGATTTCGATGCAATCTTTACCGAAGTATGCTTTCAAAACAAACCCTGCTTCAATTAGGACTTTTTCGGGTTGTAATGTGGTCAGGTTCACGGTTAAGAAAGAAAGGATAAAGGCTCGAAATTTATTTTACCCACCCATTCTCCTTGATGTTATCCAATCCTATATTCAACTAATTCGACACTAGCGCTCACCTCTTAGAGGTTGAATGACAGGAGTGATGGTTCCGGAAACCACAAGTTTTGGGACTGACAGTCACTTGCTTTTTCGTCTTTGGTGCCTGAATCACACGACTTGTTTTTCATCATAATTTTTCGATTTCCCTATTTTTGCCTGAACTGGCTCTTTTGAGCTTCTTTTGATTTGAAAGTCCAGCGGGACGCCTTAATTTTTGCCTAAGCCACTTGTTCTCAATTTATTGACTTAGCGGGCTTCTTCTTTTGATTCTTTTCTTTTTTTCTTCTTTGATTTTTTTTTGAACAAATCGTGTGACACCGACTTGTCTGACTTGTTGAAGGGAATGTGACTGTTTCACTCCTTGGATGGTAATGGATAACCAATGTAGTTTTTTAGGTACGACCTATACAGGTGCGATTTATCCTCGAACGGAAACACTTCTTTTGCGATTTGGACGCTCGGTCAAATTAGCTAACACGTACCCTGCCCCCAGGTTAAGATTGAGGGTTTTTCATTTTCAGAAAGAAAATTCTACTACAAGGCTCAAAGGGGTTGACAAGGGATTATCATCCTTATGTCTCCGGTGTTTAGGAATTTGAAACAATGCTTGTACATCATCAGCAGGTCTTATTCAAAAGCATACAATCGGAAGCTTGCGCGTCTTTCAATTTTGTCATCCTCCCCGAATTCCGCTTAAATAAGCGTTTGATATCTGTAAAAAGCAATTAGTGAACACGAATGGATTAAATCAAAACATGCATATTCATTTCATTAATATCAATCGAAAACAAACAAGTTTTACAAATGAGTTTGCACTTTAACAGAAAAGAAATTACAAACATAAAGGAATAACAGGATAAAACGAAAATTGCCAGCCTCTGGGAACTGGGCTTTCACACTGATTAACTGCTGGGGGGATGTGACCCTTGAAGTCTTCAAACTCAATCAGACGAGCGATGTACGACCAACTCTCCTCTTGGAAAGGATATGCACCTTCGATCCATCAGCTGTTGTACCCTGGCTTGAAAAGCCTCGCAATCCTCAGTAGAATGCCCTATGGATCCTCCATGATATCCATATTGAGCATTGGGATCATACCCGAGAGGGTAAGGTTCTGGCACCGGTTTGAGAGCTCTGGGCTCCACCAAAGAATTCCGAACTAGGTGTGGCAACAGCTGACTGTACGACATAGACACTGGACGAAGAGGAGCATTCCTTCTTTTCAAATTTTTGTGAGGCCTATTCTAATTCTGGTACTGATAGTTTTGCTGTAAAGACCTAAAAGGTCATGGACTCTGAACAGCAGAAACATCCGGCGACTGGGTTTGATTTCTTGAGAACTCTCTTTGTTCAGGCGCTTTCATCCTTAAGCTTGACCCAGGAACAGGCAGCAGCTGTGGGTCGGGGGATTCTGACACCAAAGATTATAGGATATACTCCTGACCTACTGCAGCTTTAGGTGAGGGAATAGGAACACCATCCCCTTTGCATGATAGGGAATAACTTTGCCTGATACATTCATGCCGCCCGGCGTGAATTCAATTGTCTTCGAATCAATCAGGTCCTGAACCTTATGCTTAAAAGCTTTACAGTTCGCGACGTTGTGCCCCTGTCCCCCAGAGGGGAAATCACAATAAGCATTGATATCAAAGCCTGGTGGTGGCTGGCCAGTAAATGGAGCCAGAGTCCGAGGCTTAACCAACTGAAGTTGGAGCAAGAGTTGCACCAACTGAGCATAATCCATGGGAATCTGATCGAAGATTTTGTCTTGTGATTTTATCCTTTGACCATATCTTCTAATCCTAGGATTCTCCTGAGAAACGGGACATAGATGATGACGCAGAAGTTTTGGAAGCTCCGGTTGTACAGAAGATCTCTGACACACATTACGCTCTGGTAAAGGTTCCATAGATAAAAGTATAACAAGCATCTTTGCTGCAGCCTCAGGCACTTGATCACCTTTTTTTTCTGAGCACGTTCCTTATGAATTCCATGATTAAGCCCACCTGAGTTTTCAACTGATTGTTCTCCTCTTTGAGCCTCTCCTGATCCAGACGTAACGCTTGCATGTCCATGATAAACTGCCTCAATTGGCCCTGGACTTTCTTCAACTCTGCCTGAATCTGATACATTCCTCTTTGTTGATTCCCTGAGTTGGATATCCGTGGAAACTGAACTCCTCAATCCTTCTACCTTTAAAAACCCAACAGAGTTAATAACAGAAGGCCACTGAGAACACCTGCGATGCAAATGAGAATGCAAGATGCAAAATGCAAACATGTCTATGTATGCACAGGGAGATCTTCCCCTTGATTCCGGTTTCAATAACAAGAACAACAGAGATGGATAAGAACGCCACAATAAATCTTCTCATATATCAAGTAAAGCTGAGATAATATAACCAATGAGAAAAACCCGCGTACAAAGAGGTGTTGATCTCATCCAACATCCCTGGTGATGATTAAGATACAACAGCAAATGAAACTACAGAAGATAAAACTCCCTAGTAACCGTGATCTCTACGCCACTCCTGAGACTCCTTAAGCATCTCTTTTGTGTCTGGATGGTATGGGCTCTCAATCAACTCTCTAATAAGGACATCCCTCTTGCGTATCACATCCCAGAGATAATGACAATAATCCTCCCAGGCACCTTCGCCAAAAGCATCCTCAAGCCCGGGTCTCTTCACACCTGCGCGTGCTTTGAGCTCTTCAAGTGCTGATGATGCCTCTTGGTACACCTTCTCAAATGCGCTCCGGCTGAATGATTCCAATAATACTTCTTTCTCCTTAGCCTTGAATTGCGCCTTTAGCTTATCAACCTGAATACGAAGCTGGTCCTCCCTCTTCTTGTTGGAAGTCACAATAGCATTCCACTGCTCATTGAATTTGGATATCTTCAGATAGGCTCTGTCTAAATCCTCCTTCTTACTCTTCAGAACATCACAAGTGCTTTTCAGATCAAGATCGACTTGCTTCCTTGCTTGTACCTGATCAACAAGTTCCTCCTTCAACTTGATCAAGGATTCTGACCTTGTCTTGGCTAAGTAAACAGCTTCCCCCTTATCATGTTTCAACTGACTGATTTCCTATTTCAACTCTTCATTCTCTTTGTGTAACTCTTCCTTCTATGCCCAAAGCTTGGTATATCTCTAGATATCGACGGTTGTAGGTGGCTCAATGACTAAGGGATACAGTGGTTCTTCAACAGGAAACAACAATAGTACCTCTTCAACCCTTTTCCGAATCCAATCCGAGTAGGGATCATATGCTCTACAATCTTCTTTACCTAAAGAAAGCTTTCCCTTCTTGTAAATTTTACCCCAAACGTCCATGAATATGGCTGAGATACAAGGATCAATTACATCTGTGAAGTACAGAGATTCCGGCACTTCCTCTTCTTTCAGAGGTCCTTTCAAAGCATAACCGAATTGCCTCATAGCAAGAGAAGGATTATAATTGATACCGCCTTTCCTCCCTATCAAGGGCACATTAGGAAATCTACCACAACTAAATATAAGCTCACGACACAGCAAGTCTCGGTTGAACCAGACGATATTCTTTTCTGTTAAACCCATAAGTCTCTTCGACCACTCAGATGAGTTCGCGGAATCCACAAAAGCTCCAGAGCGAGGAAGGTGATCAACAAACCACTTATGCAATAGCGGGGCGCAACAAGAAACCATCTTTCCTCTTCTTTTCTCGTTTTTGTAATGCATGGAATGATACAAGTCTCCTAGAAGAGTAGGGACGGGGTTCTTGGAAGCGAAGATATGAAAAGCATCAAAATCCAAAAAGTTCGGTACATTGGGAAACAACACAATGCCACAGACACACAGAGCCAAGATAGCACTGAAAACTACCCAACAACCCTTATCAGCATACTCTCGGGCTTTGTCGACCAAGAAGGGTACAGTAAATCTGGGAACTCCGTTTCTGCTAATAATGTGATCTGCCAAGTCAGAGGC
This sequence comes from Lathyrus sativus, assembly GCA_963859935.3. Lineage (NCBI taxonomy): Eukaryota > Viridiplantae > Streptophyta > Magnoliopsida > Fabales > Fabaceae > Lathyrus > Lathyrus sativus. The sequence continues at coordinate 26,283,407 of OZ012737.1, forward strand.
GCTCAAATAAAGAGCGGCGGACAACTTCTCGAGATTAGGCTCTTCTTCGAAGCTGAAGAAAGGCACTTTGTTCAAAATCGGGACCCCTAAGATGTAAGCAAATTCCTCCAAAGTCGAAACCAACACATAGTCCGGAAACGTGAAGCATCGCAGCGGAGGATCATAAAACTGCAGAAAGGTATGAATAGCTCCATGCTCATAACTCATGAGCCTACAGACAAACTTCAGAATTCCACCATACTGTTCTCTGAAAGCTGCAAGAACACCAAGATCAGCCATGGAAATCAGACCAAATAAAGTTCCCAACTCAGGTGCTGGAAATTTGTACACAACAATCCTCTTTCTGCTTGCTTCCATCTCTAAAGAAGATCAGTACTATAATCAAGGGAAAGATGAGAACCTGTAACACACACAAACATGCAATGTTAAATGCAAAATGATTATGCAAATGCACACATGGGATCAAGGTATCCAATGCTCAAATTCTGTTGTTGTATCGTTGACTGAATTCAACCAGAGCTCCGCTCTAATCAGAACACTGAGATAACACACTGGATGGAACACTCAGGATCAAAAGTCCGCACTGACAAGAAAAACAGGGTTGGTTGAAGGCCAGGTTTCCTGCAAAACCCATCCCCTCTCACATGTGGGTCCTAGTCTTGAAAGGTACGACATCCTATGCAGGCAGTCAGCGTCACAAACTTTCGAGAAACGATGATACGTTCACCATTTCTGGTTTAGTATCATGGTCTAAAGAAGCGGCCTCACTTAGCTGACTTCCCAAATGAACGGTCTTCAGAGTCGACAGTCTCTCTAAGTCAATGTTCCCTCAACTGCACCAGACACGTAGGATATAATATTTCCAAAGAAAAACCCCGTCTGAACGTGAATTTCAAGCGAGCTATTACATAGCCAAACACCACACAAGCTCCTGCTAATCTCCACTCTAATCCTATATGTATACTCAAGCCCGGGCCCGACTTATCTCTCAATGGAACAACCCACCCCACATCACAGCAGCAACATAATATGATAATAAAATGCAAATGCAATAATATACAACAAGTAATGTACATAAAGCAAAAATAACTGCACAAAAATAAACACCCAAAAACGAACAACAGACAAGCGCTAGGAGTGACTCGCATAGGGAACCATCGCAGTTCCCAGCAGAGTTGCCAGCTGTCGCAACTGTGAAAAACACCCGGCGGAAAACAGAAGAGTCTCCACCTTTCTTTATTTATCCCAAAGAAAGGGAAAGGAAACAATCATAAAAACCTGACGAAAAGGGAAAAGACGAGGTCATCACAACCAAGTCCTGGATTCGGGAGTCGGTTACGCAAGGGGAAGGTATTAGCACCCCTAACGTCCGTCGTACTCAACGGGATCCACGCTTTTTGTCTATCTAAAGGTGTGTTTAAACTATCTACGCTACAGGCTTGCGGGACAAAAAGTAAAGAAAAGAGACTCGGAAGAGCATCGCCTCTCTGTGCCTACATATTCCCTCGTGTAATGGGAAAGTCAGAGTCAACGTAGTATGTCTAACTACGGGTGAAAGGGGGGAAGGTTGCTCGCCAAGACATCGCGTCTTGTGCCTAAGTACTTTCATATGATATGAAAGATCAGAGCAAACGTAGTTTGGGCCGACACAAAACAGCAGGTTGATTAAATGTTTTAACCGAGTAAAGTTAAACCTTCGTTCCAGCAGTTAGGGACAAAGCCTGTTTGCGGTAGAACTGAAGCTTAACAAGACTCTTTTCTGAAAAAAGGTTCCCGATTAATCCCGAAGGAAAAAGGTTTGAAGTTTTGTTTTTTGTGTTTTTTAGTGAAGTGAATTAATTCGGTTTGTGATTCACGTTGCACTAAATACTATGACATGGAGGCGAATGCATCGTGTATCGCCCCCAAACGGGACGTACACTAAACACTCTAGATAAGTGAGAGGAGACCCCTCACTCATCATTCCCCATGTAGCTTAAGGCTCGTAGCGCGCAAAGTTCATCGCATTTATTAGATGAGTTAGAATTGTTTTGAGATGAGAAAGAGAGACGCACGGAAGGTCTAAGGGAAACTCGGTCCTAATGTTGTCATGCAAGATGGTCCTAAGGTTTGGATGAAAAAGGGAAACATCTACCCTAATGTTGGCATGCTTGGATTGAACACCTAATGTCTCTCCTACTCCCGTCCTAAACGAAGGGACTAGGAATCCTATGGGGATCATGGCAAAAAGCACAAGAAGAACAAAGGAAGGATCAATCACAAGTAGAAAATGCATACACGAAGAAAACATGCAAAGTGGGAGGAACAAAGTGTGGGGCAGCAGCCGCCACAATCACATCTCAACCCCTTTGGAGCAAACAAAGATGCAAAACACAAGATGAAATGCACATGCAAAGATGCAAGCAAACATGAACATGCAAATGCAAAAAAGGAAATGAGCGGATGAGATGTAACGGGAGAAGACAATCCTCTACAACCGTCGACCATCAATCATCGAAGAAAATGGGAGGAAAAGAAGTGTGGGACAGCAACCGCCACAAGCGCATCTTGACCATAGCTCTTCGCTCAAGCAAACAAAGATGAACACCACATTGAATAACATGTACAAATATGCATTCAAGTGGAAATCGAGCAAAACGAGTCGACAAAAAAAATCATGATCAAACGATCAAGAACAATGACATATATACCAAACATCACACTCCTAATGCGTCACACTGGTCTATGATGATTCGAAGTGGAACGGTATGCAAAAACACCTTGGAAAACAGCAAAACATGCCCACTGTTACAGTGTTAACCGGTTAACACCTTAAAAAGTTTGGAAAATCTGGAATTTTGAACAGGTTAATCGGTTAACAATATGCGTTAACCGATTAACACTGTTAACGTTTTGAAAATTTTGAAAGTTTGAAGTGGTTAACCGGTTAACCATATGCGTTAACCGATTAACACTGTAACAGAGGCCAAAAACAGCAGCAGAAAAAAGCACTTTCAGCACAAAATTACTTAATCAAATGATCCCAAAGATCAGCTTATCAAATAAGCACGAAAGTACACCTGCAAACAGAAAACCAATAAACATGCAAAAATGAATTGAATTATGAGAGATTGGATGGTTTGGTTTGGAGTAAATCTCTTGGTTTGGATCCAAAGTAAGGTTTGAAATCAAGGTTTGGAATGAGGAGTGGGCATTTGGAGGGAAATCTGAATTTTAAAGAGGTTCTAGATCCTTCCCACATGCAAAATTTGAATTTCCAAAGACAAAAAATGAACCCCAAATGAAAATTGCTTGAAATCTCACGTGCAATGCAAAATCTGCTTTGGTTAACTGGTTAACCATATAGGTTAATCGGTTAACACCTCTGAAACTTTGAATCTGAGCTAGTTTCCCATTAGTTAATCGGTTAGCTATATGCGTTAACCGATTAACACCTTCAAAAATTTGAATTCTGGCACCTTTTGGAGGGAAACTTGCCCGTTTGCCCGTTTTTTGCCGTTTCGAACCCTGTTAAGCTTCTGAAATGTGTTCTTGAACGCTGTAACCATGAGAATGCTCGAGATAACCTGAATGCTGCTTTTTGAGCTGAAAAATGCCCTGCAAAACAAAATAAAATCGGTCGTTCGACCGCTGGGCAAAATGAATGCCGGCTGATACTCGCTGCGTTGACTGCTTGCACTGAAGGTAAATTCCGAGCCACAGGAAAACCTCGATCCCCCGTCTTTAGAACAAATGCTATGCAATACTCAAATGCTAGAAGAAAATGAAATGAAACAAAAGCCAGTTGCACAAACCGGTTGGTCAAATTTTGGGGTGCAACAACAACAACATGGTAAGGGGGTGGTTACGCAAAGGGAAGGTTATTGTACCCCATAATTTGACCAACTTTTTCTTGTACTTGGCTTATGTTTCATTTCATTTTATCATTTCTGCATATTATAGCATTTGTTCTTGAGGCAGGGGATCAAGGTATTTATGTGGCTCAGAGTTCTCTTTTAGTACAAGGGTTCAAACAGCGAGCATCAGGGGCTCCGACATTCATTTTGCTCAGAGATCGAGCGATCGATTTTATTTTATTTTGCAGGGTAATTTTCATTTTAGGAGGCAACACTCAGGTTATCTCAAGCATTCTCACGATTATAATATTCAAGGGCAAGTTTCAGAGGCTAAATAGGACTCAGAACGTTTGAAAACGGGCAATTGTGCATGTTTCCCTCCAAAAGGCGCCAAAATTCAAAATTTTAAGGCGTTAACCGATTAACCAATATGGTTAACCGGTTAACCAAAGCAAACTCAGAACAATTTCAAAATTTCAAAGGCGTTAACCGATTAACTAAGGTAAATTTTGCCTCTGCACGTGAATTTTCAAAGGCAACCACTTCTGGGGTCCATTTTGATCACTTGTGAATTTGATTTTACACCAGAAGAAGGATCTAGAACCATTTTGAATTTTGATTAGTTTTCAAAATTAATTCAAATTCCCTCCAATTTTCCATTCTTAATCTCATTCCAATTTTCATAACCACACTCCAAACCACATTCTACTCCTAACCTAGAGCATATTTAAATGAATTTGCTCCAAACCTCATGAATCAACCCTCATAATCTCATTTCATTTTCAGATCTCATTCTCATTCTCTCAATTTTCTCTCAACTTTTTCATTCCCAAAACATCCATTAAAGCTCTTTTCACTTGAGTTCTTTGATTTTTTCATTGGAATGATTGAAATCTAGAGCTAAAACCTCCATCCTTCATCCATATTATCTTCAGTTCTCCATTCAATTTTCGTGTGAATTTGGATCTGATCTTGGAAGCTAATTTGGAAGTGCTTATTTGGATTATTTTTGCTTGATTTTGGAGGATCTTCACTTTTGCTACAAGAAAACACTTGGATCTTGAAGGATCTCTGGGTTTCTTGCTTGGATCTACTCATTTCAAGTGAAGCAACACTCACCAAAGCAAATCTCTGCTTTGTAGGTTGGCAATTCTAGATCCGGTTCTGTTTTGAGCTTATTTGCATAATCACAATCTAAATCTATGGCTTTTGATGCTTTTTGATCTATTTTGTTGATTTTGATTTATGTGATTTGTGATTTCAGTGCTTGAATGTGTTTACATAATGTTTGATCACTGATTTTTGGTGTTAAATTCGTGCATAATTGATTACAAGATCATTTGGATTATTGCATAATTGATTAATTGTTGAAAGTGCTTTTGCATTGTTGTTTTTTCTACTTCTGGTACAACGTTAACAGATTAACCAATAGCGTTAACAAGTTAACCAATGGTTAACAGATTAACCAATAGTGTTAACAGATTAACCAATAGCGTTAACGAATTAACCAGTGTAATTTCTAAAATTTTTAAGTGGTTAACCGGTTAACCAAAAACGTTAACCGATTAACACTATACCCGAATGCATTTTTTGGTTGTTTTCAAGCATGTTTTGATTTCTTCTCACATGTAAACCTCATGTATTCATATGATGCATTTATGTGGATTATTTTGGACGTGTTCCACTGTTCTTGAGTGGTTAATCTTGATTCTTCGACACGTGATGTTCGATTTCCGCTTGAATGCATACTTTGTGGATGTTGTTCAAGCGACGAGTGTTTGTTTTGCATTGATTGTTTTCCTTTCTTTGCTTATTGTTCAAAGAATTGTATGGTTGAGATGCGCTTGTGGCGGCTGCTACCCCACACTTTTTTCCTACCTCTTTTCTTTGTGTGTGCATCTCCCATTTCATCTCATCCCTCTTGCATTTGTTTTTACATTTTCGTGTGTGCATCTCTTATTGCATTGACTTGTTTAAGTCTTTTATTTCTTTTGTGATTGAATCATTGAGTGTTTGCTTGGTCTTTTGCCATGATCCCTTAAGATTCCTAGTCCCTCCGTTTAGGATGGGAGTAAGAGAGACATTAAGTGTTCAATCCTTTGCATGCTAACATTAGGATATATTTTCCCCTTTCAATCTCAAAGGGTTGTTTAGTTCCCCCTTAGAGTTTGTGTCTTCTCTTCTCATCTCTTAACACCTTAAAACACCTAATAAAGGATAATAAATGTTGTACGCTACGAGCCTTAAGTACTTGGGAAATGATAGTTGAGGGGCTTCCTCTCAACTGTTTAGAGTGTTTAGCGTATGCCCTTTGGGCGATATGCGACAGATTCACTCTCAAGTCATAGTCTTTAGTGCAACATGAGTTACAAACTTAACTCAATTCACTTCTTCTCTAAAAAACACAAAACAAAATTTCAAACCTTTTTTATCCTTCGGGATTGTTTGAAAATCATTTTCAGAAAGAGTGTGTTAACTCTTGGTTCTACCGTAAACAGGTAACGCCTAAGTCTCCAATGGTCGAGCAACACCTAACTGCTAGAACGAAGGTTTAACCCTACTCGTCTAAAACACTTGAACCAATTTGTGGTCGTGTTAGCCTGAACTACATCCGATCTGATTTCTCATACGAGACAAGGATACGTAGGCACAAGACGGCGATGTCTTGGCGAGAAACCTTCCCCACCTTAACCCGTAGTTTTCCAAACTACGTTGACTCTGACTTTCTCATTGCACGAGAGAATACGTAGGCATAGAGCGGCGATTCTCTATTGAGTCTTTTTTCTTTTCTTTTGTCCCTGTGTGCCAGCCTTTTAGGTTAACACCGTTTTAGATAGACAACAAGTGTGGATCCCGTTGAGTACAACGGACGTGAGGGGTGCTCATACCTTCCCCTTGCGTAACCGACTCCCGAACCCAAGATTTGGTTGCGATGACCTGTCTTTTCCCTTTTTCGTAAGTTTTCTCTGATTGTTTCCTTTCCCTCTCTTTGGGATAAATAACAAACGGTGGCGACTCTTCTGTCTTCCGCCGGCCCTTTTTCACAGTAGCGATAAAGGTGTTAGAACCCAAAACGTCTATAGTACTCTATAGGAACCTCTTTGAAATATATATGCTTTTTGGTTTGAAAAGAGTTCGTTGTAAAAGATTGGGGAGGTGAGAAGAGAAGTATTTTTTATAACTATGTGTTTGACAAGACTTCCTAAGCCTCGTGCCTATGTGCCCACAAAGTGCAATGGAGGATCAAAACCTCGTAGTTCATGGTAAAAACAACAAAATGGTTTGTTATGATTCATTTTAAATGAAAATACAAGTTGTCATTTTGAGGAGAATACTACAACTAATCACCACAAATAATGAGAACTTTGCATCACAAGGAGAATGGCTCCAACTTGGATAAAAATCAACAAGTATGCCACTAACTCTCACAAGTAGAAAATGATTATTATCAATACTATGAGGATAGGAGAATTACATCTTAACTATGGAAATTACTTATGTCTAAACTTTATGAAAAATTTAAAAAGCAAAAGTGCACAAAGGCACAAAATAATGGAATGAGTTTTTTGTATTTTTTTAAGTCTTTTGGAAAGGTTTAAGTATGCTTAATATGTATTAGCATTTTTCTAAAGAAAACAAGTTTGAAAATCATTTGACACAGTCAAGGTTTATTAAGAAAGTGGTTCTAGTTTGAAAGAAGAAGATTTTGAAAAAGGGATAAGATTTTGAAAATTTAAGAATGGGAAAGAGGTGAAGGGACTACCTTATTGCATAAAATAAAAGCTAAGGACAAAGAAAGATCTAACCAAGAGAAGATAGCAAGCCCCCATGACATAAGTCAATCAAGAATTCTCTGCTTTGGTTTGAGCCTCAAAGCCAAATAAGTAAATAGTAATCCAAGTATCATATGAAATCATAATAACCAAGATGAATCAAAGTAGAATCCTTAAGCTAAGGGTACTAGATGAATCAAAGTAGGTCTTAAGATGTACTTCCAAGCCAAGGTCAAAGTCGTAATTCTAAGTCTAAAACTCCATAATTCATAGGGTAGTAACATCAAGTCCACAAAGTGATCGAGTTTTTTAAGAGGTTTAATATTCATTAATGTCTTAAGAGAAAGAAAGTCCAAATGGACAAAATAAAAAGAGCATAAACATAAAAACATGTCCAAGTGGACAAAGAAAAAAGCAATATGATAATGTGATATGAAATGCTAAAGTAAAAACATAAAAGTAAATATCAATAAGTATAAAGCATAAAATAAATGACAATTAAAGTAAAGATTAGTAAGTCAGTGATTAGAAAAGAAAGACCAATTTGCCATTTTTTGGAGAACACTCAACAAAACATTCACAAGCATGAAAACATAGTTTTATACATTACCAAGAGAAGGACTCCAACTTGGATAAAATCAACAAATATGCCACTAGTTCTCTTTAGTAACAAAAGATCCAATCTATTTCACACAATACCATAGAGAATATGAGGCTGACAATCTCACTTACAAAAATGACTTAGTTTTCATTTCGGGACAAATTTAGCGCTATGTTAAGCAATCATAGCATAACCTATAAGGAAGGTCATACTATGGGAGGTCAATAATAATAGTTATGCTAATGCAAGCTATAGAAATGATATGTAAGTCATTCTCCTAATGCTTACCACATAAAAAGAAAAAAGGAATCGTCTCATCTTAATTAAGAACTTCAAAAAGTTCCATGATGTAAAAGATTTTCGTCAACCAAAAGAAAAAAGAGAAGGGATATGAAAAAGAGGCAGCCAGGAAACCAAAATAACAAATTGAATTCAAGGATTGGTCAAGCTATCATCAATATTAATCATCCATTTTGGTGGATTAGGGTTTTCACCCCATCAACACCCAAGATCCATTGAGCTTGATGAAACTTGACCAAATCAACCAAGATTCAAGTCCAACAATAGTCAACAAAGGTCAAACAAGAACAAACTGCAATAAAATGAAATAACATGCATCAAAATGATTTCTAAAATGAATAAAAAAAGGAAAATAAACATGAAAATACAAAAGACGCATCAAAAAAGATCACAAATGATCAATAAAAATCTAGAAAGTCAGAAACAATTCAAGGATTATATACAAAAATTTTGAGAATTTTAAAATTCTTAAGAATATTTTTAAACTATTTAAAACATATGCAAAAAGAAGAAAAATCATGAAAAAGAGCAGTGATAAAATAAAAATGCACAAAAATGCTCAAAAAATAGGAAATATTTTTATGAAACTATGAAAAAAGGTGAAGTGAAAAATGTTAATGTAGCTATATTTTTATGAACTTTTGAAGTTTAATGCAATTTTAAAATAAAATCAGAAAATAATAAAAATAGAAAAAAAAAGGCGCGTCGGATCAAGTCTTATTAATTAACGTGGCAGATCCAACGTACCTTAGATGAGGGAATACAATGGAACATGCGTAAGGCAAAGCATCTGATCACATTTAAATACAACCAATGAAAACATTTCAAATCTCCAACGTGGCGCCACACAGACCTCTTCCTTCAACCTCTCTAAATATCTTCTCTGGTGAACCAGTCATTAGAGATCGCTATATGGTAACATTGAGACATGAGACCAATGTCATTGCAACCGTCTCATTAAGGCGAACACAAATCCGTCCTTCATTTTCATTTATTGAAAAGGAGTGAAGAGAAGTTTGGAGAAATACAAAAATGAAAATGAACACTCAAACCAAAGTTAAATGATCAATTCAAGCAATCAACAACCAGATAAGTTAGGGGAGATTATCAGCAAGCCAAAGTTTACATTGTGGTAACTTGTTTGAAGCGAATTGAAGCTTCTAACTACCTTGTTGAGATGGTGGTCGGAGATTGAAGAAACTTGATATAGTCAGAGCATTTCAGAAGGTCTGGGAGCTTGAGACTTGATGTAAAATCTTCAGAGGAGGCAAATGAAGGTATTATAACAAAGAAATTAGGTTTAGAATGGCTAGAATTCAAAACCCGTTAGTGAAATTTTTGGGGAAAATTTAAAGTTCAAGCAGGGATTCAATGGCTCTCAAATGATTGTAAAAGAAGGTAGTGAGGTCACTATTTATAGCTGAGGATGATGGAATGCTGAGATGGGTGGATTGAGTCAAAATTCAATGTAATTGTGTGCATCCTTGGTCATGAGGAAATTGTGACTTGAAATCACCCAAAACTCAGCTAAAACTTGTATTTCAAGGCTCAATTAAACTTTGGGCACTTCACTAAACATGTTTAAGTGGTTAAATCGTACCAAATTGATCTATAATTGAAGATTAGATGAATTAAAATTATTATCATGGTGCTTTCTTTAGTTTCAAGTCACCATGTTCAACTCAATGGGGGCATCCTATTGAAGAGGTTTTTTGATCCCATTCTTCTTGCAATATGTAGTCCTCATGGCCTAATTTACAATGTCCCAAAAAAAGTATTCATTTGAACATCTGAGGAGAAAGTTATGATGTGTTGGAGTTGGCATAAAAACAGGTCGTTGTACTTAGAAAAATTCTAAGTCTCTGAGGAAGAAAATGACCTATAATGTTCCAACAAATTCCAAGGCCTTCCAAGCATAATTTTGTTCTTGATCCTTGAAGAAAACTTGTAGAGGACATTGTAAATGATATTTTGCAAAAAGAATCAGCCTCAAAGGAAAAAGTAAAGTTGTGATCCTTGAAAGTTGGGAAAAGTCACTTGAAAATAGGTCAAATTTCACCAAGTCCACAAATGACCTATAATGTCTTCAAACTTTTGATGATCCTCCAAACATAATTGGCTCTTGTCATGTAAAGAGAAGTTGTAGAGGATATTGAGAAGAGTCATATGCAAAATGAAGCACTCAAAAATATAGATAATTGAAGGAGTTGTAGTCCTTGAAACTTTGACTTGAATATCTACCATAGATTTCTCAAGAGCCTCCATATTCTTTTCGGTTTCTAAAAGTTTAGCTTCTAAATGTGCAAAAATTATTTTGTTTAAAGCTAAATTTTTAAAGGCGTCTACGACTTCTCTTTTTAGATTTTCATAAACTGTTTGTAATTGATAATAAGACAATTTATTAAAAGATTCAAGCTTAGAATGACTTATATTTTTCTTCTTCTTTTTGTTTTCCATGAAGAAAAGTTTAGATGATTCAATACTTGAACTTGAGCTTTTGTCACTTGAATACTCATTTTCACTTCTATAAGTAACATAGGCTCTTCTAGACTTGCTAGATTTCTTGTGATGGCTTTTCTTTTTGTCTTTCTTGATCTATGGACACTCCGACCTATAATTAGATTCTTTTCCACATTCATAACATGGACATCTATTTTTACCTTTCTTATTCTCATCTTCCTTTGAGGAGTTCGTAAGCATTCTAAATTTCATTAGGTTATTGTCAGAGTATTTGACTCCATTTTTTCTTATGTACCTATTGTACCTTTTTACGAACAATCCTATTGCTTCATCATAGGAATTCTCGCCATCACTTGATTCACAATCACTTTGCTCATTGATTTAAGACTTTGAACTTGAAGTATTTAGAGAAATATACTTCTTCTTTTCCTCCGTGTCCTTACCTTTCTCCTTCTTCATCTTCTTCTGAAGCGTTTTCTCATGTTTTTCCAAACAAGTGAGTTCTTGGTCATATTCTTCTAATTTTCCAAATAAAGTTGTGAGATCAAGTGTTTTAAGATCATTTGTTTCTTTGATCCCAGTGACCTTGAGTTGTCATTCTCTGTTAAGACACCTCAAAACTTTATCAGTAGCTATATCAGTGGAGATAGGATTACATAGAGCCTTAAAACAATTTATAAGATGGATGAACCTATTTTGCATGTCGGCAATGGTTTCACCATGCTTCATGAAAAATAGTTTAAACTCTTGATTTAACATATTAATCATAGCTTGCTTGACCTCATTAGTTCCTTCATGGGAAACTTCTAATGAGTCCCACATAGCTTTGGAGGTCTTAAAATGAGAGACACGATAATATTCATCAACACCAAGTGTGGATATGAGAATATTTTGTTCCTTCTAATCATGTTACCATAATTTCTTATCATTATCATCCCATTGTACTTCCGATTTTGGTACGACGATACCTTGAGCATTGGTCACTATAATTTAATTAAGACCATTGATCATAGCATCCCATACACCCTTATCAACCGAGATGATATGGATATGCATACAAGCTTTCCAATAGCCATAATTTTCACCGGTAAAAATAGGCTCTCTATTGTACGCCTTTTTAGGTTCGGTAGGCATTTTCTAATAAGCAAATATTGAAGCACATAATTAACTGGAGCTCTTGATGCCATTTGTTAGATGAAGGAAAATTATCTATATGGAGTGAATAGATCCCCCAATAAAAATTTTATTTACAAAAACTATTTTAAAAAACAATGGCTAGCGGAATTGACTTAGATCAATTTGTCTAAACCGAACCGCTATCGAAAAGCTCAGAAATGCGTATATGAAAGCCAATCGAAGATAAAAAGAAATTCAATCAATATGTTTCAATCAAAATCCCTTGAATTCTACTCAACAAGAAATGCTATATCCAATGATAAATCTCACAAAAAATACTACCAGAAAAATTATGGAACACCTTATGCGCAATCGGTTTTGTTTGGAAATTTGTATAATTTTGTTGATCTTAAACTCCAACCACAATCTAAAGGGTTGTGATCAACTCAACAAAACATTTTTCAAATGGTTTTCAAAAGAATTTACCAAACAAATTAATCGTACAAATGATGAACTCAACAATTTGCAAATGAAATGTAAAAGATATATAGAGAAGGAGAGAGAGAGAGAGAGAGAGAGAGAGAGAGAGAGAGAGAGAGAGAGAGAGAGAGAGAGAGAGAGAGAGAGAGAGAGAGAGAGAGAGAGAGAGAGAGAGAGAGATAAAGAGAGAGAGAGAGAGAGAGTGTGTGTGTGTGTGTGTGTGTACAAGGATTTGTTTAGGAAGTTCTCGAATCGGCCTCGCTATGGGTATGTTTGACCTCAATTCGAACTCGAATTGAGATAGTGAAATTAATTGTACTTTGAAAATTGTATTTTGCAAGAGAAATGTAGCAATGCAATCCTACAAACCCTATGTTTGATGTTGTTCCTAACACTTTCTCTTTCTACGATCTGAGCTTGATCAAGTCACCCAACAATACCAATTTGATTCATTCTTTCACGCTACTCCTTTGCAAGAACCACCGTTCTTCAAAGCCTTCACTCAATCGAATCCAAATTACAAATTATTATTACCCAAGATTTATCAATTTGTTTCACCATCTCACGTCACTCCTTTGCATGAATCCTCTGCTCTTTAAAGCCTTCACTCAGCCAAATCCAAATATGTGTAATCTTGTACAAAACCTTCAAATTCCTACGTTGATCTTGAAGGAAAACCTCATCTTGACTTTCTTATTTGAAACTCCCTCAAAGATATCAATCCAATTTACAATACTACAATGAGTGATTATGTGTACTTTATTTGTGTGTATGCATAAAATCAAGGTTGAAAATGAAGAAGAATCTTTGTATGTTTCAAGTTTTGTTTATGATTTTACCAAAATCACTTTTTTTAAAAATGATGCATGTATGAAGTATATATATGTGTGTGCAAGTTGGAGGCAAAAGAGAATGCAAGAGATTTAAAAAAATTATGATTTTTTGGAAAAATATGTTGCATTGGTCGGCTTGTATGAGTCATGAGCTAACTTGTAAAGGTCATGTGTTAATCTGAATAGGTCATATGTTGACTTGTACAGGTTATGTGTCGACCTGTACAGGTGGCACATCTAACAGAGCATACAAGCTTTAAAAATGTAGTACATGTGCCGACTTGAAAAACGGATGTGTCGGCACATAGACAAAATTTTCTTCTATGTGTTGACTTGAAACATGTATGTGTTGACACATAGGTTATTTTTCCCATAAAACTTGTTTTTGATGCATGAACCTTTTCCAAAATATTTTTATACTTCCTGATGCTAAGATGTATATTGAGAATTAGATGATACTGTCTAATATACAACAACGTTAAAATATCTAGTTTTTAAATAATGCAAAATAAATCCAACAAAAAGTTACACTCACAAACACATTATCATAAGCCTTCTCAAAATCTATTTTGAGAAACATACACTCCAGCTTAAATCTCTTGGCATGTCCACAAGTTGATTAATAACTAAAATACAATCAAATATTTGTCTATTTTTGACAAAGGCTGATTGATTTCTAGATATCAATGCATGCATTCCCCTCTTTAATCTAGCTATCAGAATTTTTGCCACAATTGTATGCAAGCTAACCAAATAGATGGGAGGAAAATGACTTACCTCTTGAGGATTCTCCAACTTAGAAATCAAAGTGAGAAAGCCAGCAGTAATTACATTATGAAGCTTTACATTCACTTGAAATCATTCACAAATCAAACAAAATCTTCTTTGAGGGTATTTCAACTTTTAAAAAAAAAAACCCATGTTGAACTCATCTAGCCTTGGGCTTTTGTCACTCTCACTCAATCAAATTGCATCTTTGATTTCCTCTAAGCAAAGGGATTCTTCCAACATTGCACAATCATCCTCACTTAAGAGATTAAACACCACTCCAGCAAGAATTGGTCTGCCAGCACAAGTCCTCTAAATCTCTCATGAAAGTTATCTTTAATATCCTTTTTGATATTATTACAATTTTAATAAAACACTACATCTCTTTTTTTCATTAAAAAATTTAATTTAATTTTTTTTTTTACTTATAAAACAATAAACCATCAAAAAGAAAAATCTCAAACCTGCTAATACTAGAACTAGTAGACATCAATCATCATTAAATGTATAGGAAGTTATCATCATCTCTGTAATTGCAGTGTGGAATATAAATTGCAGAATCAGTTAATATCACTCATCTGCCAAAGTTGTTGAAAGTACATTTCAATTTCTTGAATGCATGAAATTCTAACCTTATCAATATAATCTCAAACCAAAAGACATATAGCATCTCAACCAACAAAACTCCAAATCCACAGACATTATGACCAAACACCAATCAATAGAAACAACGACAAACAATTCATATAGATCCCAACACAATAGAGAATTGGTCCACCATAGATACCAAGATCACAATACTGTACTTCATTTAACCCTTGCCTAGCAACTTGATCATCATGATTTTCTCTTGAAAAAATAAATAATTCCCTTCTTTGAATAAAAAAACATTTCAAAACTTTTGTCGTTACAATCTACCATCCAGGTCCGTCTTTAAGAAAGTATAAGGCGACCTATCGCACAAGGTCTCAAAATTTTTACGATTCAACTATAGCTAAATAAAACCTCATAAAATATTTGTCAAATCACAGTACATCTATTTGTTGCACAGGGCCTCAAAAAACTTGAGACGACTCTGCTATCATCAAATAAAGACCGTCGTTAATCGAGCTCAATTAACAGCTCCATCTATCCGATTAAATAGACAGTCCTTTAAAATAGATCCTTTTTATTATACATGTCTCTTTAAATTGAATTTTAGTAGCTTATCTGAATATCTTGTTAGAATTAGATCTTACTCAAAGTATAAATCTTACCAACCTGCACACTCTGCTAGAAAAAGCTCAAAGATCTTGAACTTTAATTCTGTTGTACTTTCTTCTCTTACCACCAACACAAAGTGGTAAATATATATGATACTTGAATTGAACTTTAATTTATATAATTTATATAAAAATTCTGTAAAATATAATGGATCTAATAGTTGAACTTTAATATATATAATTTATATATTTTATATAATATGATTATCAACCACACTTTAAATATTGGCTAGAAATAATACACGCAGCATATATATCTTTTGAAGCCAAACTGTCACATGCTCTTGGCTGATTTTTGAGCAAAACAAAAACAATAAAAATTCAGTACAAAACAACAGACATTGTCTAAATAGGGCAGAAAAATTAAAATTTCTTCAAATGATAAAATGATTCCTTGTAAAAGTACTTTCAGAATAGTTCATTCTGATCTCAGAATATGCTGATATATATATACATATATACATCAGCTAATATCTATTTGGACTGTTATTGCATTCCTCCCATGATTTTCCAAAGATTTGAAGCCCTAGAAGAATCAAAACCTAAAAATTATAAGTATATATATCATAAATGTTACAAAAAAAAAATTAAAATAATTTTTATATAAGAAGATAAAATTAATTACCTGATGATAGATTCATTCTTGATATTGCAGAAAAGTTGGATCTTCCGGTTGCGGCGGCATTGTTATTATTATTTGTATCCCAATTTGGTGTTATCATTGGAGAGTCATTGTGATCAAAACTAATGTTTTGCTGATGATGATGTTGTGAAGAAGATTTCTTCAACTTTCTCTTAATCACAATTGATTCTTCAATAAAGTTAAAGATATCATCTCTTTGAGCTAATTTTAAATTTTCTTCGTCGTTAGGCATCAACTGATGAAGAATTTGTTGATTATGATCGGTTTCTGGGTATTTTTCCTTCAAATCTTGAATCTTCATTTCACTAGTTCTTTCTCTTGCTCTTGTTCTTGCTTTTTCTCTTGAGTCTTTCATCTTTGAGGATTCCTTCTGAGCTCTCTTCATCTTTCGAGCTTCGTCTTCTCCTTCGGAAGACGAAGTAGAGAAGCTGTGATCATCGACATCGTCGTCACCGGAAGCTATATTGTTCTTGCTCCTAGTTAACTCCTCAATTGCTTCTTTTGATTTGTTGAAAAGCCACTCAAGTGTGTTGCTAGCTTTGTCAAACCCTAACATGTCTTGAAGATCGAAGAACTTCCTTGCTATCTCGATCGAGAGTCTCACTCTTCGGTCTCTCAAGCCTTGAGAGGTATGAATCTTGCTGTGCCGGTCTTTCTTGGCCGGTTTCTTCGCCGGCTTCTTCGCAAGCAAATTCGAGAAGTTGTAATGAGAAGAAGAACCACTTAGATCTTGTTTCAACATTGCAGCATAATCAGCAACAGCCCAATTTGTTAGGGTTTCAGGATTCATTGGAACATGATGATGTTGATGAT
The DNA here is from genome assembly GCA_963859935.3 of Lathyrus sativus. NCBI lineage: Eukaryota > Viridiplantae > Streptophyta > Magnoliopsida > Fabales > Fabaceae > Lathyrus > Lathyrus sativus. The sequence goes on from OZ012737.1 coordinate 26,300,292, forward strand.
GATGTGAAGTTTGTGTGTATGGAACAGAAATAGTTGGATCATGAAGAAAAGTGTTGATGTTGTTGGTATTGTTGTTTGAAGAAGCATTTTGATCAGGGGTAAGGTAAGTAAAAGGAGGGTATGAATGTGAAGAAGAAGATGAAGTTGAATTAGGATTATAGCTAGGATATGAACCTAAAGAGCAATAAGTTGAGGGAAACATTTGAACAAGTTGAAAACAAAACCCTAGTTTATTGTTTTCACAACAAAAAAGCAAAAGTTATAGTGAAGTTAGAAGTAGCTTATTCAAAACACTTTTTAGTGGAAAGAAGCTAGTTACTAGTTAAGGACTTAAAAGAGAAGCTAGAAGGAGAAGAAAATGATGAGGATAGGGTAAGGGTTTTTCATTTTGGAAAAAGATATGGAAAGTGAGATTTGGTTTGTGTAGTTTTGATTGTAAGAAGAATAAGACTCCATATTTATCTGGGTCTGAGATGGACAAGGCTCATGGGTGGGTGCTATTGAAGAAGAGAGAGAAACAAAATAATAATGATGATGATGATTATAATAATAAAATAATAAGACGAAAAATTAGGTGATTTATATCTTATAGATCCAATTTTTATTAAAAAAATAAAAGGATAATTTAGTTCAAAGATAAGAAAATGTTTTAAAATAATATTAAATTTTATAATTGAAATAGTAAAAATATATATATGTTTTGTATGAAAATTTTAGTATATTTTTATATTTTAATCGAATAGTTCTGGTATAATCTAAAAACTGTTCTTATATCGTCTTAAATTATTGTGTATGATTTTTAATTTAATTATGGTTTGATTGTGGTAAAACATATTGAAAAACATATATATTTAAACACATTATTTCAAAATCCTATATTGAGTCGATTTAATCGTAAGGTGAATAAATAAAATGTCAATAAATTTGAAACCCTACTTTACAAACGAATAACTCTAACTCAACTTATTTAATGAAATTTTTTCCTTAAAATTATTTATCTATTTGAATTCAATTAATATTTGGTTTTATTATATGAACTATATTTTAATCAAATTTAAACTAATAATGAATTCAATTTAATGGTTGAAATTTCATGTAAATACACCTTTATATATATATTATTGAATATTTCAATACAATGTTTATGTAGAATTGTGATTAGAGAAATATAAAAGAGAATAAAAATACAAGAAACGTAGGATAAGACCCACAAAATAGACGGATTTTTAGGCTTATTATAAGGGAGCAACGTAAGCATCGCAGGGTCATATCATTCATTCATTCAACTTTTGAGCTCGTTAGTACTTTGTATATGTATAATTGTGTCATTGTCGTATATAGAAAGAAAACTTTAGTTTAGGGTTTAGGGTTATCTTAGGTTTTGCAGAGAATTTAGAAGGATTAATGGATTATGGATTCAAAATTAGTAGGAGTAATATGAACAAACACACGTGTTTGGTTTTTGACTTGTTGCTGAAAAAGGGTGTAGGGGCTGCAGAAGAAAAATAAATAATTACTAATAATATAGAAGAAAGTGAGATAGAGAGAATTCATTGGATTCACATTGTAGCTAAAAGGGCTAGAGAGTTAAAATAATAGTAAGTGTAAGAAGCTGTAATAAATAGGGTTAACTGCTTCTACAGTCTAGGTGTTTTTTTATTTTTTTTTTTAACTATTTTATTTTAGAACAGAGAGTTATTTTTTAAATATAGAACTTTAGTTTTATAATATAACTAAAATGGAAAAGATGGGAATTTGTAGAATAAATTACTAGGATTTAAAAAAATTGATTGTAATAATATTAACAAAGTTGAATTATTTTTAATAGGAGGTGAGGTTTAAAATAAATTATATTTGTTTTTTATATTAATAATTAAAATACATATGGTTTGATTTTGTTTTTTAAAACAACTGACAAAAATTTGATATGAACCGATATAATATAATGCGATTTTTTTAATCAGTTTTTGAATATTTAAATTTATAAGTTATAGTTTTTTAATTATTAATAATATTATAATATATTTAATAAGTTTAATATAAAATATTATATATAGTATATAAAAATATGATATTATGGAACGAAATTCATCAACCATGTTTGAAGCAAACACAAATAGTAAAAAATTGTTATATTAAGTTTAAAAATTGTATTTAAAAAATAAAAAAAATCAATTAGTAAAAGATTGTTACAATAAATCATACTAATACAAAAAAAATAAATAAAATAAAAATATATGTGTGTAGTTTAGTTTGGTTCAATTTAATTTTAAAAATTTAATCAGACTAAAATAGTATTGACAAAATGGCATTTAAACACATAAAAAAATTCAATTTTATGTGATTTTAATTATTTTTTAAATTCATTTTTAATTTCAATTTATATTTGTGTAAAGTTGAATACAACTAATCTTATTTAGGAAAATAAAACCCTAACAAAAAGTAAAATAAAAAAGACAAAATAAATTCAAGTCACATTGATTCCCCTTAGAACATGATATGCAACAAATTTTCACATGAATTTGAAAAAGACTTGTTAACACTAAAGTACTATATGTTTCAAAAGCAACAAACAAATACCTAAAAGTGTCACACTAAAAACATCTCTTAGGATATGTTATAATCATCTTTACCAAATTTGTAGACGTTAATCCATCGTTAATTAGTTCAGTGATGATTAACATTGAACTTAGTAAGAAGAATTACGGTTTAATTCTCCATAACTGCGATCGAAAGAAAACAAAAATTAAATTAAACAGTTCAATGAATCGAATACTGGCGTTGAAAAGAAACTTGTTGACATTATCGAAACACATACTTAACCTTACTAATCACATTTAACACTTATACAGTATTTATATAAATATGAAGAAAAAATCAAAAAAGACAAATCAGCAATTACAAAGATTAGTAGTGATGGTTTCAATATTTCTTTTGACTGAACCGTACCTTCCCCTACTGTCATTTTCAATATAGAAAACTCTTTCAATCTCTGACACTCAGAGGGGGGACGAGGGGGGGTAACTTCTTCTTTACCTGTAATTATATCAGTTTGTAAATCACCATGTACTCAAGTTTAACAAGTATCATAATGGCTTTTGAAGTCTTTCAAATGCTACTGATATTTGGATTTTCTTCATCATCATTACTATCAACTTGTAATAAACAACATATAATAATACTAAATGTCATTTATTTAACAACAGTCACAAAACTGTAACTAAATGTTATTTATATTTATGATTTTTAATTATTACTAAAAAAATGTTAATGTCATTTTAATAGAGGATATTGAAATTTTCCTTATATTTCGTTTATGACAGTTAAAAAACCGTAAGTAAATATTATTCGGACTTACGGTTTTTCAATTGTCACTAATATGTTTTGTTGGAATATGCAATTTTAATAGAAATGTGTGGATATTGTAAGAGTGAAATTCTCCCTAATAATTAACCTGTTATGATAGGTTTGAAAGCGGATAAAAAGGCTTTGGCGCTGGCATTGTGGTTAGGCTTTTTCAGCTAGAAAAAGTAAAAGTATGGAGGATTTGTGTTAGGTTTTTTCCAGATTCATCTAAAAGAGGAATGTAACTGTCTAGTGATTCCATTCTTTTTACTTCCCTTTTGTAGTATTTGTAGCTATTCACCATTAACAATTTTGTGATTCATACTTCACTGTGAGTTAGGGCAGGGTAGGTAATGTATAGCATCATAAGAGAATTTTTTTGTACTTTATATCTTAATTGCAAGTTAGTAATAACTTACTTTTTGTAAAAATAAATTTTTTGTACACTCTTTATTAATTTATAACATGCATGAAATTCACCAAGTATTAGCAAGTGTGCTTTGCATTCTGAAGAATTAATATTTCAAATTTAGAGTAGATAACTTTTTTACTAAAAAAATTATGTTATTATCAGAAAATATTCAATTTTAATAAAACTGTGTGTAACTTAATTAAGACACTTATTAATTTATTGTTATTATGTTATTTCTAACATTGTGTAGGAAAATACCAAGAACCAAATCTCAGAGAGCTTCAACGGATTCTGCAATATGAAAAATTCTCATGGCAGGCTACTTATGCTCGTAAGGCAAGCTTGACATCTTGCGAGGTGAATCGAGGCAGACCTTGAGAATTCCAGATCACACACTTAATAAAGATGTAAAAATGAAGTAATAAATAAATTTGCGAGGCAAGTTATACAAGCCATAAGAAGAAACGAGAGGGTCTTGAATGCCATGTGGTTGAATTGGCATGGCTTGGGGAAAAGAAACCTTGGTCACATTTGCCCTTTTAATTTAAATTTGTTAGTCAAAGTCAAATGAATTGGCCACGTCACGCGTCACGTACACTTGACGCTAATGTGAAAATTAAATTTAAATTACACGTCTGATTAAAGGAAAAGGATTAATTAAAGTTGGATTTTGCATTTCCATTTTTCCACTAATAAAACCCAACAAACGAAAGGCTCAATTAACACATATGATTAAAGGTGAGAAAAACGCTTTCAAGGAAGCATCAGTGTGAAGGCGCATTTGAAGCTTTAGTTTTCACAACGGTAAATATTTTGTAGTCCATTTTTAATTTAGATTTTAGTGTTTTTCATGTTCAATTGTTATCTGTTTTAGGATTTGGAGTTTTTCGTGTTCATGTGTTTTTAGTCTTAGGTTTTAGTGTTTAAGTGTAGCTCTATTTTAGGTTTTATTAGTGTTTTGGCTTATGAAAAAGATGCATTAGATATTGTTGATCTTCGTAAGGTGCATTTAAGTGTTGATGCTTTATATACAACATTTATGGTCTTAATTTGGATTTATGATTGTCCTCTTGAGGAAGAAGATTTAAATTTTGAGGACACTGTAAATTTTGAAGAGGAAGAAGATCTTCATTTTAAAATTTATGAAGATGTTAGAGATGATTGTGAAGTTTAGGGTGGTTATATTCAGGATGGTGAAGAGAAACATGATGAGGTGTTGGGTGGTGATGTTCAAGATGGGGAGGGGAAACATGGTGAGGTGCAAAAAGGTGATGTTCAGAATGGTTAAGGGCAAGATGGTGAGGTGCAACGATGGTTTGGACACTAATGAGAATAATGCATGTGTGATGAATAAGGGTGGCACAGTTGTTTTGTAAGTGAGAATGATAGTGAGAATGAGACACTACTACAAAATAGGTCTTCGGTAACACTAATTCCACTGCTGTTATGCATTCCACCATTGTAATGTCACAAACTAGATGCGTCTGATATATTTTTTATTTTTTGAAAGTTATTTAATCACTGTTGATATAAACAATCGCGGTGATAAAGTAATAGGTACAACTTTTGAATCATATCAACTATATTTTTTTCATTTTTCCTATTACAAAAAGCGCGTGTCACTTAAGTTCAAAAATAAATAAAAAAATTGAACACTATTTAACCACGGTTTTAGTCTACAACCATTGTAATAATATTTACATTTCACCGCGGTTGTAAATATCAATCGTGACAAAAGTTTTTCTTGATAAATTTAAAATAAAACGGATTCATTATTTCATTCATAACATGCCCTAAGAGAACTAGCGAACCAGCGAACCAGAGACAACAGCGATAGCGATAGCGAAATCTTCATTTTCACAATCTTCGTTCATTTTAATCTCCATTCTTGATAATCTTAACTATCTTCATTCTTGGTCTATTCGAAGTACGATATGTTTCGTGCAAACTTCACTTTCTTTCTCATCTTCCTAATTTTTGATAATCTTCACCATCTTCATTCTTGTTTCATTTTGTAGTCTGTTTCTTGCAAAGCTCATATGCTTTATCCATATGCTTAAGATTTAGAGTTGTATTATTGTACTGAATATGCTTTATGTTTTGTTGTTGAATTTTGTGGTATGTTTCTTGTAAAGTTTATATGCTTTATCCATATACTTAAGATTTAGAGTTGTATTATTGTACTGAATATGCTTTAGTTTTTCGACATGCTTTATGTTTAAATTTTTTTGTATCATTCACAATATTGTTTTAATATAAATTTTAGAATTTATTATGTATCGTAGTTGGATGAAAGCTGATAGATTAGGTCTGGTATATAAGAAAAGAATTCTTGAATTCCTTGAATACACTGATCAAAATCTTCCTGACATTAATGGTATCTTTTATTGGCCTTGTGTTAATTGCGGGAATATAAAGGTACAAATGATGAGATATTCCACCACCTATATTGTGATGGTATATGTCAAAATTACACAATATGGACGTGGCATGGTGAGGTGGGAAAAAATCAAAACCCTTCGTCACGAAGTTGATGAAGATGAATATATGATGATCGTCTAGAAGATATATTTCGTGATATTGGAGAATCTGTTTTTAAAAGAGCTCATATTTATGATACTTTATGTAGTGATAAGGACACCTCTTTATATAAGGGGTGTACAAGTTTTACACGATTGTCTACGGTTTTAAAATTGTTTAATCTGAAAGGAAAAAATGGGTGGTTGGATAAAAGTTTCCCGGAATTGTTTCATTTGCTAAAACAAATGCTACCAGAAGATAACAATTTGCATAATCGTTGCTATGATGCCAAGAAGATATTGTGTCCAATGAATTTGAAGTATATCAAAATACATGCATGTCATAATGACTGCATATTATACAAGAAAGATTATGGATATTTTGATCAATATTCAGAATATGGGGTGTCCCGCTACAAGCTGAAGGACAACAATGGTTATGACAATGACAATGACAATGTTAGTTGAAAGAGGCCTCTTGTTAAAGTGTTATGATACTTGCCAATAATTTCAAGATTCAAGAGACTTTTTGCTAATGCGGATGACGCAAAGAATATTAGATGGCATGCATATGAAATAAAATATGATGGAAACATACACCATGTAGCTGATTCTTTGCAATGGAAGAAAATTAATTCATTATTTCTGAATTTTGGCGCTGAGCCAAGAAATCTTTGGCTTGGTCTTGCCACCGATGGAATGAACCCCTTTGATAATATGAGTACTAACCATTCTTCATGGCCTGTTCTTCTCACGATTTATAACATATGTCCTTGGTTGTGCATGAAACATAAGTATATATTGTTAAGTATGATGATTTCTAGACCACAACAACCTGCAAACAACATAGATATTTATCTAAGTCCATTAATTGAAGATCTAAGACTTTTGTGGGAGGAAGGCATTGAAATAGAAGATGCATATTCTGGTGAAAAGTTTAAGATGTGTGCAATGTTATTTTGCACAATCAACGACTTTCCTGCATATGGTAATTTGGCTGGATATAGTGTCAAAGGACACAAAGTGTGTCCTATATGTGAATCTGATACATGTTATCACCAACTTGAGTTTCAAAAAAATATTGTTTACTTTGGGCATCAGAAATTTCTAAAACCTGATCATTCTTATCGTAGATTGTGGAAGGCTTTTAATGGAGAGCAAGAGTTTGATATTGCTCCTAAACCTTTTACCGGAGATGAAGTTTATCAACGACAGAAACACATTAATATTGTCCTTGGAAAGAGAAAAAAATAAAAAGGGCAAGTTGTTGAGAAAAATATATGGAAAAAGAGGTTTGTGTTCTTTGATCTTCCATGTTGGTCAAGTATCGATGTAAGACATTGTCTTGATGAGATGCATGTGGAGAAAAATGTGTGTGATAGTTTGATTGAAACACTTCTAAACATTTCAAACAAGACTAAAGATAGTAAGGAATCTCGTCTCAATATGGAGAAGATAGGTATACAAAACAATTGGCTCCAATATAAAAATGGAAAAGGACTTATCTGCCTTCGGCTTGTTACACTTTATGTAAAAAAGAAAAGAAGAATTTTTGCGAGTGTTTGCATGATATCAAAGTTTCCCAATGTTACTCATCAAACATCAAGAAACTTGTATCAATGAAAGATCTCAAGTTAATTGGTTTAAAATCTCATGATTGTCATGTCTTGATGCAACAACTTCTACCAGCGGCTATCTGTGGCATCCTACCAAAAAATGTGAGAGTAACTATCATCAGATTGTTTTTATTCTTTAATTTTCTATGTAATAAAGTTCTTGATTTAAAAAATTTGATGAATTAGAAGATGAAGCTATCATAATCTTGTGTCAATTGGGGATGTATTTTTCTCCATCATTTTTTTGACATTATGGTTCAATTACTTGTTTATCTAGTTAGAGAAATCAGAATTTTTGTCCAGCTTATTTAAGGTGGATGTACCCAATAGAGTAATACATGAATATCTTGAAAGGATATACGAAGAATCATCACCGACTGGAAGCTTCGATTGTTGAAAGGTATATCACAAAAGAAGCTATTGAGATTTGTACGAACTATTTGTCAGAAGCAGAGTTTATAAGAATTCTAAAGTCTGGTCATGCTAACACTGAAGGTAGAGGTATTCAAGGTGTCATACCTTAAATTTTGACCATGGTTTAGTAGTCATCTCATCCCCTAATAACCTAAAAAGTCAAATGGAGACTGTTCTGGACTAGGCACAGACCTGCCCATCCATCGGGCAGGCCCAACCCAATACTATTCAGGGAAGGCCCAAAGTCCCAGTGTTGGGCACGACTCTAGACACGCCGAGCAGGCATCCTCCCCTCGTCGGGCAGAAAAACATGTATTCCACATGACCCCTTCGCGGAGACACGTCATCAGACAACTACCCACCTTCGAAAGAGCAGGTCAACCCACCTTCCGGAGATTGGATAGTTGATCTAGGGCGAAGACCATGTGCTGCTCTTCACTACGCCACGTAAGCCTTAGCAGTCACTTGGGTTGGGTCTGGCCATCCAGCCCAACGCAAGTGACCGTTGGCCCTGCGCTGAGGTCTCACTATAAATACCCTCTTTCACTAGAAGGTCAGGTATTCAATTCTCTATCTCTCTTATGTATTTGCTCTAACTCTGATCCATTACTTACTTTGACATCAGAGTGTCTTGCAGGTACACCCCCTCCTCCTCCCTACTTTCAGTGAACAACCTCAAATTGACGACGCACGGCCGGTCACTGATTCTCTCCTGATCAGGTAAGATCAGAGACAATTTTTACTTTTTATCTTAGTTACTATTTTGGGCATGATCAATTGGGATTTAATACTTATTAGGAATATTGTTTAGATTTTTGGGCCTCTAATGCACATCAGTGTGGGTTTTTGGGATTATTGGTATTTTTAGGCTCATGTTAAAATTAATCAACTTTATGGAGGGTATAGTATTAATTATCTAAGGCTATAAATATTAAGTAAATCCATTAGGGGTCGGGTTAAAATTAACTTGTATAAGGGATGTACTTTTGAGATTAATTAAACTATTACTATTATGTATTTTATTGTATATTTTTTTTAGAGGAGGTTGAACTAAGGTTATTATTTAAACTATTGAATTTTTTTAAATAATTTGAGTTATATTAATTAATTTATTAAATTGATAAGTTCTAATAATATTATTAGGGATATTGGGTTTTAACTATAATCAGATTTTTATAATTAAAACTGTTAAAGATAATTGTTATTTTATTGTTTATTTATTAATTTATTTTAAGGGAGAGTCAAGTGTTGGTAGAATTAATAAGAATATTTTAATTAAATAATTTTTAAGAGGATTTATTATTTTTAATATTAGATTTAATTAATTTATTAAATCATTATAATTTAGTAAAAGTTTTTAAGTGTAGTGGGGGTTGGTTTTATTCATTATTGAATTAGAGTAATCTTTTTATTTAGGGATTGACTTAGTGAGATTATTATAATCATTAGTATTGATATTATTAGGGAATTATTATTATTATTAATAGTTTAAAATTAGTTTTATTATTGATAATTAGGGGGGGTTGGTTTTCAATTATAAGAGTATTTTAATTTGGGATTATTTTTGTGTTAAGAGTATTTATCAGTCTTATTATTGTGGTATTTATTAGATTATTGTTTTTTATTTTGTGGTCAAAATTGTTGACCAACGAAAATCCCAATTTCTCATCTCTGCAAACTCTCAGAGCTTCATCAAGGCAATCTGGATCAAACAATATTGAAATTCAAAATTTCTATTAATAAGGCAATCATATTACAAATGTGTTAAAATTAATTTGAACCTAAATCTAAAAAGTATAACAAATCAAATTAAACTACAAATCGAATCAGTTACATAGATTAAATTACAACAATCAAACCTAAAAGTTCCTAAATTACAAATCTAAAATTGAATTCCAAACCTAAAAATTCTACTATAAAAGAAAAAGAATTTATAAGAGGAAGGAGAGAAAATGTTTGAACTCTAGAAGCAATTGTTGCGCAAACCTTAACAATTCACCAAAGCTCTAATTCCTGAATACTTAAGGTTTCACATCTAAACCTTAAGTTCTTCGAGCTAAGCCCCAAAAAATCGTTTTAGTCACCTGCAAACAAAAGAAAGAAATATTAGAGGGAGAGATCGGAAATAAAGGAAAGGAATAGAGGGATTGGAGCAGCTTAAACGGGTCACTATATGAGAGGTAACTGTAACACTCATTTCTACCCCACAAATATAATGACAAATCAATCATATTTATCAGAGCAAAATGTTAAACGCAATAAAATCATCTCAAAAGGGCTCACATTTTTCAATAATTCAAATATAGTCAATGCTCCGTAAACAACGGGTTTTCCCAAAATTACTCAAAATATTACTCAAAAGGCAGCGGAACTCAATAAGGCAAAATCCAAAGTTTTCCTTGCGCAACAACATAATCAAAATAACAATAATCAATAAATCATGGTTTAACTCAGAGACCCCAACCCGATGTTACACTATCAGAGCAAGACCCTCTAAATCAACCAAAAATCAAAAACTCCAAAAAGTCCTCGACGGCACCCACGACTAAACCTAGTCATATGCACGTTATCCACGTGAAGGCAACATTCAAACAGACAGGGTTGAGTAAAACGATTCATAATAATCAATATAGGAATCAATATATAAAATAGCGTCATTTTCATATTCAACATCATCATAATCATCAAGGAACATCAAAGGCCACAACATTATAAATTACACCAAATTGTCACATAAATGCAAATGCAACAAGACTCATGCATGTGGTACCAATCAATAAAATTAGATGAACACTGGGCCATCAACCCTCCATAGATCCACAACAGTAGGATTGATTCTACACGAGAACTAGAGTACAACAAAATACCTCACATCCGCACAATGGGACTGAAGCCACAAGAATCAAGGTCCTAGATCGAAGTTCAAAATGCATATGAATACATGATGCACACGTCAACATCATCCTCATAATAAACTCATTAGGTGCATCATCATTCATCAAAATCATGATAATAATCATGTCATCATAGAATCATCAAAACCTCATGGAATCAACGTCTCAAATCATCACAGTCCCTCATGGAGATTCATCATGCAATCATGTATTAATCTCATAAGAATCACAATTATACTCATCGGTACTCATCATACGTTCATGTATTAATCACATAGGAATCACCACTATACTCATAGTAATTCATCATACATTCATTTAATCACATAGGAATCACAGTTATACTCATGGTAACTCATCATACATTCATTTAATCACATAGGAATCACATTTATACTCATAATAATTCATCATACATTCATTTAATCGCATAGGAATCACAGTTATACTCATAGTAATTTATCATACATTCATTTAATCGCATAGGAATCACATTTATACTCATAGTAATTTATCATATATTCATTTAATCATATAGGAATCACAGTTATACTCATAGTAATTCATCATACATTCATTTAATCACATAAGAATCACAGTTATACTCATAGTAAGTCATCATACATTCATTTAATCACATAGGAATCATAGTTATACTCATGGTAATTCATCAGGAAAATCACAGCATCAAAACATCAAGACATCACTGAACCAGAACATCATTCGCGAAACTCTACTACTTTCGCTTGCAAGTTTTTCGTGCGAGTTTGGGGCGAATGTTCGCCGTGCGAAGGATTCTTCATTGTGCGAACTCGCGATTACAGCAAATCGCTGCTACACAACAATAGAAAAATTAGGCCAAAAATCTATACGAATTCCTTCCCCTATGCCCCTAAAAACATCCCTAAATCATTCCTAAGGTATTACGGCGATAAAGGCACAAAACCTACGACTCATTAGGCAAATCCCATATCATATTTACGCCTCCAATTCCCACAAAATCCTTACAACTATCCCACAGTCATTAAAGTTCTCACAATCACTTACCATATACGGTTAAACAACCTCAACTACAAATTTGGCCACGAAGACCTAATTTCCCTTACTCCTAAATCAGTCTCAGACCTATCAGACCATCAATTCAAATCCATCAAACTCATTAAACTCATCAGAAAGGAAACAACAATTCAATACTCAAAATCCCTAAACCCTTAAATCGGCTTTAAACACATTGAAAACAATAAAGGCAATAGTCCCCATACCTTAATTGCCGACTCTAAGTCTTTCTCTTTGATTCTTGGAAACCTCGCGAAGCCTTGCCTCAATCATTTTCCTCAAAGCTCTGGCCTCTATTTCTTCCCTTTTCACGGTCTAACAAGAATGAATCCTAATTCTCTCAAAATTCCTTTTTGTTAAACCTAACTTTGGGCCTTAAAATGGGCTTTTCAATTTCACCCTCACTAACTCCTCCTCAAATGTCCATTTTGCCCTTAATTCACTTATATTTATTTAAATTAATAATAATACCAATATATTCATATTATATACTATTATTTAAATAAATAACCCAAAAATCCATAATTCTCAATACTTCATATGAACCACCGAAAATCACCAAAAATGCGAATATTTGTATTTTAATAAATTAAATAAATATTCCAAGAATTCGGAGTGTTACAGTAACCACTTAGCTTAAATCGTTGTTGTTATTTTAATTGTTGTTGTTGTTGGACCTTGGTTGTTTTCGTGATTGTTGAACTATTGTTGTTATTGTCGCTAAATTGTTGTAGTTGTTGCAAATGTTGTGGTTGTTGCAATTTGATTTATTGATTCACGTTTAGGGTTTTAATCTAGGGATTTCTGGGGTTAAGATAGGGTTAGGGTTCTTATTTTGAATCCTAGGGTTCGTATAAATAGGGTTAGGGTTTATCTAGGGTATTAGGGTTCTTCACAAACCTTTAGGGTTCATAGGGTTTTTATGGGTTTCTGGGTTTTGTTGAATGGATAGGGTTAAGGTTCTTGGGGTTCCTCACGAACCCTGAAGAACATTAGTGGATCTGGATTTAAGGCTGGAACATTTGAAGTTTCCGGTTGAACTTCAACCGTAAACTAGAAATTAATGTGGTTTTAAGGGCGGTTACATTGGGTTAAGGGTGGCCAGAGGCCAAACTCAGGTGGCTGGAGGTTGGGGTAAGGAGAAGAGAAGAGAGAGCGGAGAATTTAGAGAGAGGGGGAAGGTTAGAGAGAGAAAGGGAAGAGAAAAATGAGAGGGTTCTGAAGAGAACCCAGACATATACCCCCTCTTTCTAGCATCGGATCAAGAACGCATGGCCTCCTGGTGGCTACATGATAAGAATAGTTTGACCATTCAGATGATCATTATCCTATAGTTTACCCTCCTAAGACTTTAGATATAGGACCTTCGTTTGTACTACTATCATAGTATGCTAATCCAACGTGTAGTAAGAGATCCATCACGATCTCAGTCAGGACGATCCAACGCACCACAGAGAGTCAACTGATTGACTCTCCCCATGGACTCTAGACGTGCAAATGGGCTCGGAGCAGTATTGGGCTCCCTCCAATTCCTATTCACGCCCCCAATTCCTGGCCCAGTTGCTATTTGAACTAAAAAGACACCCCCTATTATTTTATTTACTTATTTAATTATTTAACTTTATTTGGTTAATTAAATTAATAATTACAATTATGGACTAAGTGAGAATATTTAGGATCTAATAATTAGGATTAATTTAATTGAGATTTTATTTTTATTAAATTCACAATGAAATAATTGGGATTATTTAACTAATGTTGGGATTATCTTAATTAATCTTCTAATTTTTAGGTTAAGGGTTTATCACAATATATTGACCAATTTGAGTTTGTTTAATCTATTGGGCTAATTTCATAGTTAAATAATTAGGGTTTTTTTAATAAAAAAAGGGCTTATTCAATAAATTTTGTTAAGAGGGATTTCATTTCATAAAAGGGTTTTTATTTGTTTAACTTTATGATGAAAGGGCTTACTTAATTAATTATTTGATAAGAGGGATTTTAGTTAATATTTGGGGTTTATTTAATCGTTATAATTAATATAAAGGGTTTTATAAAAATTAATTTTAATAATTAATAAAAAGTCTTTCTTATCATTTAACTAATTTTATAAATTGCAATTATATTTTATAATTAATAATGGGGATTAATTTATATTTTTGGGATATTATAGGTTATTTATTTTTATAATTAATGATTGGGATTAATTTATATTTTTGGGATATTATAAAATATTTATTTTTACAACTAATTAAATGTGGGATTAACTTATACTTTTGGGGTTATTATGATTAATTGTTAATTTACAAATTTTGGATAAAGAATTATTTAATTATTTAATTTATATTCTTAATTAAATTAAATACGGGCTTTTACAAGAAATTTCTAATAAAATTATGGATAAGAGTTTAATTATAAATCATGGACTTATTTTCTTAAATAATTTAAGATTTATAAATATTAGGGATAGGATTGGGTTTAAAAGGGATAAGCCATGAGGTATAAAGAGATAAAGACCTTAGGATAAAACTCTTAGGATCCAAGAGTATAAACGTAGGACTAGGGATAAGGAATATGAGTTTTTGGTATAACATAAATGTTATTTTCATAATTAAATTAAACGAGATTTTTGTAAACCTAAAGGGATAAAAAAAATTAAACTCACTTAAACTGTAAGTCCTCTATCCTTGTGTATTTAGGCATTTTTTCTTGAAAACGAATCTTCCTCCACCCCTGTTGTGTGAGGATTATTTTAAAGGATAAAATCAATCAACCAAAAAATAAGGGATATGAACTACAAAAACTATAATCCTTCAAACTCGAGGGTATGTAGGCATAAGGTTGTAAACCCTAACGAATACAATAATAATAATAAAAAACTTAGAGTTTCTCTCTTATATTTAAGTCATTTTCTTGTATGATAATAGGAATTTTGTAAATAAATATAAACAGTTAAACATTTAAATAGTAAGCAAACATAACCTAGAACTTAAGGAGGATCTTATTGATTACAATAGAGGTAGGGGTGCCTAACACCTTTCTCTCGTCTAACCAACTCACGAACTTAGCGTCTCACCCTTAGTTTGTAGATTTTATCATTATTTTCCTGTCTCTTAGGACGAACAAAGGATGATGGTGACTCTGTCATTTTGTTGGCCGCGACTTAAGTTTTAAATGTTACATTAATGGATCGGGATGTAGTTATTCAGGAACGTTTTTATATATTGAATAATCTTGAAGAAGTTCAATCTTACGTGGCTACTCACAAAAGACTTTTGAAAAAAAATATCTATGGATGAGTTACAAGTTGTTGTTGGTCGAACATAATAAGAAATTTCTAGATTGGTTTAATCAAAGGATACCAAAATATCATAGTGCATCAGAGACAATTAAATGGTTGTCGTTCATTCCAAAATTTAATGTGATAACTTGGACTGCATATGACATTAGTCATTATACATTTTATACAAAATCAAAAGATGATAGTAGTACAATGCAAAATAGTGGGGTTATGGTTGAGTCTGAATCCATGTATTTCTCTAGTTCAAAAGATAAGAATCCAATATTAGCATCTAGTGTGTTCTATGGTGTCATTGATGATATTTGGGATATTGATTATGTTATCTTCAAAGTGCCTTTATTTAAATGCAAGTGGGTTCCCAATAATATTAATGGTGTACATGATTCGCCTGGGTTGACCTTGACAGGATAAATTATATGACCGAACTATTCATCATGGCTTCACAAGCAGTTTTCTATTTGACCGACCTTTCGGACACATTAGGGAAATGATCAATCGTTCTATGAGGAAATGGCATTTCTAGTAGTGATGAAAGTTTTGATATTCCTTCTACTCCTTCTTACACAACGAAAGTGCCTACCACTTATGATGAAGCTGATAGAGATGATGTGTATGTTATTCGTATCGATCATAATTAAGGCATATGAGAAAATCAACAAGTAATTAGTATTTTATTCTTTATTCATAATTTAATTAATGTAAGTCATTATTTCTAAGTATATTTACTAACAAGTATGATTATTTGAAATTGTAGGTGTTTAAAGTCAATACACCAAGAGACAAGACACCAAGAGACAAAGAAACCAAAACACTATAAGATACAATTATGTGATGTTATATATATTTGTAGGTTGTTTTGTTGCATTTTTTTATGTAATACATATACGATGTTTGGTTCTTAATCTAATGTATGGATTTGATGTAGTACAATATAATTCTTCATTATGATACAATTGTTGTTTCTGTTCTGAATTAGTTAAAAAAAATACAGGTTTAAAATGGAAAATTTTCAAAATACAGAAAAATTATTTTTAAAAAAAGCATATAATTTAACGATGGTTGTAATATATAGCCATGTTTATACAGTGAACGCTGTCTAGAATAATATATTACACCAAAAGATGCACTGCTGAGAATCGAACCTAAGATCTTTAATATATTACAACGGTTAGTTATAGCAATTGTGATCATATATAATGCACTTTCAAGTTTTTTACAACAATCTTAAGACCGTGATTATAAGTAGCACATATACAAGCACACCCTACGTAAATACGAAAGGTCACACGTGATGTTATCCCTTTTCCAACTGTTATTGTATATGTTTTCCGTAGTAGTGAGAGTTTTAATTATAATAGTGCATTGGAAATTAAATTTGATGACTCTAATGATAGTGATGATTTTGTGGAAGAGGAAATGGATAATCTACTTGACTATGATAATGTTCAATAGGATACATGAAAAAAAAAACACAAGGGGGGGAGGGACACAAGAGGGAAGTTAATGAGAGTGAAAATGAGTGAGTAGAGTTGGAAAGTTGTGAAAGTGATGAGAATAATGGAACAACTAGGAATAAGTATCCAATTTTCAAGTTACAGAAAGACATTGTGAATTATAAATGGAATTTAGGAACATATTTTACTACCAAATGAGATTTTAAGGAAGAAATAATAACCTATGATTTCCATTTCAGTAGGAACCTAAAGTTCATTCAAAATGACAAAGAAATGGTTAGGGTTAGATGGAAAGAGGATTGTGAGTGGGAAACCTATTGTGCCAAGTTACCCAAGGAGGAATCTTGGCAACTTAGAAAAGTAATTGACATCCACAGTTATTGTAGAGACTATAATGTCAAGAGGAGGAGTAAAAAGTGGTTAAGTAAGTGAATTCCAAATTCCTTAAAAATTATTTCTAAGATGAAGATTAAGGATATAAAAGAAAAGGTGCAAAGGAAATCGAATGTAGGGGTCAACAAGACACAGGTATTTAAGGAAAGATGTGTAGAGGATTACACTAGAATTTATGACTATAGTCATGAAATTCTAAGAACAAATTATGGGTCAACAGTTAAGTTAAATCACTACAAGAAAACTTGTCCCCAGTGACATGATGTTGTGGCGTGATAAACATGTGGCAAAAAATGGGTCTTGCCACGTGTTTATCACGTGCTATATGGTTTAAATAATATAATAATAAAACTCAGGTGGGAAGGTGGAAAGTTTATACAAAAACAATGTTGTGTCGTGTAAAACACAGTGCAACATACATTTTAAAATAACTTTAAAAAAAAGGCGTCAGGTTTTGGAAAAGGGGAGGGGTGGAATTTTGAAAAAAATAAAGTTATGGTGTGGAAAAAACGTCGAAACCTATATTTCAAAAATTAAAAAATTAAGAGGGAGTGTTTGACTGTTGGAATTGAAAGCATTACAGGTTGACTAACACCTTTTTATTGGCTCATGAATTTCATGCCGCTACACTTATGGCCGTTCTAACATGTTTTCATCTACATCATGAATTTAATATGCCAACACAAAATCTTTTTTTTTTGCGATGTGAATATCACTCAGCTGAAGTGTCTACTTAATACTCACAAATTCTCTTCCCTCGCGTTATCAGAGGCAGAACTCCCCAAAAAATATCTTCTCTTCTATCATTTTCATTTCCTTTCCAACTTCTTCATTTCAACCTCTTCACTCTTTTTTCCCCCTGATTTTATATTTTCTCAACCTTAATTCTTCTCTCATTTCATTTTTTTGATATTATATTTTCATCACCTCAACCTTCGTCCAGATTTCCTTTAAGGTATGATTTTTAATTGATGTTATTATATTTTTTATTTTAATTTTTGTTTATTAATTTTATTGTTGTTTTATTTTTTTGTTCAAGAGTTAGAATTTAATCAAGACTCAAAAAATTTCTCCAATTTATCATGTTTCTTCATTCAGATATTTTTCCTTTTATATTTATTTTATTTTCATAATTTTATATGGAAAATTTATTGAGTTGTTGGTTGTTTTAGAATATTTATTTAGTTGTTTTTTTTCTTCAGAATTTTATATGGCAAATTTATTGAATTGTTGGTTGTTTTAGATTATTTATTAATATATATTTTTAATTGTATTATTAATATATA
This sequence comes from Lathyrus sativus, assembly GCA_963859935.3. Taxonomy (NCBI): domain Eukaryota; kingdom Viridiplantae; phylum Streptophyta; class Magnoliopsida; order Fabales; family Fabaceae; genus Lathyrus; species Lathyrus sativus. The sequence continues at coordinate 26,318,982 of OZ012737.1, forward strand.
TATATATATATATATATATATATATATATATATATATATATATATATATATATATATATATATATATATATATATATATATATATATATATATATATATATATATATATATATATATATATATATATATATATATATTGAAAATGGGTAAGTTATATGAGAATGTAAAAATGAATAAGAACCATCAAATTTAAAAAGGAAAGGTTGAGATTAAATCGTAGTTTTCACTAAATCATGTGTCATTAAGAGGAAAGAGAAATCATTAAAAATATCTTTTAATCTCAACCTTTCCTTTTTTAAATTTGATGGTTCTTATTTAGTCTTACATTCTCATATAACTTATTCATTCTCACTAGATATTCCCCTTATATAATATTAGATTAATTAAACTTTTTTGAAAACTCATTAATATAAAAATATAATTTATTAGGTTTTTATTATATTATATAAATTAGTAAGAATATATATTAGGTTTATTAATAAGAATATATATAAGTTTTTCAATACAAATATATATTAGGTTTACTAATAAGAATATATATAATC